>SJXQ01002629.1:0-152987 GCA_006408695.1 Aepyceros melampus
GACAGGGAGGCCTGGCGTACTGCGATTCATGGGGTCGCAAAGAGTCGGACACGACTGCGCGACTGAACTGAACTGATTACCATTTACCCTAGGTATTTTATTGACTAGCTTGTCATATACTTTTAAATTAAGTTTATTTTTGTTTTTTATATGCTAACAAAGCTTTCCTAATTTTTCTTCATTGTAGAACTCTAACTGGTGTCATACAGGAAAGTTAAATAACAGGGAAACATAGGGTATTTAGCCTCAACTGTTAATGATTTATGAGGATGTGGCAAGGATAACTGAAGTTAATCCAAACTGTTCAATTAAGAATGAATAAAAGACATATTGACCAAATGCCAAGTGCAAAAAATTGTCTACACATTGCATCTGGTGTTCTCTGAATCCTAATTCAAACAAAATTTATAAAAATACATTTTTAAAGACTAAGAACAAACTGAGGGTCATGGAATATTAAGAAAGTTCTATTTTTGTTAGGTGTGATTTGGTATTATAAATACTTATAAATATATACTGAAGTATTTATTAATAACTTAAAATCTTTAGGACTTACTTTACTGTGGGGAAAAACGGTGATGAGAAGAGATGAAACTAGAAAGGCAATGGTAACATTATTTAAAGCTGGGTGAAGGCTAAGGTTGGGTGAAGGCCAGTAAGCCTCTAGTCTTGTGTATGTCTAAAATTTTAATAATAAAAAGTAAACAAATAACAACAAAAAAAGAGCTAAATATATCAATAAAACAAAATGAATTAAACTACTTATAGAAAATACCAAATGAAAAACTCCAAGACTCGCATTTTCTTTGAATAAAGCAGTGTATTTACTTTACCGGGAGAAGTAACCTCAGAAACACAGATGATACCACCCTTATGGCAGAAAGTAAAAAGGAACAAATGAGTCTTTTGATGAGAGCTGGCTTAAAACTCAACATTCAGAAAACTAAGATCATGGCACCTGGTCCCATCACTTCATGGAAAATAGATGGGGAAACAATGGAAACAGCGAGAGACTTTATTTTTTGGGCTCCAAAATCACTGCAGATGGTGACTGCAGCCATGAAATTAAAAGATGCTTGCTCCTTGGAAGAAAAGCTATCACCAACCTAGATAGCACATTATAAAGCAGAGACATTACTTTCCCGACAAAGGTCTGTCTAGTCAAAGGTATGGTTTTTCCAGTGGTCATGTACAGATGTGAGAGTTGGAATAAAGAAAGCTGAGTGCCGAAGCATTGATGCTTTTGAACTGTGGTGTTGGAGAAGACTCTTGAGAGTGCCTTGGACTGCAAGGAGATCCAACCAGTCAACACTAAAGGAAATCAGTCCTGAATATTCATTGGAAGGACTGATGCTGAAGCTGAAGCTCCAGTACTTCGGCCTGATGTGAAGAACCGACTCACTGGAAAAGACCCTGATGCTGGGAAAGATTGAAGGCAGGAGGAGAAGGGGATGACAGAGGATGACATAGTTGGATGGCATCACCGACTCGACGGACATGAGTTTGAGCAGCTCTGGGAGTTGGTGATGGACAAGGAAGCTTGGCGTGCTGCAGTCCATGGGGTTGCAAAGAGTAGGACACAACTGAGTGACTGAACTGAACTGGAAGTAGTATTTTTTATTTTTTCCTGTATTAGAAAATTACATATTTCAACAAAACTAATTTTTAATAGTTTGTTTACACTCACTGTACTGTATGTTTTTTAAAGTACTACTTAAATTATGTTTTAAGAACTAGGTCTTTTACATAAAATGCAAAATATATTTCTTTTAGGATGTAAAACTGCCTGATCATTAACCATAACCCTAACTTAAATATAAATGTAAAAGTGGTCTCAAAATCATGTTTTTGGAATGATCACTCCGAGGAATATTGTTCAATACTATTCTTTGTTCTGCTCTACTGAAGAAGAACTAACTTTTCGTATTCTACTACCTCTCTAGTAGTGTGTGACCAGAGAAGTAAAATTATACAAAGAATATGAAATAATTCTGATTCCTTTTTAAAAAATTTTCTAAAATGCTAATGTAGCAGTTTTATTTTTGCAAAGATATTTCCTTTTGTTTAAATAAGAAATTATAATCTTGCCTTCCTTTAACATCTTTTCAAGAGTAAACTGTGGCTGAAACTTCTAGACTGTACTGATGTTATTTTCTGATATAAGACTTGGGATTTGAAGTTCTTAAACACTTATATATATATTAATGAAGAATAAACCAGGCACTATAACACCTAACTGAAAGGTCAAACTGAAAGAATTAGGAAAATACACTCTAAGGGGTAAGTAGAGATACTTTTAAATGCTTGTAAGGAACAATAACTAAATTTATTCTAAATGGGATATTAAAGAGGTTACACTTAGTCTTAACAAAATACACATCTCTAAAGAATTAAGACAATCACTGGAAAAGAGATTTTTGTTGAATGTGGGAAAGTTAATTCAACTCTTTTAAAAAGCTTATGGACAAGATAATATCTAAGGTTCTTTCTGCTCTAATATTCCCTCATTTTTGTAACCTATCCAAGTCCTCTTATTAAGTATAGCTAGACAATCAACACAAAGTCTACTTTATAAATAGAACACATTGAAGTGTAAATGAAAAAATCATTTAGTGCTAATGATTTTCTTAATTATTAAAATCTACTACTAGCTTCCCTGGTGGCTCAGACGGTAAAGCATCTGCCTACCCTGTGGGAGACCCGGCTTCAATCCCTGGGTTGGGAAGATCTCCTGGAGAAGGAAATGGTACCCCACTCCAGTACTCTTGCCTGGAGAATCCCATGGATGGAGGAACCTGGTAGGCTACAGTCTGTGGGGTCGCAAACAATCGGACATGACTGAGAGACTTCACTTTCTTTCACTTTCACTACTAGTTTACAAATCTGAGCAGTAATATGCTTCAAAAAAATTGAAATGACATTCCTGTGACTCTTGCTAAAATGATCTTCTATGGTTATGACTAGACATAGCCCCCCTGAGATTGCAGATATGCTTTCTGATGGGTTGGGTAAAATCTTAAACTCTTTATGAAAGAATGAAAGGGATCAGGAAGATATCCATATTCATGTCAGCACCATTTCAAAAAGGATTCGTATATGAAGGACAGGAAACTAACGAGCAGCATCTATAAAATGCCTTGAATAAGTACAATCAGGCATGACATCAGATCACAGGATGAACAGATACAGAAACATTCAACATGTGTTTTATATGCTTCTGAAAAAGACAAGTCTTCAGTTAAGTATAATTAATTTTTCCCATTTTTATTATCTTATATGGCAATCTAGTACCATGCTTTCAGCAGATACAATTTCATGAATAGTAGAAGAGAGCAGGGCTCAGAAACAGTATCCATATTGTGGCAGATTGAAAATAAGTAGTTATAAATAAAGAAATGTACCTTGAAGTTAAGTACTGCTGCTGCTGCTAAGCTGCTAAGTCACTTCAGTCGTGTCCGACTCTGTACAACCCCATAGACAGCAGCCCACCAGGCTCCCCCGTCCCTGAGATTCTCCAGGCAAGAACACTGGAGTGGGTTGCCATTTCCTTCTCCAATGCAGGAAAGTGAAAAGTGAAAGTGAAGTCACTCAGTTGTGCCCAACCCTCAGCGACCCCATGGATTGCAGCCTTCCAGGCTCCTCCGTCCATGGGGCTTTCCAGGCAAGAGTACTGGAGAAGTACAGTTATTTCATACTCAGCTAAATACCATTTAAATACAAAATATATGGTTATAGCATTTAGTTTCATATTTCTTTCCCCTTTATGTGTTCCTAGTATCTTTTCTGTAATAAAATTAATACAGCTAATTAGTGGGAGTGAGAAGGAACAAAACTGAGAAAAGAAATATTAAATAACAACAGTGTTAGGAAGGATTACCTGTTGGCCATTCTCAGCAGGGATATTTCCCTGCAGTCTTTCCAGCTGTGAGCATTCTGCAAGTCTAGAAGTTCCTTCTTGGTGTAAAGGCACCTTCTTAACGTCCCCCACCCCTTGAAATGGTATAAAATAACAAAGTATAGCTAAAAAAAAAAAATCACATTTAAATTCCTCTATTTCATCTACCTGTTTAAAGTGCCAAATCAAATACGGATAAAATGGTATTAAACCAAGGTCTAAAATGCAATTCTAAGACTATATAAAGAAATTTAAAGAATCTGGCAACAGTGGAAATGGTTTTTATTAACAAGCTCTTAAGAAGGTCCGACAGCCTCCTTTCAAAGGAAACCTATGTGTTAGTTGCTCAGTCGTGTCCAATTCTTTGTGACTTTATGGACTGCAGCCCACCAGGCTCCTCTGTCCATGGGATTCTCCAGGCAAGAATACTAGAGTGGGTTGCCATTCCCTTCTCCAGGGAATCTTCTCGACGCAGGGAGTGAACCTGGGTTTCCTGTGTTGTAGGCATATTCTTTACTGTGTGAGCCACCAAAGATAAAATATACTTGCACCATTACTGAGTGCCAGACTGTGTATCAGGCATTGTGCTAAGAGTTATACACAGATATCCTGTTTTGTTTCTTATTCTTATAGACACCACATATGTATGTCATGTCTCTTTTTCCTTGCAAAGTTTTACATTTCTACGTGCTAACAAAATACCAACTTCAAAAATAAAGACTATAGCTGTTTGAAATAAACTACATTCTCGGGGAGAATACATAAAAGTTTATACACATTTTTTAGATTAGGAGTAAGCATCACCGACTCAGTGGACATGGGTTTTGGTGTACTCTGGGAGTTGGTGATGGACAGGGAAACCTGGCATACTGCGGTTCACGGGGTCACAAAGAGTTGAACATGACTGAGCGACTGAATTGAACTGAAAATGTATTAATTCTATGGCTTGAATTAGATGTGTATATGTCCAGTATGTTAAATTCTAGCATTGTGATCCTGAAATTATCTTTCAGTGATACTTATATCCTATAACTTAGTCATTAAAATAATGTTACATATAAAAGGAATATCTAGGGTTTTACAGAGAAATCTTTTAGAATAGTGGCAAATGGGCTAAGAGCACGAGCTCTGGTTTCAGACCCACCAGATTTCAGTCCTGTACCACCTCATATTAGTTGGTAACCTTGGCGAATTATTTAGCATTGTGAGGCCTCTCTCTAAAATAGAAATTATGTTTACCTAATAGAGTTTCTTTGTGAATCAAACGACAAAATAGTGCAAAATTCCTAACACAGGTCCTAGTCTTAGCTAGTATTGCTTGTTTTTTGTTATTTAGGTATCATTATTGAACATAACCACACTGGAGGGTTAAAGGATACAATAAACAAGGGTGGATGAAGTAATTTCATAGTAAGGGAGGTTTTCTCTAATCTGGCTTGGCCAACTATAACTCTTTAGGATTACAAGGAAATCTAAAAAAAAGTGGAACACATAAGATGAACTGGGAAATTGTTAAATATAAAAAAAAATGTGCTGAATGCTTAGTATATATTAGATATTGCATTATTAAAATTTTTTTCGTGTGCTTTAATAAATGAAAAACTCAACCTGTAGAAGCTTGAGTAAAAATGACTTGGTATTTTCCAAAAAACTCCATATTAATTATTGCCATGTACATAATATACACTGAAGAATCCTCAACCTATTTAGATACCTTGAAATAGACCTAAGCAATACTAATATGAATTAAAAAACTCATTATGCTCCCAGAGCAGTACTGTCCAGCTTTACCCATTCACATGAAGAAAGACACACATTAGTGAATGATGTTCTAAGCAAGGGATTCTTTGCTTTCTCATCTTCCATTTTGCTTCCCTACTCCCACCCCTCTCTTGTCATCTAGATTAGTATCAATACCAACACAATCTGCTGTTATCAGAAGCACAGAGAAAAAGCCCAAGACACAAGAGTGCTAGCAGAGCTGGCAACAGACACAGAAGGCTCTGGCTATGTAATAATTAGGAAACAAAGAATGAAGTAGCAGCGATCCAGGAAATAGCATATAAGACTGTCCTTAAAACCCTTATAGGCTGATTGGATCTTCAATTCATTAACACCGATTTAAGAAAACACTTTTATTTACTGAGGCATGCAGAGAGGGGATAGTAGATATTTAAAAGGGAATAAATAGAGTAAAGGAATAAGAGACACAAAATTTTAAATACCAGAATAGCTGAACAAATTGAAATTATAAGAAATAAACCTTTTTAAAGAATAAAGGCAATTAATACCTAAGAAAAGAACAACACACTTGATAAAATTCTTATGGAATTCACCTTTTTTACAAAAGTACTGCGAAAGAAGCCTCAAAAATACACTCATGTCAAAATCAAATACAGAAATTCCCTTCTGGTGTACTCTTAGCAAACCTCTCCCAAACAAGACCAAGTTACATTTTAAAAATACTCCCTACAATGTTAGATGACAAGTACTTCTCTGTCTTGGCTCTACAAAATTACTAATTTGCGTATACACCAAAATAGAAAAACGCTTTAAACCAGGGGTCCTCAACCCCTTGTCAGTGGCCTGTGAGGAATCAGGTGGCACAGCAGGAGGTGAGCGGTGGGCTAGCACGGGAAGAGTCACCTGCTGCTCCCATCATTACCTCCTGAACCTTCGCATTTCCCCCACCCCACCTCAGGGATGGGAAAAGAATTGTCTTCCATGAAACAGGTCCCTGGTGACCAAAAGGCTGGGGACCACTGCTTTAAATCATGTGTTTAAGTTAACAACTGAAAACTGTTCAACAAAGTACAGAGAAAAATAAAAGAGCATGACAGCTTGAGTACATTGCTGCTGCTGCTGCTGCTGCTGCTGCTAAGTCGCTTCAGTTGTGTCCGACTCTATGCGACCCTATAGATGGCAGCCCACCAGGCTTCTCCATCCCTGGGATTCTCCAGGCAAGAACACTGGAATGGGTTGCCATTTCCTTCTCCAATGCGTGAAAGTGAAATTGCTTAGTCATGTCTGACTCTTAGCGACCCCATGGACTGCAGCCCACCAGGCTCCTCCATCCATGGGATTTTCCAGGCAAGAGTACTGGAGTGGGTTGCCATTGCCTTCTCCTGAGTACACTGCTAGGTCCTCCCAATTACTTTTTCAAGGTAAAACATGGAAGAACAGTGCATTTCCCCCTAAAATCATAATTACACATCAGGGTTTTTTAAGAGAAATGTGACAGAAGAATGACTCACCTGTGGACCACATTCTGTACGTATGTTGGTGGATGCTGCTGCTTCTGCTGAACAGCACTTTCTATTGCTACTTTAGCTACAGTGCTTGGATCTGCTCCTGCTGGCACCGCAACCATCGTCGCACTGCAGCCAGCATTGTTGGGGTCACTGATTGTAACAATTCTAACTCCCACTTTATTTGGAATTCCTGTGACTGTTTCCCTATCATTATCCTCTGCTGGCCTCTTTACAGTTTTGCATTCTGCTGTGCCATTTGTAGACCGAACGTCAGACAACAGGGCAGGAGAATGGGACACTCTTGATCCTGAGTGGGGAACGGCTACGATTTGATGCCCCTGTATAACAGAGGTTGCAGAATGTGGTGAGACAACTACACTTGGGCGTTGCTGAGGCACATCTGAATTCAAACTTGAAGCTAGAGGTCCATTAGGCAAATCAGTACCACTAAACTGCTGCGTTGCCACATTTGAGGCCTCCTGTATACTGCTCACAGATGGTGAAACACCCAAAGTTAATATAGGTCCATTAGAAGTTCTTTCTAGTTGATCACCTTTGGCAGTATCTTGCTGAGTGGCATCTAAAGTCCCTTGTGGTTCCATTGGAGATATCTCACCATTTCCTACATGATTGGAAGTTTTGTGATTTGGAATGTTTTTGCTTAAATGAGAACCATCTCCTTTATCAAAATCACAGATTCCATTAACCAGAGGTTTTTTCAAATCACTCTTAATATCCTGCATGTCCATTTGTTCTGAGTTCTGTTTTCCAGATGCTCCATTCTCACCTAATTCTAACGATGGCCCATTACTGATTAGTGAGCACTGATTAGCCTCACTTTGAATTTTCCCTGAGTTTGAAGGAGGTAGACTTGAGTCATTGTATTTTCTCCCATTTAAAAGACTTCCCACCTGCATTTCATTTTCCTTTGTATCCCCATTGCTGGTGTTTGTGGTTCCTCGTCTGCAGGACGGGTTCTCCATGACTTCAATTTTACGTTCATGAACATGTAAACCTGTTGCTTCTTTTGTTCCTCCTCCTTTTGGCAAATTATTTTATCACCTTTGAATGGGGGAGTAGCAGTAGTACAAGATGATTGTCCAGCTGGAGATGCTTGAGTGGCTGGAAGCGTTTGCACCTGAAGTCCAACTCCTGCCTGGGTCCCGCTCATGGTAATTCCTGCTGGAGCAATGAGCTGAGTTGTATTTCCCTGACTCACAGTTGCAGTTGCAAAACTTGTATTTGGCACAACTGTTATGGTTACCTGGTTGCCAGAAGTCCCTTGGAAAATGGTTGCTGGGCTATTTGAGATCAGCGGGCCTGGCAATATTTGTAAGTTCGAGATGGGCACGGTTTGCACTCCCCCAGTGGGTGGCATTGCACTTTGGACCAACTGAACATTTTGCTGCCCAACCAACAGCTGCTGAGCTGGAGTTTGCCCTTGCACTCCAAAACCTGCTGCTTGGTTATTGGCCACCTGGTACACCACCTGAGGACTAGGAGCTCTTGCATTATTTGGGGGAGGAATCTGTGGAGCTGGAAGAATCAGCTTTCCACCGGGAGTTGAAGGACCACGCTTTGGAAGCAGCAACTGTTTTATCAGACTCGACTCACCAGAAGCAGGCTGACCAACTCCTGCATTCGTTTGCTGTGGTTGAACTTGCATCTGTACTTGTTGTGGCTGCTGAACTTGTACTTGTACCTGTTGTGGAGGTGCTGGTGAATGTTGCTGCTGTTGCTGCCTTTTCACAGACAGCATTTGACTGACAGTAGGAGGTGGTCCCTGTGGTTGAGGGGTAGAAGAAGATGACATGGCAGTAGGGACCTGGTTAGTAGTAGCTGGGACAGGTGATGGTGAGGAAGATGGCGTAATGTTTGGTTGTCCAGTTAGCTGAACTGCCTGGCCAGCTGGAAGAGCTGCTGGATTAGCAAGAACAATCTGATGGATGGCTGGTGCGTAAGTCTGGCCTTGCTGAGTTGGCTGGCTTACAATCACTACACTTTGTTGGGTTGGCTGCTGTGGCTGTTGAACAGGCTGTTGTACCACTGTTGTGAAACTTGCTGAGAAGGGAGAGGTTTGGGTGCAATGTTTTGAAACCCTACCCTTGAGGGTTGTGGACTTGGGACACCAGCAATGGTAACCATTTGTCCTGTAGCTACCTGAAAATTCTGTACTGAAGTTGCTGAGACAATATTGGATGTAGAAGTCGTTACATACTGTGGGGGTGCTATGATAACAGTGTCCTGTGGCTGGCTACCAGCTGATGTCTGCTGAGATGAAGTTTGTACAGGTTGGGGTGATGTGGTGATTAACTGTTGACCCTGTGAAACTGTAGAAGTACATGCTGGTATGTTCTGAACTCTGCCAAATATATGACTCTGTGGGACAGCTTGCTGAATCACTGTAACAGGAGTGCCAGAAGGTATCTGCCCCGGTACCACTGTGTGTAATGGAGACTGCTGTGGAATTACTGATGGATGGTGAAGCAGTGTCTGGGAATTTACAACTGTAACAGGCTGTGGCCCTGTACTATGATTCTGAACCACAGAACTCTGTGCAGCTCCTCCTCCCACAGCAATACTAACAGGAACTGCTGTCTGGGGTATAGAGTTCTGGATTACTGTAGCCTTAACAACTTCACAAGGAATTGGAGCTTTATTTTGAATGACGGTCACCGGAGCATTTTGCTGCTGGTGGGTATGAACTGAAGGATTTGGTGGAATTCTTGAAACAGTCTGTGCCACAGTATGAACACCTTGTACTGGAAAAGACATTTGTGTTGCAGTCAAACTTGAAGATTGGTTGGTAACAGGAGTCCTCTGAAAATGGTTTCCTACACTTTGTGGTCCATGAGGGATTCCTGAAAATATGAGGAAAAGTTAAAAATCACAGTGAAATGAGTGAAAAGCAGCATGTAGAAATTATTTTACTTAATTTCAAGAGAAAACAGTTTTAAGAAATTAACAACTTTGCATTATATGAATATGATAATAGAACAATAAAGTTACTGAAAAACAAGGACAAGTCATACATCTTGAATGTATATAATACATGTTTTCATTTAGCCTTCTTATAAATTGGTAATATTTAATCACAATAAAAATTAATACCTGCGGGTGAAGGACTTGGAGATACATCAGGTACAGAATCAACACGAACAACAGGAGTAGAAACAGGTTGCTGCTGATAGTACATCTGAATGGGAAGTGGGATAGCCCTACGTTTTACTCCTACTACATGAATATGCGCCTGCCCATTGTTACTGGAATCCTCCACTCTCTTCACTGTATGATTTGGAAAGACTGTTCTGTAAAGTACACACACATTCAATTTTAATAACTAGCACATTACAAAAAACACTAAATTCTAACAATGTTTACACGAACAGCAACAGTATATTCACTGCTACTTATATATGTACCAGTATGAATCATATATTCTACAAGGATGGGAAACAAGGAATTAAATATTAATGTAAAAGATCAATTCTCCAATTTAAAAAATCATTATTATTAACATTGTAGGGTTTAAAACAATTCTACTATATATGTAATTAATAAAAAAGCTGCATCAAGTCAATGCCTATTTTATGAACTTTGCAAAGTAACAAAAAGTCATGATGTTTGAAGACAGAGCTCAGTCACAGACTATTATTCAAAATTTAAAAGGGCAAGCGCTATGTCTTTAACACATATAAATAGCAGGAAAATACGTAAACTTAATTTCTTCCCTTTCTTTCTTTGATAAACTTCAGAATGTTTAAACACAAACACCATGTTTGATATCAAAATTCCCTTGAATTTAAATTTCCACCACACTACAATCTAACCATACAAAACTTTAAGTAGTGGAGATATTCAAGACTAGGAAGATAGTTGGTATGTCTTCCTGGGTAGCTAAGCTGGTAAAGAATCCACCTGCAATGCCAGAGACTCCAGTTCAAAACCTGGGTCAAAAGTTCCCCTTGAGAAGGGATAGTCTACCCACTCCAGTATTCTTGGGCTTCCCTGGTGGCTCAGACAGTAGAGAATATACCTGCAATGCAGAAGACCTAGATTCAGTCCCTGGGTTGGGAAGATTCCCTGCAGGAGGGCAGGCAACCCACTCCAGTATCCTTGCCTGGAGAATCCCCATGGACAGAGGAGCCTGGCAGGCTTACAGTCCATAGGGTCCCAAAGAGCTGGACACGACTGAGTAACTAAACATAGCACAGATAGTTGTTATGTTCTCTACAGAGCAAGGGGTATGTAAATTAACTTTAAAGAAATATAAATCCTACCTAAGACATTTATAAAATCCAGTTGATGTTAGGATTCCACCACGAGCCAATTTACTGCAAGTTGATAGGTACTCAGAATACATTTCTGCTCGAGAGACAGAACAATCTGGATTTACTTCAAAATGAGCATTTAGCCTAAAACAGGAAAAAAAAAAAAATACATGGCATTATGCAATATACTAAGAGTCTATACTTAACCATTTGAAGACAATGTGTTATAAATTAATAATCATATTTTACTGATCAAATTTCACTATCTCATGCTATTTGCAAAAATATATGCTAGGTTTTAGGCAGACTAAATCAAATAAAAAGAGATTACTTAATCATTCTTATTTTAGTATAAAAAATCATTATTCACAAATATAAAAACCAATATTCACAAATATATGTGAATACATCAGCAGAAATGGTATGCTGGCAATAAATATTTTACAACACATTAATTTTATTCAGTGAATACTCAGGTTCCTGTCTTGTAATAATCAAAATATAACAGAAGCTCCCAATTATGAGTTATTGGTGATGCGAAAAATGGAGGAAAAACAACTAAACTTTTGTTGCTCTTGGATCAAATTTCTTCAGAAAAAAACTCTCCTAAAACATTTAACTACTTCTTAAAACAATGATACTTCTCATGCTGCACACTCCCCTTCCCCACCTCAGAGACTCTATTCCTAACTAATTACAAGATAATTCAAACTTCAGTTTGTCTTTGTCATAAAGTGACTTCAGCTATAAGTTAGGATTGGAGGCCTAGTTAATTATACAGGACTCTTTCTAGAACTCACTATATATATATACACGAGACAGGCCAACCTACAGCTGTTTCCTATTACTGAATCAAATGATAATTATGATAAAATAATTTAAAATGCTTCTCTTTTCCTCCTCCCTAGAAATGGCAGAAATAAGAATTTATAAGACCAAGTCTGTAACTAACACACACACATTTTACAGTGGATGCAGTACTTATTTTTTCCAACTTTCATAACTTTGAGTATTGAGTTTTCAAATCGACCAGAAACAAAAAACTGTTTGGTTTCAATATAGAAGACAAATATTTTCAAATATCATTGGAAGATTTATCAAGTATAAAGCATCAGGTTTAACACTACAGAATATGAAGAAATAGCAAAAAATTAGAGATATTACCACAAACCTGATTTAAGAAAAGTAGAAAAGTAGAGAAAAGTGTCATAGAACACAGATATGAAAGCACCAAAAATATGGAACATAAAGTGACAGGAACATGGAATGGGAGAAAAATGTTAGAGAATGGGGGAAAAGGGAAAGAAATTTTTTAAAGTAATACATCACCGAAAAGTGATCTTACATTTCAATCTGTTAATCTTCTAAAGAATTTAAGTTGAAATTCATAAGCAATGTAGAGGCAATTAGCCATGAAAAAATGAAATCTAACCAATTCTACATTAATTTTTTTCAGGAAGTGGCTGAGATGTGACCAGTCAGTCTTCTCAAGAAAATATTATTTTAAAATTGATATTTCAATGTAGACATACTGGTTATTCTATCATTTGATTAGTTACCTCTTACTACACACAAAAAGAAAAAATTAACTAGCAATGAACAAGAAATTTTGCTTTTGGTCAAAAAGAAGGGACATTTAATAACAAAATCTGGTTCTAAGAAGTCAGTCCAATTGTTTTAATAAAATATTAAGAAAAACAAATTCTATAATATGACACACCTTATTTTCTACAAAATCAATGACAATTTTTTAACACAAATTTTACTGGCAAAGAAGTGGTGTAATTTAATGAAATTTTAATTAAAGACTATTTTAATTCTGAAGACTCTGATACTTTCAAACTACTCCAAAATACAGGTGAAGCAATTTATACTGTCCTTTCTTATATAAATGATATCCTATTCTAACTAGAAAGAAATACAGAGTAAAACATTCTGGATGACTGCTGAAATAATTTCCTTTTCTCATTTGCTTTATTCTTCCCAAGGATAAAGCCTTAATAGAAATAAACCACTTACCACTGACAAGCAAACTTCTCACTATCTATTTCCACTATTCCTGGAGGTGGAGCAACATGCTGTGCTACAACTGCTCTGGAAGCTAAAGAAAAAAATACATTAGCTACATCATTTTTTAAAACTACAGGCCATATTTAGTTCACGGATATGGAACCAATTAATATTCACAATGAATACCTTTTAAAAAGGTTTATAAACATATTGAAAATATAGAAATTTGAGAAAGAAACTTATAATGGAACACATATTAATTATACCAGGCACTGTCTTAGATCCTTCATACAAACTATTTCTTGTTAACCTCACAATCATTCAAATAATATAGATTATTTCACTAATATAAACTCTGTTTTTCCCATTTTCAGTCACTGAGTTTTAACTTTATACTATTAATATCTTTTTAATTCTTCTGAGAGGTGGGTATCCATAAAGAAACTAACACTCAACTTGATTAAAATAATTAGCCCAAGGACACACATCACAATGTATCAGTAAATAAGCATCTTTCTCAGATTAGTTACAGAAGCAGATTGCATCAAAAATAATTTCACTTTTGAATTTAAAATATTAACTCTGTAAGTGGCATATATAAAATTTCCAGATATAATCAATAAATAGCCAACTTCTATGTTGGAACTAATAAAAATAAGAAAAACATGGGATAATAGAAATGTGATCATATTACAGTAAGTTTATAATGAAATATGAATCTTACATATTTATAGATTAAAAATTATATTGTTTCACCATTGAATCAGCATTATTAATAATATATGCTTTTTAAACCTATGAAATGTACCTTCTTTTTTTTTCAGGTGATATGTTGGCAAAACTTCTCAGAACCCTCAAACAAAACATAAATTTCTAAATTATGGAACTAGAAGAGCCCCACAGTCAGTCCAATCTGTGAATGATCTGAAGCAATCCTGACCTTTGTCTGGTGAGACCCCAGGCTTCCACTGGGACACAGCTAACAGCAGCCAGCCACGTTTAAATATTTACTCTCTATTAAACCATTTACATTTACATGATGTAATTTCATATATAGTTCTAAATTTAATTGTCTCCATTTTGCAAATGAAAAAATGAAAGCTCAGAGATTAACAAAGAACACATGATGGAGACAGCAGAGCTGAGTATAGCTGGAAAGGCTTCTTTTAGGAGTGCTGACTTTGAATTCAGGTCTGTCACATTTCAGAGGACATACTGTGATATTCTGCTTCTTAACAGAACATCATAATTAGAATCAAAGGTATTTTTCTTGTGCAATGCCAGCCTATCTTTTTTCTTCTCCTAACTTGATGACAGTTAAAGAAAATATACCTTTCTAAGACCTAAATACATGTAGAAATTTCCCTTTTCTTGATCAATTATACTGTAAGAATATACCCTGCTCTGACTGAAATCTGAATCAATTAATAAACAATTGCAGGATATATTACAAACTATGTTGAAATTATGAGAAACTTTATAAACGATGCATAAGGAAAAATAATATAGCCACAATTAAATTAAAAGTATAAACTAGAAATATATAATTACTATGAAAGTGGCTACAAACTGAGAATCCTTGTCTTCAGGATACCTGAAGACATTCCAAAGAATACAAAGGGCACTTATACTTTAGATGGAATCTATTTCCAGATTTTCAAAGTTTTGTATGTATTCCCTCCTAAAACTGCTGTGCATGAAAGCAAGACCTCCTCTTTGATGACTGCTCTTTAACCATTTTGTAACAAAGTCTTAACTCTATTAAACATTGTAAGATATGGTTAAATGCAAGACTCTGGGGCCAGATAGGCTGGCACTAGAGTTCCATCACTCATCAGCTGTGTAACCATGGGCAAGCTACTTAACCCCTCTGGCTATAAAACAGGGCAAAGTAACAGCACACGACCTCATTGATGGTTATGAGGATTACAGAAGTTAATAGGTAAGTCACTTAAAACAATGCCTGGCACATAAAGAGCGCTACATAAATGCTATGATGATGATTGTATAAATACCTCTGGAATACCAACAGGAGACGTAGAAACATTATTATCCACAAAACATATTTAAACCAAGGTATTAGGGTAAGGATTCAGGTCTATTCCAGTGTTTTACATGTTATAGTTGAGGGCAGTGTACAGCCTTAAAAATTGGGTACTCTGGTCCTTTGGCATGTTCTAAATTCGGATATATTATTAATATAAAGTGATGACAATTTCTGCTTAATGTCCTTTCGCCTCCATCTCTCAACTACTACCAAAGAGTGTATTACTTTTTAAGTTAGAATCTTGAGTAAGTAAAGCACACAGAATATTTTAAAGAAATACTGAAGGTAGTGGCATCTTATTTCATTCACATGACAAATTCATGGCAAGTTTAACTATCTTAGAATTCTGAAATAAGGAAGATTTCATGGGAACATAAATCAACATATTTTCTTGGAAAAATAAAGTTGGATTTTTTTCTAAAGAACATCAATTGAGACAAGATACCCTTGATTAATAAAGACTAACTTTTATCAGTTAGGTTATGTGGCAGACATTTTCCATAATTGAGTGAGGTAAATCTCCAGTGCCAAGACTGACAACAATGTATTCATGCACATGACAAAAAGCATTTTATCAAAAAACACTGTGGTCATGAAATGAAGACTACTAAAATTTTCCTAACCCAGTGGTTCTCAAAGTAATCGTGCCCTGACCTGAAGCATCAGTATCTCATGGGAACTTGTTAGAAGTGAAAATTCATCAGAAACTCAGGGTATGGAGCCAAGAAATCAGCATGAAAGCCCACAGGGTGACTCTGATGCACCAAAAAGTTGCAGAACCACTGTGCTAACACTACCTGAATATATTAAGTTAAACAAGGTGCACCTAACTGAAAGAGTAGCAACTTTAACTTACACTCATATCTTGTTAATATTTTCAATATGTTTTCAACAAACTTAAAAATAAATATCTATACTGAGCAATAAATAATTTTACAAATCAAGTATTATTAATTCTTTGATTTCAACAAAACAAAGCAGAACTCAAATTTTCAGAAGATCATTAAATATAATTTTAATTTTTAAATAACTGAAAAATAATAATTTTAAGTTCTACTCTCAATTATTTATTGATATAAACTATTTAATGATGTGAACTTAAATATATAAAAAGGAAAAACATAAAATTAATGCTGAAACTAGTTGCAATTCTAGCAAGAAAAAAAATACTCTGAAACACACTAGAGTAATGCTTTCCAGAAAAGTAGCGGGAAAAGTCTTGTCCATCTCATTACGAGATGCACTTCCAATAACTGCTTTTTTAATTTAATTATTTATAAAAGTTTGTAATATATTTACTATTGTTTTATGGACTATTTATTATTAAACCTTGTAACAATAAAATAAATTTTAAACTCAGAGCTTTATAACAAAATTGAAAAACCTTAAAATTAAAATGTCTATGTAGGTATTGATGGATCTTCTGAGTTCAAGGAGAAAGAGGGATAGTATAAAATTTCTAGTATTAAGGATACGTGTTATTTTTTAAATGGATAATGTTATGTATCAAGATTCCACCGGATATAAAAAGTAAGTATCAATTTAATACATCACAAAAACACAGTATTTGCAGATAGATGAGAGGAAGGGAGCTAAAAGTTTAAAGATAACCATTCCACTAGAAAACAGTATTAAATGATGGAGAGGAAAGCCAAACTATAAGTGGTAACTAATCAAACAATTCAGAGTTGTCATTCATGATGAGCAAGTAAAAAAGTGCTCACCAGCATAAAAATGAACTCTTTTAGGTTCCTAGAGGCCTATTCAAACTTATATCAATGGCACTACATACACAAGAAACTCTCAATATTTAATTTTATTCCATTTGCCAATGAGGATCAATTCTTAGGCTGGGGGGTGGGTTCACTTGTTAAGGTCACAGGTCAGCAATAAGGCAAAAGAGTTTTCATGAAAATTACCTCTGAATATTCTTCAAATGACCTATTATTATCAGCATATCACTGATAATTTATTGGTTTCACTCTGTTGAACAGTTTCCCAATGGCCCTCATTAACTTAATATTTTAAATTAATTTAAAAGTTTCTCCTTTGAGGATAAAAAATATATGCCCACTACCCACTTAACTAGTGTATGAACTGTTTCATTTCCTTTTCAAGGTTGAGAAACTATTAACATTCTTATCATCAGTTCTCCAATACATATGGGCTCTTTAACATCTACTGCCTATGGGTGAAGAAAGCTCATTAAAATTAGCAGTCAGAATTACCTATTTATTTCATGCCTTCTATTAAGTTAAATGCACATATGATATAACTCCATTATATGGCAGAGGGGCATAATGCAAATAAATAGGTGATACATATTACATACTTTGCATAGAGTATATAATTTTGATAATATGGGTTACAGTAGAAGAGAGCAGGAGAGACAGGGACCATGATTAAATGAGAGATGAGAAGAACAAGATAGCTGCAGAGAGATGAGGAGGGTCCAAACTGAGTTATCAATATGGGCAATCAAAAAATTATTTAGGAAGACTCAACAGAATTTGGTGATTAAATGAATGTAGTAGTTAAAGATTAAGGATAATGAGGTTCTTGTTTTGATAGTGGGAAAGGTTGAGAATGATCTGAATGTATTTCTAGGCTGAAGAAGCAATTAAAGAAAGAAAAGTTTAAGATACAGAAAAGAAGAGTTGGCAAAGACTGGTATTCAGAGTACAAATAGTTAACATCTCTTCCTGAGACAAAGGAAAGAAGGAGAATGAATTTAAATGCTAGTAAGTTTATAAGGGAAGGGGTAAGAAGTAGAAATTCATGTCACACGAGCTCCCAGGATAACTATAAAGTGTTAAGATCAACTGAGAAAGTGAGCATTCTCCATTAAAAAAAAGGGAAAGAATTATCTTGGGAATGGTTGAGAGAGAAAGTGAAAAAAGTGAAAGTGAAGTTGCTCAGTCCGCCCAACTCTTTGCGACCCCATGGTCTGTAGCCAACCAGGCTTCTCTGTCCATGGGATTTTCCAGGCAAGAGTACCAGAGTGGGTTGCCATGGTGAGAAAGAAGATGAGGTGAAAGATGGTTTGTTTTTCTTAGGACAAATGAAAGTGGAGCACAAAAAGGCTGAGTGCTAAAATATAAAATAATAACTCATAATGAGCCAGGAGAAAGCAGTCTAAGAACTGAAGGACAGGTCTGAATCCTAGTTAAAAATGCTTGAATTAAATACAATTGACTCAAGGGAATGCTAGGAAGGGTGCATGCATTAGCATTTGTAAACATGCACACAGGCTTCCCAGGTGGCTCAGTGGCAAAGAATTTGTCTGCCAATTTAGAAGACAGGGGCTTGATACCTGGCTCAGGAAGATCCTCTGGAGAAGAAAATGGCAACCCATTCTAGTATTCTTGCCTGTGAAATCCCATGGACAGAGAAGCCTAGCAGGCTACAGTCCATGGGGTTGCAAAGAGTTGGAAACAACTTAGCAACTGAACAACACACACACACATGTCTGATCAGAAGCTCTGATTCTGAAGGATTTGTTACAAGATTTAAAAATAATAAAGGTACTATGGTTCTGTATTCTGATAACCACCTGAGAGAACTATAAGGTAATATATGATTAACTTATTCCTGGTTTATCAATTTCTAATGACAAAAATCACAAACCCATTAGGGCACTTAATGCTCTCATAGCTGTGAATAATATTTAATCCCTCACACTACTCTAAATCCTTTTCAACTTCATTTATTTATTATACTATACCTCTTCTGTGCTCACCTTGATCCTGCTGCTCCTGGAATGTATAATATGTAAGAAATTAATGCACATACTCAATTCTCATTTGGCCAACTCTATCGTTAAACATCAGTTCCCTGTACTTCATATTAAATTTATGTGCTGTGTGCTGAGTCACTTCAGCTGTGTCTGACTCTTGGCTACACTATGGATCATAGCCTGCCAGGTTCCTCTGTCCATGGGATTCCCAGGCAAGAATGCTAGAGTAGGTTGCCATGCCCTCCTCCAAGGGATCCTCCCAACCCAGGGATCAAACCCGCGTCTCTTTCATCTCCTGCACTGGCAGGCAGCTTCTTTACTACTAGTGCCACATAGGAAGCCAATTTAAATTTATCCTTAGTATTAAATCTTACATACCAATAAACCACACTGAAAAAGATTATACAAAGACACTAACCTGGGGCAGATGCTACATGGGTCTGCGTTTGGACTTGCTCTATAGCTTGTGGTCTAATTTCAGATAAAACTTGATGACTGGAACTTGGATGTTCGACAAGTTTTACTGCAGCCAGTGCATCTGGGCCAAACATCTGAATATCCATAGAAACCAGACACACTAACATGTCTAAAACAAATTAAAAATCAACAGTTGTTAGTCAATAATTTTGTAAAACAATGACATCACTGAAAAATATATGCTATATAAAACACTGCTTCTCAAATGCCAGTTTATGAATCACTATACATCAGAATTATCTGTGGATCTTTAATGCTAGATTTTTAGGCTCAATCTCTGAAAACTGATTTGGAAACTCTGGGGTAGATGTTAGATTATCTTCATTTTTAAAAACATTCCCAAGTGACTTTGATGTGTAGCCAGATTTAGGAACCACTAATATGGAAAGTGTATCTTTATTTCTCAATACTTTTCAAGCCAAATCTTTAACTCTGATTTCAGTATTTATACCAAGGAAATAAATAATTTGAATCACTGATGAAAACATTAATGTGACATGTTTTAGTCAGTATGTTTAAAACTGACAACTCACTAAGAAGGTGAGTTCATTAACAGTACCACTACCAGCATTGACTACTTGAAACAGATGGACCTGCTTCCTGGAGAGTAAGACACAGACATCTTGTTGATTTAAAACTCAATATATAGTAACAGAAATAAAGAGAAGAAATAAAGACTACTGATAGCCACGTGCACCCTGGTCTCTCTATGATAGAAGTTTTTTATTATCTAAAACAGGCAGAAAGAATAACCAAGTGTGTCTAAAAGGGTAATGACTCCTCAAAATAAAAAGTAAACCCCAAATATCAACTGTGATTTTTTTTACAGCACAGTAAGTATTTTTCCTCAGTAAAGAAGATTAATTTTTCTTTTTTGGTTTAGTCTTACCTATGCTCTTTTCTACTTTTGCAATTTTTGTGCAAGCTACATCTCCCATTTCTGTGAGCATATATAGCACCTCAAGTGTTGAGATTACGAGCAGCACATCAGGTAAAGTGAGATGACAAATGATCTCTCTGTATGAGTCCTGATCAACATATTCACAAATCAAAACACCATTATCTTCTGCTTTGCAAAGATTTCCCAAAATTTCCATGCCTGAAAAGCATACATACACAAATATGTATTTGTCTTTTAAAACATGATACAAAGCTTATGTACTTTAGACAGTGAGAAACTTAAGTGAACACTTACCCCTCATCTTTAAAAATCTATCCCTTGACATTAGGCATTTTGTAACAGTATGAAACATCAGGTGAGTAGTTTTGAAATCAACAGGATCCAATAAAAGCTGAAAAAAAAGAAAGGACACTACTGTTGAGAGAGGCTTCATCCAATTTATATCCAAATACATATATCAAATTGAATCAAAATGAATAGAACAACATTGTATAATTTTAAAAATGTAATGACTGTGAAAATAGCCATCAATAAATCCGGATGGAGCATCATTTCAAATATTTTTCTCCACACAACTGTGTAATACCACTTTAGGCAAAAGCTATATGCAAGCATTTAATATTCCATAATTATGGCAAATATAATAATCCCACATCCTAAAGTTTTAATGTAAATATTCTGCCAACTATAAAAACTGTTTTAAGGTTCTGTCACATGCTTACCTCAGCTGCAATATTTCCTAACGTGTCAAGGCCTAATTGCCTTAGAGATATAAAATGACTATGTGCAGAAAGTAATAGGAAACGGAGACAGGTACGATTAGCTGCCAAGAGCTTAACATTGCCCTCCTCAAAGGAAAGATTTCGCAAAATCATGCAATCTGAAGTACCCGTTGTCCTTCAATATCATTAATGCCCAGCTTTCGAGGTGGATGAAATAAAGATTCCCAAATCCATTCTCCTGATGTACCTTCTACAACAGAAGAAAACATAATTTACTTAAATTGATATTATACTTATTATTATTGATATTTCAAATTTATTTAAAAATACTTCTTCATTGACTTACCATGAGACTTGTTTCTGTCAGATATGAGGTCACGTACTTCATTATCATCAACAATGTCTTTCCAAAACTGTAATGAGAAATTATTACACTTAATTCTGACAATATGAAATAACTATTTTATTACTTTAAAAATAGTCACAATAGTTCTACTATTTTCAGTTCATGTAGATATCATTATATTATCTATACTTAGCTCTTCAACACAAACACTTGAATTTCTATAGTTCAAAGATATCATTTTGGCCGAGGGCCCATAGATCCTAAAAGGTCTGTGAAAGAAATTAGACCATCTCTAAAAAGAATGGCATCTTTAAGTTCATTAACCTCTAACTAAAATTTGGCATTTCCTCAGCATTTTCTTCAACTCAGAATGTTAGAAAACAAATCACAATGGTAATAAAAATTCTTCTGACACTGTCATCAATATGAATCACAGATATTTTCAGATCACTTCATAGCTATGGAAAATATCTAGAAATGGTATTTATCCTCATTAGCACTCAAAAATTATGACAGTTATTAATCCCACTAATGAACTGCACACAGAAACAGATTTCTATTTATAGACTCCTAAGACATAACTGGCTAGCTACTGAGTAAATCTGTATCTAGAAGAAAACAAAAAAGCAAGTAGTGGAACATTTGTGTTTACAGATTTGTAACCCAGATATTTAGGTTGCGTTTCAGTACTCCATATCTATAAATTATTTTTTGATCCTTATGAGAGAGGGAATAAGTCAACATCCACTGCTTAATCTTTTTCAGGCTAAGAAACAAACACCTTTATATAGATAAATCTATACAAAATGAGTTTTAGCTTTAACTTTTTATGCCATTTAGCTCTATTATCTTATTACTTCTGTACTAATAAAGAAGCACATGGGCTATTAGTTCACTATTTATTTCTAAACATTCTGATGTACATTTCAAAATGACTATTTCAGTTTGAGGAATTCATAACCTGAGAAAAAGTCCACAAACAAAAGGACTCAATGCAAAAAAACTCAAGACAAAAAAATGTTTGGCAACAATAAAAAAAAAGAACTAGGCATATAAAGGAAGAAGACAATGTTCAGTAACCAAGAAAAAAGGGCCAAAGGAAATTCAAATAATAGAGATATCAGAGAGGAATTTTAAATGATCATGGAAAAAAAAGAAACAAAAGATAAGACTGAAGTTTGGCATATAAGCAGAAACTTTAAGAAATAAACAGAAATTCTAGAACTGAAAACAAAAACTGAATGGACATATTTAATGAATGATTAGATTCAACTCAAGTAAGAATTAGTGACTGAAGAGATGGCAGGAAAAATATCAACTTAGAAGCATGAAAGGACAAAAGGCTGAACAGAATAAAATCATTCAAGACATATACAGTGAAAAGTTCTAACACAGAATTAATTGAAGTTCCTGTGGAAAATAGGAAGAATGGGAAAAACAGTATTTGAAAAGACAGGGCCAAGGAATTTTCTAAATCAACTGAAAGATGCCAAGCCATAGACTTAAGAAACACTCAAAACTCTAAGAAAAGATAAATAAAATGTGGAGATGCATCATAAAAAGATTCATGAAAAGCAATGATGAAGAAAAATCTTAAATGCAAATGAGGAAAAAGGGACAGATAACCTTGAAAAAGACAACTAAAAAGAAAACTAAAGACAACTAAAATTACAGGAAACGCTCTAAAAGAAATCATGGAAGCCAGAAGACAGTGGGGTATTTTCAAAGTCATGGAAATAAACATTTGGCAAAGTATTATAGAAACTTTACACAGTGAAACTGCTCTTCAACATAAAAGCTGAAATAAAGACATTTTCTGACAAATGAAAACAGAAAAATGTCATCTGTAACCCGCACTAGAGGAAAAAAATGTATGAAAAGGCAGACATGATTTCAATCAAAATAAATGCTGAATAAATAAAATACTTTAAAAAATCTTATGGGTAAAAATATACATAAAATTAAAATCTATGAAAAATGCTTGGAAGAAAATTTTGTTCAGGTCATAATGGTACTGCAATAGTCATCCCATCATAAACCAATATGTATAAAACAAGTGTTTAAAAGAAACTGGACAAGAAAGCAATGCAAAACTGTAATCACTGAAATATGGTAGGCAAATGAGCTGAGCCCAATGACAGCCCCATACATTTACATAGACACTCTTTCTACATAATGGAACAGAGATAATAAACCCAAAAGATCATAGCAATTACTAAACCGTGAAGATAAATTCTCTCTCCCTCTGCTCCCCCATATACATACATATATGTGTGTATACACACACACATATGAGTTTGAGCAAATTCTGGGAGACAGTGAAAGACAGGGAAGCCAGTTATGCTGCAGTTCATAGGGTCACAAAGAGTCACACATGACTTAACAATTGAACAAGTCCTGTATTTGTCATAACAAACACCCATATATTAATTAAAAGTATACCAGAACAATTTTCAACAATTTTCAAATACTGGACACTAAACAATGTAGTATTCCAATATCTATATCTAATTGAAAAATTACTACATGTACAAAGAGGTATGGGTTTCCCAGGTGTTGAGTGGTAAAGAATCTGCATGCTACTGTAGGAAACATAACAGATGCAGGTTTGCTCCTTTTGTTGAGATCAGCTAGAGTAGAAAATGGAAACCCTGTATTCTTGCCTAGAAAATTCCAGAGGAGCCTGCCAGGCTACAGTCAATGGGGTTACAAAGAGTCAGACATGACTCAACAACTGAGCACACATACAAAGGAAGTAGGAAACACAACACGTAACTAACACATTTCTGTTAAATGTGCTTTAACAAAAAAAGACCCAGAAATAATAAAAATAATAAAGAAAGTGAAGTCCCTCAGTCGTGTCTGACTCTTTTGACCCTGTGGTCTGTAGCCCACCAGGCTCCTCCATCCATGGGATTCTCCAGGCAAGAATACTGGACTGGGTTGCCATTTCCTTCTCCAGGGGATCTTCCTGACTCAGGGGTTGAACCCAGGTCTCCCACATTGCAGGCAGACATTTTAATCTCTGAGCCACCAGGGAAGCCCCTCAAAATAATAAAACTAGGAGATAAAAACTTTCAAACAACTATTATGAAATATGTTCAACAATTTAAAGGAAATATGAACATATTTAGGGAAAATATGAACATAATTAAGGGAAATATGGAACAATATAAGAGTCAAATGGAATTTTGCTGAAAAACAATATCTGAAATAAAAAAATACGATTAGATGGGCTTAATTAGAGAACAGAAAATAAAAACATAATAGAAACTATCCACAGAACACAGAACAGAGCCACAGTGGCTTGTAGAACAGTTCCTAAAAGGGAGGAGGGAAAATAAAAAAAATTGAACAAATAATCGCCAAAAACATTCCAAATTTCATGGACAAAAAAAGTTAAATAAACCCAAGCAAAAATAATAATCTTAAATGTACATGCCACTAAAACTTGGAGTTCAAAATACATGAAGCAAAAACTGATAGAACTGATAGGAGATACAAACACTGACAGGACATACAAATAGTTGATAATTTCAACACTCAACTCTCAAGAAATCATAGAACAATTATATAGAAAAACAGCAATGATACAGAAATATTGAACAACACTATCAATACTCTTTGTTATCAACAAATGTTGAATCCAAAAAACATTCCATTCAACTATGCATAAAACATTCACCAGAAAGACTATAGGCTGAACTATAAAACAAGTCTTGATTAAAAAAGAATGAAATCATATGGGATGTTCTCTGACAAAATGGAATGCAGTTAAAAAGCAGTAATCATAATGATAGTAAATGATAATAATAAAAGGTTGTTTGAAAACAGAAATATAACATTTCTATATAACTTGAGTCAAAGAAGAAATCACAAGGGAAATAAATACCAAAACTAAATGATAATGACAACATAAAATTGTGGGAAAATATTTACAGTTGTTTATAGAGGGAATTGATAGCTTTATATACTAATACAAGTTAAAAAAATCTAAAATCAATGGTCTAAGATTCTATTTAAGAAACTTGAAAAAGCAACATTGCAGAACAAAAGTTGTATATAAATAAAAAATGAGGTAAGAACTAATTTATTAAATTGTTGTTACTATTATTTAGTCACTAAAATTAGTAAGGATTAAAATACCGCTAATATGATCAACGAGAAAACAGAGTAAGTGTATATAAAATCTAAGTGGGCACGATAGTAAAAAATAAACAATACTCAGTCCAACAATTCAAAAAAAGTAAGAAAGGAGGACAGAAAAGAAAATCAAACAAGACATTTAGAAACCTATTCAGAACATGGTAAATTTAAACATAATTATGTATCAAAATTATACTTAAAGTAGATGGAATAAGTACACTAATTTAAAATCAAAGTTTTTCCAACTAAGAGGTAAAAGGTCCAGTGAAAGTGTCAGTTACTCAGTTGTATCCAACTCTTTGTGACCCACATGGACTGTAGCCTGCCAGGCTTCTCTGTCCATGGAATTCTCCAGGCAAGAATACTGGAGTGGGTAGTCATTCCCTTCACTGGGGCATCTTCCCGACCCAGGGATCAAACCCAGGTCTCCCATATTGAAGGCAGATTCTTTACTGTCTTAGCCACCAGGAAAGCCCAAAAAAAAAAAAAAAAAAAAAAAACCCAAATATATGTTATTTACCAAGAAACTGATCTAAAATATAAAGATAAAAGAGGTTGAATATAAAATAAGAACATATAAATATCAACCAAAAGGAAGCTGATACACACACGCACACACACACACACACACACACACACACACATATATAGTTATATTAATATCTGATGCTAAAGCTGAAGCTCCAATATTTTGGCCACCTGATGCGAACAGCCAATTCACCGGAAAAGATTCTGATGCTGGGAAAGATTGAGAGCAAGAGGATAAAGGGGTGACAGAGGATATGATGGTTGGGTAGCATCACTGACTCAATGGACATGAGTCTGAGCAAACTCAGGAAGATACTGAAAGACAGGGAACCCTGGCATGCTGCGCTTCATGGAGTTGCAGACAGTCAGACGTGACTTGAGGACTGAACAACAACATCAGACCAAAAAAGAAAGGGAAAAAGGAGACTTAACTGTAAAAATGTGTCCAATTAACCATTAATTTATAATATGTCCAATTAACCAGAAGGATGTAACAGCTAGTGTGCACTAAATAATGCATTCTCAAAATGTGAAAATAAGATCTTTATAGAACTATAAGGGTGCTTTTAACACATTTCTCTTCATAAATGAAGAAATAAACAGGTGAAACAGTCAGTATTGGTGTGGAAATACAAATATCATGATTGTGCTGCCATAATCAAAAAGAGGTTGTTGTTGAGTCGCCAGGTCATGCTTGACTCTTTGTGACACCATGGACTGCAGCACGTGAGGCCTCACTGTTCTTCACCATCTCCTGGAGTTTGCTCAAACTCATGTCCATTAAGTCAGCGATGCTAACTAATCATCTCACCCTCTTCTACCCCTTCTCCTCTTGCCGTCAATTTTCCCAGTATCAGGGTCTTTTCCAATGAATAGGCTCTTCACATCAAGTGGCCACAGAACTGGAGCTTCAGTTTCAACATCAGACCTTTCGATGAATAATCAAGGTTGATTTCCTTTAGGATTGACTGGTTTGATCTCCTTGCTGTCCACGGGACTCTCAAGAGTCTTCCCCAGCACCACAATTTGAAAGCAACAATTTTGTAGCACCCAGCCTTCTTTATGGTCCAATTCTCACATCTGTACATGACTAATGGAAAAATATTGGCTTGACTATATGATGTTTCTCAGTAAGCAAAGTAATGTCTTTGCTTTTTAATATACTGGGTAGGTTTGTCATAGCTTTTCTTCCAAGAAGTAAGCATCTTTTAATTTCACAGCTGCAGTCACCATCTGCAGTGATTTTGGAAGCCAAGAAAATAAAATCTGACACTGCCTCCAGTTTCTTCCCCTTCTATTTGCCATGAAGTGATGGGATTGGATGCTATGATCTTCATTTTTTGAATGCTGAATTTTAAGCCAGCTTTTTCACTCTCCTCTTTCATCTTCATCAAAAGGCTCTTTAATTTCTCTTTACTTTCTACCATTAGAGTGGTATCATCTATATATTTGATGTTGTTGTTATTTCTCCCAGCAATCTTGATTCCAGCTTGTGATTCATTCAATCTGGAATTTCACATGATGTACTCTGCATATAAGTTAAGTAAGCAGGATGATGATATACAGCCTTGTCATATTCCATTCCCAAGGTTCATACATCCATGAACCTTGCCCTACTAGTTCAACAGTTTTGATTTGAACCAGTCAACTGTTCCACGGCCAGTTCTAACTGTTGCTTCCTGACCTGCATATAGGTTTTTCAGTAGACAGGTAAGGTGGTCTGGTACTACTATCTCTTTAAGAATTTTCCACAATCAAACTGGGTGCTTTTAACATATTTATCTTCATAAATGAAGAAATAAACAGATGAAACAGCCAGTATTGCCCTGGAAATATAAATATCTAATGCTGTTGCCATAATTCAAAAAGATACATGTACCCAATGTTCACTGGAGCAGCATTTAGAATAGCAAAGACATGGAAGCAACCTAAATGTCCGTTGACAGAGGAATGCATAAATATATGGTGTGTGTGTATATATATATATATATATATATACTCAATGGGATATTTACTGAGCCATAAAAAAGAATGAAATGTCATTTGCAGCAACATAGTTGGACCTAGAGATTATCATACTAAGTGAAGTAAGTCAGACAAAGACATATCATATGATATTGCTTATATGTGTATCTTTAAAAAAATGGTGCAAACATATTTAGAAAACAGAAAGAGTCACAAATGTAGAAAACAAACTTATGGCTACCAAAGTTGCAAGCAGGGTGGAAGGGATAAATTAGGAGACTGGGATTAACATATACACACAATTATTTTTATGTATTTTGATGAAATATACAATTAATAAGGACCTACTGAAAAGCAAAGAGAATTCTACTCAATATTCTGTAATAACCTATGAGAAAAGAATGTAAAAAAGGATGGATACATGTATACATAAAAATGATTCACTCAACTATTCACCTGAAACTAACACAACACTGTAAATCAACTATACTCCAATAAAAAAAAATTTTTTTTTTAAAGATTAACTGTATTGGCTTAAGTGACTTATGTAGACACTTATACCTAACAACTTCAGAATACAGGTCATATCTTGAAGACATTGCAGGTTCAATTTCAGACCACCACAATAAACTAAATATCATAATAAAGTGAGTCAACCCACACAAACATTTTGGTTTCCCAGTGCCTATAATATTTATGTTTATACTCTATTATAGTCTATTAAGTGTGCAATAGCATTACGCTCAAAAAAAGTGCCAGTCAGTCAGTTCAGTCGCTTAGTTGCGTCTGACTCTTTGCAACCCCATGGACTGCATCACGCCAGGCCTCCCTGTCCATCACCACTCCCAGAGTTTACCCAAACTAAGGTCCATTGAGTCGGTGATGCCATCCAACCATCTTATCCTCTCGGTCCCTTCTCCTCCCGCCTTCAATCTTTCCCAGTATCACAGTCTTCTCCAATGAGTCAGTTCTTCGCATCAGGTGGCCAAAGAATTAGAGTTTCAGCTTCAGCATCAGTCCTTCCAAAGAACATTCAGGACTGATTTCCTTTAGGATGGATCTCCTTTGATTAGTAAATAATGCTAAAAAACAAAAGGCTAACCATCATCTGAACCTTCAGTAAGTCACAGTAGCAAAATCAAAGATCATACATTACCAAAACTACTATAACAGTGGATTGGCCAAAAGTCCCTTTGGTTTTTAAGTAAAAATAAAAGACATAGTTTTCATTTTTACCATGAACTTTATTGAACAACATATTTACCATTTTGTTCTACTAAATTCTGTCACTTTTCAGGTAATTGCATAATTGCATTGTCTCAAAACTTTCTCTTTTTTGAGCAAAGAACTGTTCCAGGTGCCTTTTATAGTCTTCGAGGAAACTTTTTCTCACTGGAGAAATATTTTCCATTAAGGGAATCTGTAAAGACGGAAATAACTGGAAATCCAAAGGTGCAATGTCTGATGAATATGGCAGATGAATTAATGTCCTAGCCAAGCTATCAGTTTTTGCCTGGCCATCAAAGAAACACATGTTCTTGCATTATCCAGATGGAAGATTATGTGTTTTCTGTTGACTAATCTGGACACTTTTTGTGAAGTGCTGCTTTCTGTTGGTCTAATTGAGTAGTACTTGTTGGAATTAATAGTTTGGTTTTAACATCACCTTCTCTGGATGAAGACCAGTCTTCCATGTGGTTGGTGGTGGTTCATTTTGCTTTGCCCCACATTCTCTTCTGTTCCACATTATTTTGCTGTATTCACTTTTTATCACCTGTCACAATGTGCTTCAAAAATGGAATGTTTTCATTATGTTTAAGCAGAGAATCACATCCAGAAATATGGTCAAGAAGATTTCATTTGCTTAACTAATGAAAATAACCAATCTGGTGCAAATGACTTTCAAGGCTTGATTTAGATCTTTTGACCATGTTGGTTATTTCCTGCATGGTATAACACTGACTCGGATAAGGCAATGGCAACCCACTCCAGTACTCTTACCTGGAAAATCCCATGGACGGAGGAGCCTGGTGGGCTGCCATCTATGGGGTCGCTAAGAGTCGGACACAACTGAATGACTTCACTTTCACTTTTCACTTTCATGCATTGGAGACAACCCACTCCAGTGTTCTTGCCTGGAGAATCCCAGGGATGGGGTACCTTGGTGGGCTGCCGTCTATGGGGTCGCACAGAGTCGGACACGACTGAATGACTTAGCAACAGCAGCCGCATAACACTGACTGTTCTCAATTAATGTCCTGATTTGATCGCTATCAACTTCAAATGATTTACCCAATTGAGGAGCATCACCCAGTGAGAAATCTGTAGCAGGAAACTTCATGAACCACTTCTAACATGTTCAGTTAGTCATAGCACCTTCTCCATACATTGCACAAATCTTTGTGTTTCTGTTGCATTTTTACCTTTCTTGAAATAATAAAGCATCATATGCCAAAAATGTTGGTTTTCTCTTCCATCTTCAATATTAAAATGGCTATATAAAAATTCACCAGTTTTGTTAAGGTTTTTTTAAGCAATGCCAATATGACAGCTGTCACAGTACAATCTACCGAAATTGTTTCAAATAAAGTTAAAGACAACTAAGCACTACAAAGAAAAAAACAAAATGAACCTTTTAGCAAATCCAATAAGAAAAAAAATAATTAAAAAGTTTGAAATAATGAGAGAATTATCAAAATGAGCACAGACACATGAAATGAACGTATGTTGTTGGAAAAAAATGGCATTGATAAACTTATTCAACACAGGGCTGCCACAAACCTTCAAGGTGTAAAACTTTATTTGCAAAGTACAATGATCAATGCTAAGCTACAAAATAATGGGTGAAAACATTTCAAAGATTAAAAACTAAGCAGAACAGTCTCTCTAGACATACTGAAATTCAGTTAGATATTAGTAAAAAAAAGGAAATTAGAAAGTTTTTCATACATTTTTGGAAATTAAGAAAATTCCCTTCTAAATAATCCATTTTCTTAAAAAGAAAAACATAATGGACATTAGAAGATATTTTAAAATGAGTTATAATAATGATATGAAATTATCAATATTGGAAGTACAAAGTTAAAGTGTGCTGGGATGGAATTTTATGACTTTAAATATATATATTAGAAAAAATAGAAACAAAAATCAGTAACTCCAAGCACCAGCTCAAGAAATTAGAAAAAGTGAAGAGAATTAAACCCAAAGAATACAGTATGTAGAATAAAATACAGAAATTAATGAAAATATATAACAGATGTGATCATCTGTTCATCTTCAACATATTTGTGTCTTCTTGATTTCATGTGATTAGTGATTATACTGACAACTCTGTTCCTCATTGTGACTGCATGTGTTACTTTAATATACTTTTTTTGTGCATGTTTATTGACCAGTTTTCTAAAGTTAAAGAAATTATCTGCCTAACTTCAATCAAGAGGTGATGGGATAATACAGAACTTTGGGTTAGCTTGTAAAGTTGGGAATTAAAAAGGCAACTCTATATCATGGTGAGAAATTTGAAGGTTTAATACCCTCAAAGAAAGGGAGACAAAAGGGACTGTCTTGAGGTTTGAGTTAAAAACAATCCATAATGTATTTCACCACTAGCCAGCTTCACAATTCCCATGACTTTGTTTTTACTATCAGAGTAATCAGAAAAATATCCAATAAAAAAATTAATATAAAGTCATTCTGATCAGTATTTCAAGTGACTGGCAAAAGCAACAGAGAAAGGAAAAAATACTTTCCATCCAATCTGTACAAAAATCCTACATAAGTAAGTCTGCTGAAATTTATAAAGCAACATTAAAAAAACACAAAGGAATAATTCACCATGAACCAGAGTTAGTAGAATCAGAGTCACAGGAGGTTTAGATATTAGCACTATCAAGTATGTGTTTGTATATATACAGATTTGAGAATTTCTAGAAATTAAAACATAGTCACTTTAATTAAACTTAACAAAAAAAATCAAGTGGCATATTACACAGCTGAAGAATGATTAAGTAAACTGAAAAATAACCTTAAGGAAATTACCCAAACTGCTATTTAGTCTGAATATCCTCAGATTTATTGCTTGTTACAGATTTATCATTCTCAGAAACCAATATATGATAAAATGAAAACTTCATTTGTTTATTAACTATTTTAAAATATTTTTTACTCAGCTTAATCACAGTTCTTATATAAAATAAGTAACTGACCTTTGGCCCTTGGCTACATATAAAGCAACGTTTCAATATTTTAATTTAATGAATTACCTTAACAAAATCTCTATCAGTCTTCTCCTTCCATTCTTCTCCAAATACAGTAGAAAAGGATCCTAAAGCTAAAAGAACAAATAGCATATTCAGTAATATGAAATTATTTCTTTCACTTAGTTCCTGAATAGATAGGTTTGGAAAAACAGTAAAAATACACCTTAAGATACCTTGTTCATTAAAAATTGCTTCATATTAAATGATAGAAAGTCATGATAATTTCTCTTGAAATACAGTTTTTTAAATTACAGAATTTAAAGAAAGTTTTTGTCATTCTCTAAAAACACACAACTGGCTTTCATATTAGTTACAGAGACAATAATAATTATTCTGCATTAGTTATGATTTGTAGAAGAAAAAATATTAAAAAGTCAAACTGATGCTATTATTATTAGGTTCCCAAACTTTTATAATCTTAAATATTCATTCATTTCAAAGATAATTATATAATTTATATTTGAAATATTAATGGGCAAGGCATTCTTTAGGAATGTATCTTTAGAAAACATTCTAAGCCATATAGCTGATTTATATTTCTTGATAAAGATGTTTTAGGAGGAAACTCAAACCGTCTATTTTCAAAAGCTTCTTCTTAATAACACACTACCCCCGCCTCTCACAACAAAGGTTGACGTACACAGATATATGTTATACCTTTTTTTTTTGCATCTCTATGTTGCTAACTCACTTTGTCAGTGATGGGACTAGACAGTAAAGTCATATAATACAAATTTCTAAACTGTGACACAATAGGCATCACCCTTTAAAAATCGGGTAAGTACTTTCATCAACTATCTATAATTATCTATATTCTATAATGAAAGCTACTGGTTTTCAAAAGAAGAAGAAAACTACAGAGACAAATGTTAACAGAAAAACTAGCTTTATGAATTTGATCCTTCAAAAAAATAAAAGTAGGCCTTCTTAATGGATGTGTTAATAACAAGGATAACATTTGGATGTATTTTCTGTTGTAACAGATTTACTGAATGTTTGTAGTCTTATCACACCTTAATTACAGATGTAATATTTACTTAATATTGTGTGTGTTAGTCACACAGTCATGTCCTATTCATTGAGATCCCATGGACTGTAGCCTGCCAGGTTCCACTGTCCATGGAATTCTCCAAGCAAGAATACTGTAGTGGGTTGCCATTCCCTTCTCCAGGGGATCTTCCCAACTGAGAGACTGAAACCATTACAGGCAGATTGTCTACCATCTGAGCCACTAGCGAAGCCAAGTAATATTTACTTACTATTGAGTTGAAATAAAATTTGTAAAGTACTTAGGTAAGAATACGACTTTCCATTAAAAAAAATATTAAAAAGGGTGAGGAATGGAAACAGTTTAACATTATATTGATATTAGAATCATGAGAACATGATATAAAGGGTAGATGTGAAGTTTTTAATAAATAAATTTAACTATAGTGACCTAAAGAAGAGTTTCATCAAATGTACACATACATAGCAGCTAAATTAGAAAAATAAAGTCCATACACTTCTAAAGAAAGACAAGATTTTGTCTGTCCTGAAGAAAACCTTACAAAGAAAAACTCCATGAGAAAAGAATACTGAACGCAAATATAAGATGGAAAAATTAAATTTTTGTCACATGGAATTTTTATTTTACTTCTTCAAACACATATCATGTATAAACATCCCACACATTCAAAAGAAGTGGTATCTATATTTTCTCTCAATTAAAATTCCATGCCTAAAAAATTCAAAACCTCTCAAGAGCCTAATGAAATATATATATAATCATACATACCCTTAATATTTTCATAATGTAAAACCACTGTTTTAAAAGTGTATGGTCTTCATAAAGTCCCTATATACTCTGGAACTCTAAATTCTGACTACTGAAATAAAAGAAACATTCCTCAAATAGCATTTGCTATTATTAATTATTAATGATTGCTATGCTACATAATAATTTAGTCTGAGATAAAAAAAAGTGCTAAAGAATGTCACATTTCGATGCATTAAAACTGGTAAACTCAGTTTATCATATATATACAAATGAAGTCCTATCCAATGATTAAATGGTAAGAATTCACCAAAATTATTATGGTCTGAGAATATTTATTCTTTTTAAAGACTTCATTTTAAGATTTCTAAAAATGAACCAATTTTAAACTCCATTCTGCATTAAATGCTGAAAAATGTCTTTAAAAGATCAAGATGAAATATTAGGAAGCAAAGAACATAAAAGTGAGGTGGAAATCCACGAAAGTTATATCTTCACAGTTACAATACAAACTGATTAAGTGCTGATCTTTGTTCCTCCTCCATGTAACGAAAAAATAGTTTCAGAAGTTTAAGAAGCTAATTTCAATTTAGTTTAATTTTAAAATGTCTTCATATAAAATAAATACATGTCAGATTTTAAGGAATCCTACTTAGGGAATTCCCTGGCAGTCCAGTGGTTAGGACTCCGTTCTCACTGCTGAGGGCTTGGGTTCAATCCCTGGTTGGAGAACTGAGAACCCATAACCTGCGTGACACGGCCAACAAGAAGAAAAAGGGAATCCTATTTAGATAATCCCAAATAAAAGTATCCTTGAAAACTACAGAAAAATGAATTCATTTGCAAACATGTTGCTATTTAAAAACAAAAATACTCATATACCTATGAAATATTACAAGAAATTCTCAGACTATTCTATATAATTTCCTATATAATAAAATAATTGCAAAATGTATCAATACCTTAATCTATTAATTGAATAAACTTCTGGCAAAAGAAGTTACAATGGTGTTGGGGTAGAAGGACGATTGAGAAGCAAGAAGAAACTTTCTATCAATAACATTCAGCTGACATAGATATTTTAAAAGGAGAAATTATGCGCAGGAAAAATTTTCAAAATCTATTTTTTAAAGTCCTATTAAACTACAATTACAGAATTGTGCAATTTGGTCTGAAGAGTAATCCAGACTTGAGATAATTTCACAGAAAACAGAGAACCTGATCTATAAAAACCTACAACTAGAAAATCCTACAAGTAAAACTATGAAATATTTGATAATCCTTATTTTGATTATTATGCAGCAATTTTCAAGTGCACTGACCTAAACTATTTAGTTAAAATTTTTAACTATATACCTGCAGAAATAGACATCAGAAATAATTTCTTACAGGTCTAGTTTTCTCTATCAGAAGTTTGTATCAAACAATCTCAAATCAACAAAGCCACATTTATTCTAAGAAAAATGCAGCATTTTAATTTCAAAAGCTCTAATGAGGTTAAATATCTAATCTATTCAAATATATAAGGTTAAAAACATCCAGACTTTCATTATTTTAAATGATACATTTAATATAATAAAAGTAAATTAAGAATGCTATTATATTGACTAATGAAAATACTTTTTTCCTTAAAAACCTTTAAAAAAAATCTAAACACCTTTAATAGAATGATTATATAATACATTAAGCCTAAAACTTACTGTCGTCAAACACCCCGGCATTAGCAAGTAATAATGTGATGATTTTAGGGTCTTTTTCAAGTTGCATGACATGTTTGCTTTCATTTGACAGAAGAGTGCATACATTAATAGCAAAGTCCACTTCATTTGGGAGTCCAGATAACAGTGAAAGCACCAGTTTATTATAATCATTTGGCGAATTGAAGTCCATAGACAGCCCATAACTTTGACGGAGATAATCTAACAAAGACAAAAAGCAACAACACTGTTAAGTATATCAAGGACTAGAAATCATTTTTGGTTAATGTCTTCTAAATACAGGATAGAAGTTTGCTTTCTTTTATAAAATACAAACAGAGTAGAAGTTTAGAGTCCAATTTCTGAACTTGTGAAAATTACACTCCTCAAAAAGTATTAAAATACAAGAAATATATATATTCTCTTTGATATCACTGTCAAACTATTGTATCATTATTTTAATTTACCTGATCTACACTTTTTATTCTTGCATTTCAAGGAATTTTTTTCTGATTTTTTAAAGTACTATAAGCCAGAAAGCCTGGTTCCTTTGAAATTTTTAACATCATGTTTCAAAACATGTTGCCTACCTTCTTTACCCAGTTTTGGGAGGATTATTACTTTTTCAGTAAGATTTTTTGACGTTTAACTAAAATGTAAAGTTCATGCTTTAAGTTCTACAGTTCTAGGAGTTCTGAAAGCCTTTTAATCACAATTGCAATGGCGATAAGGCAGTATTTCTATCACCCCAAAGAAGCTTCTTTATGCTCCTTAGCAGCTGATCTGTCCCCCTTTATCCATAAACAACCATTGATCTACTTTATTTCAAAATGTCAAATAAACAGAATCACACAATACTTATATTTTTGTGTCTGATTTATTTTCATTTAGCAAAATGATGTTGAGGTTGATACATATTTTAATGTATGTATAAGTTATTGGTTCTTTTTTATTGCTATGGGTTGTATATCTTTACTGTTATATTATAGCTATAACACAATTTGTTTATCCACTCCCTAGCTGAAGAACCTCTGGACTGTTTCCAGTTTTTAGCACTTCTGAATACAGTTGCTAATAACATTCACATACAGGACTCAGTGCAGACATACTTCTTCATTTCTCTTGGATTGCTCGGTAATACAAAATGTATGTTTAACTTTGTAAGAAACTGTAAAAGTTTTCCAAAGTAGCTGTAATATCTTGTCTTTCCATCAGTGATGCATGAAAGTTCTTGGTGCTTGTGTGCATCCTTGTCAGCACTTGGTACTGTCAGTTTAAAATATTCTGAATATTAGCCACTTATCTAATATTTGTTTTGTAAATATTTTCTTCCAGATTGTGAGTGGTTTCCCTCTTCATTTTCTCAACAATGTCTTCAAAGAGCAGAAGGTTTAATTGTGACTAAGTCTGACCTATAAATTTTTACCTTTACAGTTCAAACTTTCATGTTCTAACAAATCTTTTCCAAACTAAAATTTTATGTAGGAGAATTGAAACATTTTTAAAACTTTGAAGATAGGGAATATAGGATTACAGAAAACTAATATATAATCATAATATATATATTAGAAAATGTTGTATTTTTATAATTACTGACTCTAAACTGTTATAATTTAGGCCTTGGCAGCTATGTCCTGAGACATATACCCCTATACATTTATCATACAAAGATCTAACTAGTGTCATGGGAAAAGGAAAGAAACAAGAGCTAGAAAACTGCTACACAAGACATTTTAGAAAAATATGGATTTGAGAAAAATCTTTTAAGAATGTCACTAAATGGAATGCAAGGAGGAATCTATTGTCCCAACATTTCACAGAAGAAAATCATGTAGGTAAGGAACTTCATTTCCCAACATATATTTGAAGAGATACCTCTTCAATATTAAAATGTTCTAGGAATTTCCCCATTAAGTATCACAATACAGTTATAAATGAATTGACATAGATTCTTTATAATATTTAAGGTTGAACAATAATACATTGTTCATGTCTTATAATCTTGAAAAATTAAATTTCTCATATATAACATAAATATCTCGGGAAAATGTAATGTAACTTCTGTGAACATAGAAATACGTTTTGGTATTTATTGCACACTGGAACTGATCATGAGATGCCAAGTTTCAGCAACACTTAAGTCTTTAGATTCCACAAAATTTTCAGGCAAATTTCCAATAGAAATAAAAATCTGGAACCCATAATTCAACATCTGCCACAGTCTTGTTGTGCTTTCAATATGATCTTGGAATTGGTCTGTTTGCTACTGAAGAATAACAGATGCCACCATATACGCAATTCAATACATCCTTACGTGAATGACTTTGCCAAAAGACATCTCCAATTAAAATAAATTAACATGATAACTATGAAAAGTCCTTTAACTATATGATGTTTGGTAAAGATTCTTTCTTAGGAATCTAATATAAGAGAAATGCTTACAAGATTTTAAGAGCCTCCATTCTCATTCCCAAGGAGGTATGTTTGAATAGGTACAATTTTATAATAGGAATGAGATTGGGAATTTTCAATGTTCTTCACACAATGTCTATACAAACACATCACTGCTGACAAATTTAACTGAATCTGAGATAATCAGTTTAGAGGAAAGGGAGAATTGTTCCTGGGATGTTGTTTATATTACAGATATCATACAGTACATTCTTTCCATTGTACTGGCAGTGATTGTTGTAGTTCAAGTATCTGTAAGAATACAGGACAGATGAAGGAAAATCTTTGCTCAAATATTAATACAACTGATAAAATAAAAATAATAAATCTTCCTGTATAGAGCTTTTCTAAATTTAAGTAACAAAAATGTGTGCTTGGCTTCCTTTGACCAAAATGATTGAATTGGATTAAGTGATTGCTAAAATCCTAGCTAGCTCTTAAATTCTACAGTACTATTAATTTTTAATGTGTTTGTCATGTGTCAGTTTCAGCTTTCAGAATTTTTCTACTAAAGATATTGCAAACAAATTTAAAAATTTTAATTTAGTAATTAATTTTTTAATTTTAAAGGGAAAGAAAAGATGAACAAAAAGTTCTTAGTAATCTACAGTACAATTCTGCACAATTGACTATATCCAAATCAATACTAAGGAAAGAACAAAGAAGAAATCCAAAAGATTAGGTCCTCATGGCAAGGAAAAATATGCACAGTTAAGCAAATAAATGACAAAATCACTATATTTTGATGCCAAAGTTTAATAATTCTAAAATTCAAAGCAAAATGTACCTAATATATTTTTGGCTGCTTAAAGTCACTGGGCAAAAGGAGTCAATAGCCTTATAAAATTTTCATTCCATATTCTATCAATGTATAATATTCTATTATGTCAATTATGAGTAGAATTTTACTTCATACTAAATGCCAATTTAAATTTATCATATTACCTTTCAAAGTATTGTTTTAGAATAGCTTTTTAAAATGTAAGCATCTCTAGATAAATACATGTATCCAAATACATCAATCCAAAACTACACAGATCTTTTAAATGTTCTAACTAAAATATCTTAAGGCTTTTAACCTACCACTATGTAATTCTACTTTGGTGTTTATTTAAATATGCACACACATACACATTGACAGCTATGAAGCTTACTATATTTCCTTAATGGCATTTGAAAAGAATCACTGATGAAGGATTTGTTTTATATATTGATAGTCATGTTGATTTTTAGAACACTGTCATATGTTGCTATGGCTCCTTCTGGGATAATAAAAAGCACCTTCAAATTCATAAATGTTGCCCTGAAACACTACCTCTTTTCAGTATGAATTAGATATACTATAGTCTGATGTTCCCAGGTAATTTCTAGTAAGTCCCCAATCCTGATTCTGTCAAACATGCTACATGTTATATAACTGCTCAGATTCTCCTTAAACAACAAAAGGCAGGCATATGACAGCATATCAGAAAAGAGTTAGTTATTATAACACCAGATTAAGAATTCTATCATTCCTTTAAAAATTGCATAGCTCTAGCAATGACTTTCAATGGACTTCTGAAATACCAGAAATATCTTCTTTCTTGAAGTAAATCATGCTTAAATCAGGTAAGGTGAGGCGGGGGGGAGATCCAGGAAAAAATTTCATTTTCAACTAGATCTAATATTGAAATGGATTAGTTTGAGAAGTGTAATAGACACCAAGCTCTATTTAACCTATAATAGACAGTTCTGTTGTTGCTATAATGTAGCAGTGACACAGAGTTACAGAATGGTCTTAAAGGTTACAGTACCAGGTCTCATTCAGTGTAGGAATAGCCTCTATAACATCCTTGAATTAGATAATGGTCATTAGCTCTTCCTAAAAATGGGAAGCATATTACCTAACAAACCACCTGATTTTATTTAATCAGCTTAAACAGTAAGCAAGATCTTTTACATGATGACTTAAAATGTTCTCCTTTAACATTAGTTCCCGAGGTAATAACCTCTCATTAAAAATAAAGGTAGATTTGGTTTGCACTCACCACTGCTACCCTTCCCCAAGCCTCAGTTATACAAAATCATCAGATGAAGTCTCTTTTACTGGAAATCACAGATTCTAGGAGTTTCTGTTTCCTCAGCTATTACTGATTGGGAAAGAAATAGGGTCAAATTTAACATAGAGGAAACTTGAAAATAGACCATGAAAACTTTAAATCAGTGATACTGGCACAAATGAGAGAGCTTAAACCTAAGGATTACCTAAAAGATTGGTATTAGTACCATGAAGAATAATAAAGATCAAGATATCTATATATTTTTATAAAGACTATCCTCTTGAAAAAGATATTATCTCCTCTTTTTCAGGCCAAATATTGGTGAATAAAGAAAAGACCTGCTTATCTCTTCAGAGCTCTCTTCCTAAGTCATCACCTTCTGGAGCCACAAACACTGGAAATCTCATCAACTCTACCTCGAGAACCTCTTCATTAGACTCTCAACCTATTTCCAACTTGAGTCTTGTTCTTTTTAGCTGCAGATTCCTCTATAACCATTATAAGAATGACTTGAATGAAAAAAACTCTTAAGTCCCTGGTACCATGGCAGAAAAACAGTTGAAACATAGTAAGAAACATTTCTGAGAAATTCTGGCGCTGGGAATGCCAGGATTTGTACAAAATCTAGTAGATGCTATGAGTATTTTTTGGTTTCCTTAATTCTAACAGGACATTCCTCTTCTTGTTTTAGTGACAATTTAGGTTAAACTGATCTTTAATCAAATTAAAAAAAATTTTTTTCATTGGAAAGTATATGTATATTTGTAACTCTAAAAATTCCTGCAACTAAAGTCTTCTATGTAGGCTATAACAGACAGGGTCCTCATACCAGTGACATGCTGATTTCTAGAAGCAGTATTAACCCAAGGCTTTCAGTATTTTCATGTGCAAAATAAGGGACCAATTCAGTTGATGAGATGATTTCTATTCTAACTCAAAACTGTGTACCTATGCCTTTTTCATTTTCCAGTGATATTTACCTGACACACTGTGTTGCTGGTAATTGTAGGAAGATGGAATTGCACCAATAGGAAGCTGTGGTTTGGGATTGCCTGGTGGTACCTCATCATCATCCTCCCCAAAATGATGAACTTTCTCGTACTTTTCTAGGTAACTGAAATAGAAAAACAACACAGCAGAGATTTAAAAATAGATTCATGTTATATATTTTAACTCCTACCACATAGACCTGTTTTCTTTTTCTAGAGGCCCTAAATTTAAAAATAATAATAATATTAACAAGATACCAAAACTTCTTATATTAGTGGAATAGTCACTTCAACAGTAATATTGGAGACAAACTCAATGTAATAGTTCTAAAAGTGGTTTTAAATGCCTAGAAAAGACCATACTACTGTACAAATAAACATAAAAGTAAAGACTATCAAAGGACAACTACATGTAAATAAATGACAGCACATTTTATTTACTGATTAAAACAAATTATACATGGTCATTGTAACAACAATGTAAAAGTGAGAAGAGTCCCTGGCCTCCCCATCTCACTTATCATATGCGCCTTCACTATATTTTTTGTGCATATTTTAACAACATATTTTAGAGATCCTGCAGGTCAATACATATAGTACTACCTCAGTCATTTTTAACAGCTGTATAATATATGCTCTGATTGATATATCATAATTTTAACTAGATCACTAGTGTTGTATTTAGCTATGTTCAGTTTTGTGTTTTGCTATTATAGGCCATGCAGAAATAAGCTTAATCTCAGCACTTGTTTGAATATTTTCCTCTCCACAGACAGTGGAAATGGTATGATCACTTTAAATAGGAAATACAACCAAACTGTCACTCAAAAGTGATGTGCCCAAAACATTTTGACCAATTTATAAGACTGTCCCTGTGTTTCCCACAATATCACCATCACTGTGTATGGTCAATCTTCTTAATATTAATTAGAATTAAATATTCATATTTATAATCTATCATCACTTACCAGTTTATAATAAAATTACCAAATTTAAATAGGGAAGCAACTGGTCAAACCCCTGTCAAACACAATACTGTACGTAATGAACTTGTTACTATACTTCATAAGAAGCAAGCTGAAAAATACCATAGTGAAGTTCTAGATGTGATCATTATATAGGTCAGTCTTTCCATCATTCCTGAACCAAGCAGATATTAAGTCCATTAGTCACTATTTAAAAACCCTTTGCTTTTATAGTTAACAGACAGCTGAGATGAGGGAGAAGGGTATCAATGATCTCAGAAGTATTGCTGTGTTTTTAGTAGCAAACTGTTAACTTTCAAGGTAGGATGAATAAAAGTTGTAAATTTAGGTATAAAAACTAATACCAAGGATACTCATCATAATTCTTCATTTTTCCCTTCCGGCTTTCCAAGGCACAACAATTCACATCTTGGAGACTAGAAAGGAAGTAAATTGCCCCTTTTGATTCCTTCTAAGTTCTCCATGTAAGCTCAGCTTGAGCAAGGAATTCTTTCCTAACTGGTAGCTTGACAGCTAATGAACCCAACACTTTTCTCCACTGCCAGAGATACAAAAGCAGAGACATATGCCCACATATCACCCTTGAGTACTGAGGACAGTATACAGCTGCATACATTTCACCCTGATCCTGGTGATGGACCCTAGCAGATAAAATTTACAGCCAAAGAATATACATCAAAACAAAAATATGATTAAATAGAGACAGTCTTTCTCTAGTATAGATTTATGATAGACTTATGTATGAGTCATAAATCAAACCTATCCTTTTTGAATTTCTAATGTCAAAATCATCAAAAGAAGAGTCTACACAAATGTGAACACAAATAGCTGCTCAAAAATCATGTGACATTTTCTGCAAATGAGGGTTTATCTACGTTACATGAAATAATGCAGGCAATAGTAGTGATAGAGAGATTTTACAAAGCATGTTCTTTCAGAATTGAGCTCACTGTGGAATGGTTAAAAGCAAGTTAAAGACAATTTTTCTTAACATCATTTAAATAAAATCAAAATAACAATGAAAAAGTAAAATTTTAAAATCAAAACCTTATACTAACAATATGTTAAGATGCTCTTTATAAATCCATTACTCATTATTAAGTGTATGTGCATGTGAAGCCACTGCAGTAGTCACACACTACTGCAATTCTTATGGACTGTAGCCTGTATGCTCCTCTCTGTTCATGGGATTCTCCAGGCAACAATACTGGAGTGGGTTGCCATGCCCTTCTCCAGGGGTTCTTCCCAACCCAGGGATAGACCCACGTCTCTTACGTCTTCTGCAATGGCAGGCAGGTTCTTTACCTGGGAATTCCATAATTGAGCATAGTAGATTTAAAACTTGGGGAGAAAACAACATTACTAGTAAAGAAAAACCATAACACTTTCTGTAACAACTCAAAATGAAGCAAAAGCAAAATGGAGTGACTGAAACACCACAAGTACTAGTAATAAACAGTATATGCTATATACATAAACCCCTCTGTAATTCAAATCTTCATACAGTTTTTAAAATATATGACTTCTGGTCCCTTGACTCTTATAACTCTATTCCTGCAAACAAATTCTTTACATAGTTCCAATCTCCAGAAATTTATGGCTTAGGCAAATTGTTATAATTTTTGAAATTTTTATTTACCTGGCTTGAGGGTCAGCACTTGTTCTCATTCATGATTAAACATTTCCAACTGAGACTCAACTTTTCATAGTTCAACAGAGGGTTTGGCATCCAATTCTGATTCTTGTCTCTCTCAATTATTAAGCATAAAGCCCTTTTTTGGTTTTCAAAGAGCTATACTTCTATAAACTAAATTAATAGACAGGAGAAAGCAGCTAAAATACAAAGTTACATTTCAAAATCTAGGTCTTCAGATTTAATTCTCTAACATGACCCTGAGCTCATACACTGACAGATGTACAGTGTTCATTCATTTAACTACAAAAATTAGACTACACATTTCTCTTTCTTCTCCAAGTCGATTACATTGCTTTGAATAGTTGATATATTTTAATCAAAGAGGTATTTACAGACCTCCTTCAGTAATCTACCTAATACATGACATATCTGACTCAAAACTGGTAAAATTTGAAATCCAGATGGCAGTTACTCTCTAATCAGGCAACGCAGAAAGTGAGGTTCCTTAGCTCAACATTAGGTACAGACAAGTGGGGTGAAATGCACCTTCTTTTTTCAACTTGGCCCTACTTTATTTTGTGGTGGATTCTATGCCATACATAACAGATTTAAAGGATGAAGACAAATGTGAACATTTAGCATAAGAATTATTTTAAATGGCACTATTTAATTAAAAAGTTTAATATGTAGGACCAATACAGTTGGGAGGAAGAGTCCTTTCAAGAAGCATCAAATAACACAGGCAGTAAAGTTATGAATGCAGAAAAATTTAACCTCCTGTAGTATCTGACAATTAAGTATACAAAAAATTAGTTCACAGAAGATTTAAATATAATCACCAATAAGACTGATTTATTAGATATACAATGATTTTCTTTTCAAATATCCACAAAAATTATTAAACTAATCATATGCCAAGTCATATAGGAAACCACAATAAATTTAAGACTACATACTGTATAAGGCACATTCTCTAATTGCAATCAATTCAAAGAAATTTATCTCTTGGAAAATTAAAAATAAATTTATAATTTTATGTAAAAGTAGAAAAACTACTACAACAGTACCCATCAGCAGATATCAAAATTCATGGTAAAAAAAAAAAAAAGAAAAAATTCATGGTCAACCTTGTTTCATCTATAACACAGTTACCATCTTCACAACACTTTCCAGATTATTTTAAAGCAATTTCCAGGTATCTCATAACTTTATTTATAAATATTTTGGTAGAATTCTTAAAATTAAGAAAATGTAATATATATAAAATATGTAATATATAATATTTATATAAAAGTTTTTATATAAAACTTTTTGAAATGTTTTCGGAAAAGATGACGTTCAAGGAATGCATATAGTAATGCATAATGCAATTTTTACTCTTTATAGTTCATTACAATTGGATTCATGGAAAGATTACTTTCCGTGAATCCAATTGTAATGAACTATAAAGAGTAACAATTGAGGGATACTGCTAATTTCCAACTTAGAAAACTTTCAGAAATTCTGGTTCATTAAAAGCAACTTCAAGGATTTATGAGACTAACTTGTAAAACAATTCTTGAAGAGAGTAAGATGGTCTAGTGGAAAGTAGAGGATATCTTAAGCGAAAATGCATAAAAAGGCAACTTCAATTGAGATTTCCTTTAGCCACTAAGGATCAATAATATATGAGAGTGTGTCTGATAATGGGATCAGAATGACAACTGTTTAAGAAAAAGTTGAGTTGAACTCAGTGGCTGTCAAAAGAAGCAAAGTCCTTTAAATGTCACCTTGAAGCTTGTCAAAATGAACCCAAAGATCCAGGGATGTGGAGCATCTGTCAGAAGCACTAGCATGAAAAGACTGGTATCATCAGGTAATGGGACCTCTACTGATGTGGCATCTAAATACCTTTCAAGATCAAACATTCTAGTACAAAAATCAAGAATGCTGTCTTGCAAACCAACAAGGTAATGAACAACATTTCTTTGCCCAGGATTATCCTTGCACAGTGGACAATGAAAAAGTAGATTTGACAACGTAAAAGTCACCTCAGTAATGTAGATGGCATGCTTGAGAAAATGGCCTTAAAGAGACGGAGAGATGAAAACAGTGGGGTGGATAAAAATGAAACATGCATGATAAACAGGACGTCAAACATGGGGGAAAATAGTAGTCCTGAAGGAAAGACCAGAATACAGTGAACAGAAGCATTATCATTGCGATTGGAGAAGAATTTCTTTAGGTAAAAAATGCTTAACGGGTATATCATAAAGGTCCCCAGCGTGTCAGGGTGCAACGATCATCAGGCAAAAATTAATGAAAAGAAAAACCACTCAGACATATGTTGATGATATATGCAAGCTCCAAAGATAAAGACAATTCCAGAAATATCCAGAATTACCCTACTTCTTTGATTATTCTATTCTGTGTCTTATTTACACAGGAAGAGTAATCAAATGGGTTTATTCTCATAGTTAATATTAAGGGAAATATGTTCTTGGGAGTATTTCTAGTTTAACAACCAAAGTCAAGTCAAGATTATTACTTTCCAAATAAAGAGAGAGAAACAAACACACTGATGTATGTAATATGCAGAGAAAAGGAGAAGAGGAAGAATATCTTGTGATGTAACAATTATATTCTTAGGCATATACCCTAGAGAAAAATGGAAACAAATCAAATATTCACAAATGATAGTATGAAGAAAAATACTGTGGCAAATTCATATAGTAAAACATGATATGTTAGTGAAAATTAGTTAACTAGCAGAGTTGAACACGATTGAAGCGACTTAGTAGCAGCAGCACACATCAATGAAAATAGCCAACAACAAAAAGTTAAGATAAATCATTTCAGAATAATACTGATTTTATTCCATTTATATAAAGATCATGAGCAAAAAGTTAAATATTTCTTCAGCAATAGACAAGAAAAAAGAAAAGCCAGATAAAAATTATCACCCAAAAAATAAGCTAGGATTTAACCCTCAAGAGAAAAAGACAATAAAAAAAAACACACACATGGCTTCAAAGTATTCAGTTGAGTTCAGTTCAGGTCAGTTGCTCAGTCATTTCCACCTCTTTGAGACCCCATGAATTGCAGCACACCAGGCCTCCCTGTTAATCACCAACTCCCGGGGCTCACTCACACTCATGTCCATCGAGTCGGTGATGCCATCCAGCCATCTGATCCTCTGTCGTCCCCTTCTCCTCCTGCCCCCAATCCCTCCCACCATTAGGGTCTTTTTCAATGAGTCAACACTTTGCATGAGGTGGCCAAAGTATTCGAGCTTCAGCTTCAGCATCATCCCTTCCAGAGAATACGCAGGACTGATCTCCTTTAGGATGGACTGGTTGGATCTCCTTGCAGTCCAAGGGACTCTCAAGAGTCTTCTCCAACACCACAGTTCAAAAGCATCAATTCTTCGACGCTCAGCCTTCTTCACAGTCCAACTCTCACATCCATATATGACCACTGGAAAAATCACAGCCTTGACTAGATGGACCTTTGTTGGCAAAGTTATGTCTCTGCTTTTAATATGCTATCTAGGTTGGTCATAACTTTTCTTCCAAGGAGTAAGCGTCTTTTAATTTCATGGCTGCAGTCACCATCTGCAGTGATTTTGGAGCCCAAAAAAATAAAGTCTGACACTGTTTCCCCATCTATTTCTCATGAAGTGATGGGACCAGATGCCATGATTTTAGTTTTCTGAATGTTGAGCTTTAAGCCAACTTTTCACCCTCCACTTTCACTTTCATCAAGAGGCTTTTTAGTTCCTCTTCACTTTCTGCCATAAGGGTGGTGTCATCTGCATATCTGAGGTTATTGATATTTCTCCCTGCAATTTTGATTCCAGCTTGTGCTTCTTCCAGCCTAGCGTTTCTCATGATGTACTCTGCACAGAAGTTAAATAAGCAGGGTGACAGTATACAGCCTTGACGTACTCCTTTTCCTATTTGGAACCAGTCTGTTGTTCCATGTCCAGTTCTAACTGTTGCTTCCTGATCTAGATACAGGTTTCTCAAGAGGCAGGTCAGGTGGTCTGGTATTCCCATCTCTTTCAGAATTTTCCACAGTTTCTTGTGATCCACACAGTCAAAGGCTTTGGCATAGTCAATAAAGCAGAAATAGACGTTTTTCTGGAACTCTCTTGCTTTTTCGATGATCCAGCAGATGGCAATTTGATCTCTGGTTCCTCTACCTTTTCTAAAACCAGCTTCAACATCTGGAATTTCACAGTTCACGAATTGCTAAAGCCTGGCTTGGAGAACTTTGAGCGTTTCTTTACTAGCTTGTGAGATGAGTGCAATTGTGTGGGAGTTTGGGCATTCTTTGGCATTGCCTTTCTTTGAGATTGGAATGAAAATGGACCTTTTCCAGTCCTGTGGCCACTGCTGAGTTTCCAAATTTGCTGGCATATTGAGTGCAGCACTTTCACAGCATCATCTTTCAGGATTTGAAACAGCTCCACTGGAATTCCATCACCTCCTCTAGCTTTGTTCATAGTGATGCTCTCTAAGGCCCACTTGACTTCACATTCCAGGATGCCTGGCTCTAGGTGAGTGATCACACCACCATGATTATCTTGGTCGTGAAGATCTTTTTTGTACAGTTCTTCTGTGTATTCTTGCCACCTCTTCTTAATATCTTCTGCTTCTGTTAGTTAGGTCCATACCATTTCTGTCCTTTATCGAGCCCATCTTTAGCAGAGTTTTATTTGCTTTTGTTTTGTTTTGTCTTGTTTTAATGTGGATAAACCTGTATGTATTAAGTTTTTTTGGTGTTATAAAATTTAGAATTAAATTATTAAAAAAATAATTTTAGAACATCAGAAAAGAAGTAATGAGTTATTTCAAACTTAAAAAAAATGAGTTTTTCCACTGCTACATAAAATGTTTCCAATTTTGAAAAAAAATTAGACTCTCCCTGAAAACTAATCTAGCAAAATTTTGACAAAATCTCATAAAAATTGCAGTTAAGGAAAACTATACGAATACTACAAAAACAACCTATTAATATTTATTAAATACACACACATACTCAAGAATTTATTGCAGAAATTCAATGATAGTTCAACATCCAACATTTTGCATCATTAAACTCAACTGTAGATCAGAGAAAAAATATTTAAACAAAGGACCCAAAGGTTATTTAATAAAACGATGCATCCTTGCTTCATTGAAAATAATTAATGAAAAATTCTAGAATAGTTCTCCCTTTGATCTCTTGTAGGGTCCCCCTCTTATACAAAACACAACAAATAATTTCCAGTCTACTCCTTTACCAATACAGACTTTCTCAGAAAATTGCACCTTAAAGTTATCCAGAGTTCTTGTTTCTATAGAAGAGTACCCTTCAAAACAGGAAACACAAACAAGCTACTCCAACAGGGAGAAACACTTAATGGATAGGTTGAAACTGCCAGCCTCCTTTGCTCCATTCATTTGGCAGTGCAATCCATATGTTACTCATCCTATGTGAGACAACAATTTCGAACCACTGGAAACTCCACCATTCGTTAGATTCCATATACTAATACCGGTTCCTGTTCAGGTTAAGTGGCCATTTAAAATTTATTTAAAGTTAACAGTCAGTTCAGTTCAGTTCAGTTGCTCAGTCGTGTCCGACTCTTTGCAACCCCATGAAACGCAGCATGCAAGGCCTCCCTGTCCATCACCAACTCCCAGAGTTCACTTAGACTCACGTCCATTGGGTCTGTGATGCCATCCAGCCATCTCATCCTCGGTCGTCCCTTTCTCCTCCTGCCCCCAATCCCTCCCAGCATCAGGGTCTTTTCCAATGAGTCAACTCTTCGCATGAGGTAGCCAAAGTACTGGAGCTTCAGCTTTAGCATCATTCCTTCCAAAGAAATCCCAGGGTTGATCTCCTTCAGAATGGACTGGTTGGATCTCCTTGTAGTCCAAGGGACTCCCAAGAGTCTTCTCCAATACCACAGTTCAAAAGCATCAATTCTTTGGCGCTCAGCTTTCTTCACAGTCCAACTCTCACATCCATACATGACCACAGGAAAAACCATAGCCTTGACTAGATGGACCTTAGTCGGCAAAGTAATGTCTCTGCTTTTGAATATGCTGTCTAGGTTGGTCATAACTTTTCTTCCAAGGAGTAAGTGTCTTTTAATTTCATGGCTGCAGATACCATCTGCAGTGATTTTGGAGCCCCCAAAAATAAAGTCTGACATTGTTTCTACTGTTTCCCCATCTATTTGCCATGAAGTGATGGGACCAGATGCCATGATCTTCGTTTTCTGAATGTTGAGCTTTAAGCCAACTTTTTCACTCTCCTCATTCACTTTCATCAAGAGGCTTTTTAGCTCCTCTTCACTTTCTGCCATAAGGGTCGTGTCACCTGCGTATCTGAGGTTATTGATATTTTTCCTGGCAACATTACCTAATTTAAACTCTCTCTCTCACAGAAAGGATAAGAACATTAATAGAACCCTTCAAAGAAACCACAGTTTGCTAGAGCAAGCAACTCTAAGAAAAAGGCTAACACTTCTCACATGAGCTCATTATCAACAATACTATGAAGTAAAAACAATGGCAAAGCAATCAGATACGAAATTATCAAAAGATTTCTAAACTATTAAATACAACCTATCTGAACTGAACTGTGACTTCATGTGCCCTGATGTTGTCCTAGGCTAGTCTTATACTTTTTATGTTGCTGACAATTTGTAAGATGTTCTAAATAGCCATAATTTGAAGATTAATTTAGATTTTTCTCAACAATATTTTTCAAGTCTTTGAAACATAATAAAACTTATTAAAGTTTAAATATATATTTTATTTCAAGTATATGCAGTGATAAATATTTACAAGAATCTTTCCAAGGCCAACTTTCACATCACTGGGAAAACATTTATTTTCTAATGATAAACATAGCTGAATTAATACATGAAGAATATGGCAACAAAAGAAATACTGTTGTAAAATGACAAGAAATCACTATAAGAAGTTGAAGAAACAAGGGTTAAAGCAAATTATACTGTGTGGGGGGTTTTCTATAGAGTTGAATTCAACTACAGATGTTTCTAATATATCTCAGCTTACCATATTTACCAGGTTCTCTTTTTCAAAAATAAAGGAAATTCACAAAAAAACTACTTTTTGGTGAGTCTTTAAAGGAAAGTTGTAACAGAGAAGATATACTCTTATAAGCAAATAGCTTTTATGGAAAGAAACTTTTCAGAAAAACACATTAATGCTACTTAAGGCTACAATGAAGAAACGGTTACTTTAATGGGAAGGGGTGGAAGAAGTTGGGGGAGGGAATGAGGGAAGATGAAGAGAAGGTAGAAGGGAAAGAGGTCAGGGATAGAAGATTATAAAGGTAAGGTGAGCATTTATCATGTACTGCTCAAGTACAGGCATGGTAATGTAGCAAAGAATTTGAAGTCACAATCACCAAAAATGACACAACATGATTTAAATGTGATCAATTATATTTTTTTAAAAAGGTCTCTGAAATAAGGCAAAAATCTTCAAATGTACTTCATAATGAGATGTGAATGACAGAAAAATATTCTGTGCCACAGAGGTCGAATGGTTTCTTAGTGAAGAATACTTAAAGGTGCTACCAATCTTAAGAGTTACACACTTTACTTTTAAAAAGTCCCAAAATTGCTGACTTTTCTTGTCACATTAGGTGATGAGCAGTATCTTACCTAAACATATAATGCAGAAAATAAGACATTTAATCTGCCCTTTAAAATAAAACTGAAATTTTGACAATGAAAAGAAAGTAATTACTTTTTAAAAGAAACCCATGCTATGGAGAAAGTTTATTTTAAAAAATGGGGGGAACGTTTTTAAAAAAAGACTGAGTTATCAGAAAAGGCTCGTCAATGCCATTGCTCAGTCGTGTCCGACTCTTTGCGAACCCATGGACTGCAGCATCCCAGGCTTCCATGTCCATTACCAACAACCAGAACTTGCTAAACTCAAGTACACCAAGGCAAATTGGAAGTGGTCAAACAGGAGATGGCAAGAATGAACGTCGACATTCTAGGAATCAGCAAACTAAAAAGGACTGGAATGGGTGAATTTAACTCAGATGACCATTGTATCTACTACTGTGGGCAAGAATCCCTGAGAAGAAATGGAGTAGCCATCATGGTCAAAAAGAGTCCAAAATGCAGTACTTGAATGCAATCTCAAAAACGACAGAATGATCTTTCTTCATTTCCAAGGAAAACCATTCAATATCACAGTAATCCAAGTCTATGTCCCAATGAGTAATGCTGAAGAAACTGAAGTTGAATGGTTCTATGAAGACCTACAAGACCTTTTAGAACTAACATCCAAAAAGATGTCCTTGTCATTATAGGGGACTGGAATGCAAAAGTAGGAAGTCAAGAAACACTTGGGGCAACAGGCAAATTTGGCCTTGGAATACTGAATGAAGCAGGGCAAAGGCTTAATAGAGTTTTGCCAAGACAACACACTGGTCATAGCAAAAACCCTCTTCCAACAACACGAGAGACAACTCTACACATGGACATCACCAGATGGTCAACACCGAAATCAGACTGACTATATTCTGTGCAGCCAAAGATGGAGAAGCTCTATACAGTCAGCAAAAACAAGACCAGGAACTGACTATGACTCAGAACATGAACTCCTTATTGCCCAATTCAGACATAAATTGAAGAAAGTTGGGAAAACGACTAGACCATGGAGGTATGACCTAAATCAAATCCCTTATGATTATACAGTAGAAGTGAGAAATAGATTTAAGGGACTAGATCTTATAGAGTGCCTGATGAACTATGGACAGATGTTCGTGACACTGTACAGGAGACAGGGATCAAGATGATCCCCATGCAAAAGAGCAAAATGTCTGTCTGAGGAGGCCTTACAAATAGCTGTGAAAAGAAGAGAAGCAGAAAGCAAAGGAGAAGAGGAAAGATAAAAGCATCTGAATGCAGAGTTCCAAAGAATAGCAAGAAGAGATAAGAAAGCAATCCTCAGCAATCAATGCAAAGAAATAGAGGAAAACAACAGAATGGGAAAGACGAGAGATCTCTTCAAGAAAATTAGAGATACCAAGGGAACATTTCATGCAAAGATGGGCTCGATAAAGAACAGAAATGGCATGGACCTCACAGAAGCAGAAGATATTAAGAAGAGGTGGCAAGAATGCACAGAATACCTGTACAAAAAAGGTCTTCACGACCCAGATAATCACGATGGTGTGATCACTCACCTAGAGTCAGACAACCTAGAATGTGAAGTCAAGTGGGCCTGGGAAAGCATCACTACGAACAAAGCTAGTGGAGGTGATGGAATTCCAGTGGAGCTGTTTCAAATCCTGAAAGATGATGCTGTGAAGTGCTGCACTCAATATGCCAGCAAATTTGGAAAACTCAGCAGTGGCCACAGGACTGGAAAAGGTCCATTTTCATTCCAATCCCAAAGAATACTCAAACTACCACACAATTGCACCCATCTCACATGCTAGTAAAGTAATGCTCAAAATTCTCCAAGCAAAGCTTCAGCAATACATGAACCGTGAACTTCCAGATGTTCAAGCTGGTTTTAGAAAAGGCAGAGGAACCAGAGATCAAATTGCCAACATCTGCTGGATCATCGAAAAAGCAAGAGAGTTCCAGAAAAACGTCTATTTCTGCTTTATTGACTATGCCAAAGCCTTTGACTGTGTGGATCACAAGAAACTGTGGAAAATTCTGAAAGAGATGGGAATTCCAGACCACCTGACCTGCCTCTTGAGAAACCTGTATCTAGATCAGGAAGCAACAGTTAGAACTGGACATGGAACAACAGACTGGTTCCAAATAGGAAAAGGAGTACGTCAAGGCTGTATACTGTCACCCTGCTTATTTAACTTCTGTGCAGAGTACATCATGAGAAACGCTAGGCTGGAAGAAGCACAAGCTGGAATCAAAATTGCAGGGAGAAATATCAATAACCTCAGATATGCAGATGACACCACCCTTATGGCAGAAAGTGAAGAGGAACTAAAAAGCCTCTTGATGAAAGTGAAAGTGGAGGGTGAAAAGTTGGCTTAAAGCTCAACATTCAGAAAACTAAAATCATGGCATCTGGTCCCATCACTTCATGAGAAATAGATGGGGAAACAGTGGAAACAGTCTCAGACTTTTTTTGGGGGGGCTCCATCCACTCCAGTATTCTTGCCTGGAGAATCCCATGGACGGAGAAGCCTAGTAGGTTACAGTCCACGGGGTCGCAAAGAGTCGGACACGACTGAGCGACTTCACCTTCACCTTCCAAAATCACTGCAGATGGTGCCTGCAGCCATGAAATTAAAAGACGCTTACTCCTTGGAAGAAAAGTTATGACCAACCTAGATAGCATATTTAAAAGCAGAGACTTACTTTGCCAACAAAGGTCCATCTAGTCAAGGCTATGATTTTTTCAGTGGTCATGTATGGATGTGAGAGTTGGACTGTGAAGAAAGCTGAGCGCCGAAGAATTGATGTTTTTAAACTGTGGTGTTGGAGAAGACTCTTGAGAGTCCCTTGGACTGCAAGGAGGTCCAACCAGTCCATCCTAAAGATCAGTCCTGGGTGTTCTCTGGAAGGACTGATGCTGAAGCTGAAGCTCGAATACTTTGGCCATTTCTTGCGAAGAGCTGACTCATTGAAAAAGAGTCTGGGAGGGATTGGGGGCAGGAGGAGAAGGGGATGACCGAGGATGAGATGGCTGGATGGCATCACCGAGTCGATGGACATGAGTGTGAGTGAACTCCGGGAGTTGGTGATGGATAGGGAGGCCTGGCGTGCTGGGATTCATGGGGTCACAAAGAGCTGGATACAACTGAGCGACTGAAGTGAACTAATTGAGTTGGTGATGCCATCAAACCATCTCATCCTCTGTCATTTCCCTTTTCCTCCTGCCTTCAATCTTTCCCAACATCAGTGTTTTTTTCCAATGAGTCAGTCTTCACATCAGGTGGCCAAATTATTGGAGTTTCAGTAAAGGTTCAGTCCTTCCAGTGAATATACAAGATTGATTTCCTTTAGGATTGACTAGTTTGATCTCCCTGCAGTTCAAGGGACTCTCCAACACCATAGTTGAAAAGCATCAATTCTTCAGCGTTCGGCTTTCTTTATAGTCCAACTCTCAGATCCATACATGACTACTGGAAAAACCATAGCTTTGACTAGAAGGACCTTTGTTGGTTGTCTCTGCTTTTGAATATGCTGTCCAGGTTGGTCATAACTTTTCTACAAAGGAGTAATTGTCTTTTAGTTTCATGGCTGCAGTCACCATCTAAAGTGATTTTGGAACCCAAGAAAGTAGTCTGTCACTGTTTCTCTATTTCTCTATTTGCCATGATGTGATGGGACCAGATGCCATGACCTTAGTTTTTAGAATGTTGAATTTTAAGTCCATTTTTTCACTCTCCTCTTTAATTTTCATCAAGAGGCTCTTCACTTCCTGCCATAAGCACGGTGTCATTTGTGCTTATGAGGTTACTGATATTAGTCCTGGCAACCTTGATTCCAGCTTGTGCTTCATCCAGCACATGATGTATTCTGCACAAAAGGTAAATAAGCAGTGTGACAATATATAGCTTGTCTGATTCTTTTCCCAATTTGGAACCAGTCTGTTGTTCCAAGTCCAGTTCAAACTGTTGCTTCCTGACCTGCAGACAGATTTCTCAGGAGGCAGGTCAGGTGGTCTGGTATTCCCATCTATTGAAGAATTTTCCACAGGTTGTTATGATCCACAGTCAAAGGCTTTGGTGTAGTAAATAAAGCAGAAGTAGATGTTTTTCTGGAACTCTCTTGATTTTTCCATGATCCAACGGATGTTGGCAATTTGATCTCTGGTTCCTCTGCCTTTTCTAAATCCAGTTTGAACATCTGGAAGTTCATGGTTCACAGACTGTTGAAGCCAGGTTTGGAGAATTTTGAGCACTACTTTGCTAGGATTGAGATGAGTGCATTGTGCAGTAGTTTGAATGTTCTTTGGCATTGCCTTCTTTGGGATTGGAATGAAAACTGACCCTTTCCAGTCCTGTGGCCACTGCTGGGTTTTCCAAATTTGCTGGCATATTAAGTGCAGCATTTCCACAGCATCATCTTTCAGGATCTGAAATAGCTAAACTGGGATTCTATCACCTCCACTAACTTTGTTCATTGTGATGCTTCCTAAAGCCCACTTGACTTCACATTCCAGGATATCTGGTTCTAGGGTAAGTGATCATACCATCGTGGTTAACTGGGGCATGAAGATCTTTTTGTACAGTTCTGTGTATTCTTGCCACCTCTTCTTAATATCTTCTGCTTCTCAGGTCCATACCATTTGTGTCCTTTATTATGCCCATCTTTGCATGAAATGTTCTCTTGGTATCAAGAGAACCAAGAGAACATTTTTCTGAAAGAGATCTCTAGTCTTGAAGAGATCTCAGCCTTTCCCATTCTACTGTTTTCCTCTATTTCTTTGCACTGATCACTGAGGAAAGCTTTCTTATCTCTCCTTGCTATACATTCAAACTCTGCGTTCAGAGGGGTATATATCTTTCCTTTTCTCTTTTGCCTTTCTCTTCTCTTCTTTTCTCAGTATGGCTTCCTCAGACAACCATTTTGCATTTTTGCATTTCTTTTTGTTGGGGATGGTCTTGATTACTGCCTCCTGTACAATGTTATGAACCTCTGTCCACAGTTCATCAGGCACTCTGTCTATCATATCTAGCCCGTTGAATCTATTTCTCAATTCCACTGTATAATTGTAAGGATTTAATTTAGGTCATAACTAAATGCCACAGTGGTTTTCCCTACTTTCTTCAATTTAAGTCTGAATTTGGCAGTAAGGAATTCATGATCTGAGCCACAGTCAGCTCCTCATCTTGTTTTTGCTGACTGTATCAAGTTTCTCCATCTTTGGCTGCAAAGAATATAATCAATCTGATTTTGGTATTGATCATTTGGTAATGTCCATGTGTAGAGTCCTCTCTTGTATTGTTGGAAAAGAGTGTTTGCTATGACCAGTGCATTCACTTGTCAAAACTGTCAGCCTTTTCGCCACTTCCTTTTGTACTCCAAGGCCAAGTGTGCCTGTTACTCCAGTTATCTCTTGACTTCCTACTTTTGCATTCCAGTCCCCTATGATGAAAAGGTTATTGATATTCCTCCTGGCAATCTTGACTCCAGCTTGTGTTTCTTCCAATCCAGTGTTTCTCATGATATACTCTGCATAGAAGTTAAATAAGCAGGGTGACAATATACAGCCTTGACACACTCCTTTTCCTATTTGGAGCCAGTCTGTTGTTCCATATCCAGTTCTAACTGTTGCTTCCTGACGTGCATGAACTGATGATGAAAAGGACATCTTTTCTGGGTGTTAGTTCTACAAGGTCTTGTAGGTACTTCATAGAATAATTGTTCAACTTCCTCACCACTACAGGTTGGGGCATTAAGTGAGTATTAAGGAAGTCGCTCAGTCGTGTCTGACTCTTTGTGACCCCATGGACTGTAGTCTACTAGGCTTCTCAGTTCATGGGATTTTCCTGGCAAGACTACTGGAGTGGGTTGCCATTTCCTTCTCCAGGGGATCTTCCTGACCCAGGGATCAAACCCAGGTCTCCCGCACTGTAGGCAGATGCTTTACCCTCTGAACATAGATTTGGATTATTGTGATACTGAATGGTTTGCCTTGGAAACGAAAAGAGATCATTCTGTCATTTTTGAGATTGCACCCACGTACTGCATTTTGGACTCTTTCATTGACTAGAGGGCTACTCCATTTCTTCTAAGGGATCTTGCCCACAGTAGATAATGGTCATCTGAATTAAATCTGTCCATTCCAGTCCATTTTAGCTCACCAGTTCCTAAAATGTCAACATTTACTCTTGCCATCTCCTGTTTGGAAGTCGTCAATTTACCAATATATACAGTAGGTTGAGAGGGAAGCCCAACCTAGCACATATATTGTTCTAAACTGTTCCACATTAATTTCTCCAGGTAGTCTACAGTCCTTTCAGTATGTAGATGCAGGTCTTCTATTTTGGAAATTTTGTAAAAATTATAATTTTAAATATTATCTTTTTAATTTTCCTAATTTATTTTTACATGTATGTTGACTCTTTTACCTCATTTCCATTTCAACCACTTTCTCTTTGACTTAATTCATTTTCATTTTCTTTATTCTTCTTCTGCCTTTCTTCAATGTCTTTTATTAAATTTCAGTCAAACCCATTCCCCCTGAGGCATCTTGGAATTTTGAATTCACTTCTAAGATGATTTTTATCTTTTTCTCCCATGATTTTTCTTGGGTTCAATCAACTCTTTTCTCATTTCCTTCTAGGTTTCTTTGCTTGTGATTTCATGGGATTTTGAAGAATAAATTTTTTATTTCCTTTTCTGCTTTTAGGTTTATGATTTTAATTGATTTTTCATATCTCCAAATGCTTGTTTCAGGTTATTTCATTCAGTTTAGAGCATTGTTACAGTTTCTACTGCTGTGTAGCTGTTATCTTTGGAGGGAAGGGATTTCATCTACTGAGATATTTTGATTCTCACATTATATTTTCTTCCTATGGTAGCTTTCCATAAATTTAGGAGGCTTTCATTTATTGTGACTTTGATTCATAAGATTCCTATTGCAAGAGCCCCCTCTTTTATTTTATACAGGAAAGTGTAATTTCTTTAATGAATGATTTTTTTTTTTTTTGGTGGTGGTGGTGGTGATGTGAAAAGGTTGGTGGTGGAGAGTGTGTATCCTCCAATTTGGGGGAAGTGGTTTCCATTTTATCTTGCAGAACCTTACATTTCTCCCTTTTGGTTCTTTTCCTTCATTATCCAATCTCCAAATCATGCTTTTCCTTCTCTTTAATGTTCTCCTCTCCCAGAAAAAACTGTCCTTCAATGGCAACCACCCTCAAATCACACACACTTTTAAGGCTAGGACGTATCTACCGGGACTCTTATGCATAAAAATGTGACAGTATCCCAAAATTTGCAAGAAAGACTGATCTCAGGGCAAGATGAAAAACAATGTTAAATTTCAACAGAAAAACAGTGTAGTTAACAAAAGGAATTAAGAAATGGAGAATTATAGTTTATTATGTGAACACAATAATGCATTTGTTCAATTTTCATCCATGTATCACTCTTTCATTATGGAAAATCAACTATTAAAATAAACTGAATATAGAAACAGACATTTCAATCACACTGACATTTTTGAAAAGTTGAAGTTTATGGCTCAGATTAAATAGTATTCAGTCATTCACTTAACAAATACTTATCAAGAATTTACTATGTGCCAGACATTTGGAATGCTGGAAAAATAAAGCAGATAAACAAATATACTCATCTAACATTCTCATGGGGGACAGAAATAAACAATGATAAACTTACATTTTAAGATCACAAAAACTTTTTTATATGGTTAATAAATAAAATCTAAAATGTAATTTATTTCACTTTCAGCATTATATCAAAATTTTTTTAGGTATTTCTGCCCCACTAGTAGTATGCTCATGTTCAGTAGTGTCCGACTCTCTGTGATTCCATGGACTGTAACCTATCAGGCTTATCGGCCCACAGAATTTTCTAGGTAAGAATACTGGAGTCAGTTGCCATTTCCTACTCCAGAGACCTTCCCAATCCAAGAATCAAATACATGTCTCCTGTGTCTTCTGCATTGGCAGGCAGACTCTTTACCACTAGTGCCACCTGGGATACACACTACACTGTTAAGTATTGGGGAGTATATCCCTAATTTTCCACTTTTAGGAACATAGTTTTTGTGAAACACAAGTCTAGAGGACATTACCAAGAGATCATGAACTTAAAGCTAAATGGAATAACTTGTGAAACATTAAGTTGTTTCTTCTTGAAGGGTGGAAAAGTATTGACACATTTACAGATATAAGAGGAATCATTCCAATTAATTAGGTTTCTATTTTTGCTTCAAGTGTACATGTTAGATAAAGGGTTACATATAGCTATTAAGCAGTCAAAAAGAGGCCTGCATTAAATATTTGTTAATAATTCCAGTTCTAGAAATTTATCCCGTATTGCATGTTGGCAAAGAATAGGATAAGAACATCCTATTAACATCAGAGCAGTTTATGACAATGAAAGACTGGAAGAAAACTACATGTTGAAATAATAGGAAAATATTGTTTTAGATTATTAAGTTGAATTACTATATAATGGTTAAAAACAAGTTAATAAACTGTGGAAAATTCTGAAGGAGATGGGAATACCAGACCACCTGACCTGCCTCTTGAGAAACCTATATGCAGGTCAGGAAGCAACAGTTAGAACTGGACATGGAACAACAGACTGGTTCCAAATAGGAAAAGGAGTACATCAAGGCTGTATATTGTCACCCTGCTTATTTAATATCATGAGAAAGGCTGGGCAAGAGGAAGCAAAAGCTGGAATCAAGATTGCCAGGAGAAATATCAATAAACTCAGATATGCAGATGACACCACCCTTATGGCAGAAAGTGAAGAAGAACTAAAGGGCCTCTTGGTGAAAGTTAAGAGGAGAATGAAAAAGTTGGCTTAAAGCTCAACATTCAGAAAACTAAGATCATGGCATCCGATCCCATCACTTCATGGCAAACAGATAGGGAAACAGTGGAAACAATGACAGACTTTATTTTTTGGGGCTCCAAAATCACTGCAGATGGTGAACTGCAGTCATGAAATCAGCATATTAAAAAGCAGATAGCATCTTAAAAAGCAGAGACCTTTGTCAACAAAGGTCTGTCTAGTCAAGGTTATGGTTTTTCTAGTAGTCGTGTATGGATGTGAGAGTTGGACGGTGAAGAAAGCTGAGCCCCAAAGAATTGATGCTTTGAACTGTGGTGTTGGAGAAGACTCTTGAGAGTCCCTTGGACTGCAAGGTGATCCAACCAGTCCATCCTAAAGGAGATCAGTCCTGGGTGTTCACTGGAAGGACTGATGTTGAAGCTGAAACTCCAATACTTTGGCCACCTGATGCGAAGAGCTGACTCATTGGAAAAGACCCTGATGCTGGGAAAGATTGAGGGCAGGAGGAGAAGGGGACGACAGAGGATGAGATGGCTGGATCCGGCCATCTCACGTGGGTTTGGGCAGACTCCGGCAGTTGGTAATGGACAGGGAGGCCTGGCGTGCTGCAGTTCATGGGGTCACAAATGGTCGGACACAACTGAGTGACTGAACTAAACTGAACTAAATTGATACATACTGATTTATCATCTAAAAAGTGAAGAAAACTGGTGTATATATTTCTACCTATGTATTAGAAAAGAGGTCAGCTATATGCTTGCATATATGAGCAAAGTATTTGGGAATGAAATTTTTTAAAAATTGTTATAGTGCTTATCTTCATAATGGAGACATTCTTACCCTTCATGTTATTTCAATTTTCTTTCTTGATTATGTTTAAAATAAAGAGGCTAATTATAAATACCAAATCTATTAAATGGCATAAAACTTAAAACAGATTTACAAGCTGAACTAATATGATAAAACAGAGCAAACCACTAATTTTAAAAAGTGGTATTTTGCCTAAGTGGGGAAAAAGATAAGATATTCAATAATTAATAGTAGCATAAAAGATTCATTATTAGAAAACAAAATTTTTTTTTTACTTTACACTGCACAGATCAAATGTATTTCTGGATAAATTAGTGACTTAAATGTAAATTTTAAAATATAAAAAAATGCATTTAATATAAATATGATTTATTTCAGAAATCCTCAATTTAGCAAATTACTCAAAGGAAATAAACATTTTTATTCAAACATGTTCAAAGATTTAAAGAAAGAAAGCTGTCCATCATCATTTATAAGGATAAAAAATAACCTAACCACTCAATAGGAAACTGGTACTCTGAGTTTTATGCATGAGAATTCTATGCAACCCATAAAAATGTCATTGTAAAGAATACTTAAATCAGCATGTAAGAATATCTGATTCTATAATAATAATTAGAAAATTCAATAAATTATGATCCTGTTTATTTAAAATAAACACTTCATAAGTAAATTCACACAAGGTATATAGTCTTGTTGTTTAGCCACTCAGTTGTGTGTCCGACTCCTTTGCGGCCCCATGGACTTTAGCCCGCCAGGCTCCTCTGTCCATGGGATTTCCCAGGCAAGAATACTGGAAAGAGTTGCCATTTCCTTGTCCAAAACAGTCTTAAGTATATCTGATACATGTTGACAGTAATTAGTGTTAGAATTATGTGATTTATATTTAATTTATTTATACTTACTAAATTTTCTATAGTAAATATGTTTTTATCAAGGAAAAAATAGAGTACAAGGTATAGTTATTCCTTCCGAGTAAATGAGAAGATAAGTTAAAATACAATTTTAAAGTGGTAGAAGAAGCAATGTAAAAAGAATTCATACATGCCAGTTTCTATTTTCATGGCACATTAGAAAGATAGCTAAACAGTACAGAAGGAAGGAGTGGAAATTGGGAAATTAATCAAAGTGATAAAACATTAATGTAATTCTTACAGAACAAGAGACTGTGGTCATTTATTGAGAGGATACCCAGGTAGTAATAGTGTTATCCAATGAAGGGAGATTTTAGTCTGAATGAAAGAAAGAAGACCAAGGAAGACAGGAAGTGGTCAGGAGAAACAGAAGATAAGGAGGATGTCAAGGGAAGAAAAAAGGAAGAAGAAAGAGGAGAGCAATGTAGAGACAGACAGGAAGGGAAGGGTTAGAGAGAGAGAGAAGAAATGAATTGGGAAGCTTGAAAAAGGAGAGAAAAGTTCAAGGAGCAGAAAAGAAAGAAAACTGAAGAAAGAAGGCAGGGCAGAATGCTCTAAGGCTGAGAAGAGAAAATTTATTACAAATAAAACGGGTCATCAAGAGACAGCTGTGGAATGTTCTGGTTAGCTAGAAAGCAGTAATGACACAAACAGTAGGCTTGAGGTGGCTGTACAGTGGGTAGAAATGACTAGAGGGTAAAGCTTCTAGATGGAGCTTTGATACTGGTACACAGAGCGTACACAAGATATAATACATCTCTAAACGAAAATACATCCTTTCTAAATGTCTAGAATAATTTCTGAATGATTACAAAAGATAACATTTACTTATACTTCTTAAATAATTTAAAAACTCTTACAGGTCCTAAACCTAGTAGAATATAAAATTTTACAGGACAGGGTGGGAAATTAAAAGAAAGTAAGTTTCACGCTATAATGGGGCTGAAAAAGGGTACTTGTGGTGAAATTCCTTTGGAGAGTTGAAGAGATAAATATTATCATTCTAAATTATTCAAAATAAAAATAATTGCTAAGTAGGGAGAATATCTTGGAATTTCTTTGCAGAATCAATTCTATCACATATATAACTTGGTTTCATTAATGAATAGCTGCACTTTATTTTCTGACCTCAGTGATACTGAAGGCTCTGGCCAAATGAGGAAGAAAAATCTATTAGCCTCAGGGAAACTTGGCTTGTTTAACCAATTAAAAGTACACAAGACAAATACCCTCTACAATTAGGATAACACAGTCAGAATAAAGAGCACGCTAGGAGCTCTCCCTGGTGCTGCGACTGTCCCTGGCTGTCTGAGACCTGACTTAAAGACTGTCTTTTCTAATGGCCACATCCAAGTTTACAATTCCTATGCTGACTTATCTGCCTAAGTTCTCATTAGTCTTATTTCTGCAAACTACACCCTTACCTGTGCTCCTGTAAGAATGTACTTCCAAGCTTTATTTGAAAATGCACAATATAGATCAAAGGGTTCTATTTCACATTACTTATGTAAGATATTTTCCCCAACAATTTAAAAAATTAAAAACAAAAAAATAAATTAATAACCAAAAAATAAAAGCACTATAGTAATAATGAATCTAAATGAAAGTATCCTCATATATACATCTATATAGATAGATTGAGAAGCAACTAGATTAATCATAGGCTATATGGTCAGCTAAGCATCTAGAAAGTAATCTACCTGGAAAAAAAAATTCACCTTTTTAAAATTACTTTTTGGTTCTATCTACTCTTAACAATTCTGTACCTCTTTAGTTGTTTCCCCCTTCCTAAACTACAATTAATTGACAGTAATTATACCATTGTCTAAATAGTATGCATTTTATAAAACAAAAAACAAATTCTTTTTAAAAGAAACCAAAAAATCCCCACTTTATTACTTTATATTCTTCCAGAATCAAAGTACCTAGCATGAAATAAAGAGGATAACCAGAATTCCCTAAATCATAACGTTGAAATCTCTGACAATAACTGTTTTGAATTTAGGAAATACCTATGTGTTTGGGGGAGGGGGTAAAAAGATGGTAGGTTTTTGTGGCACTTATTCAGAATGTGCAACAAAAGTATGACCTCCAAAGAATCAACATATTACAATGTAAAACGTCATCTGAATGACTTGAGCATTCCAAGAGACACAGTGGTTATTATAATAAAATCTTATTATGTTAATAAAATCATTTAGCTTATCCTGGAAATAAATGTGAACAAATAGGTTTAGGAAGAATTGACTAAATATAAAAGAAACAAAGAATTCTTTTCGAATTATTGTTTTAGTTCAAGTAGCCTGTTACGTGCAATGGCACCCCACTCCAGTACTCTTGCCTGGAAAAATCCATGGGCGGAGGAGCCTGCTAGGCTGCAGTCCATGGGGTCACTAAGAGTTGGACACGACTGAGTGACTTCACTTTTACTTCTCACTTTCATGCATTGGAGAAGGAAATGGCAACCAACTCCAGTGTTCTTGCCTGGAGAATCCCAGGGACGGGGGAGCCTGGTGGGCTGCCATCTACGGGGTTGCACAGAGTCGGACACGACTGAAGTGACTTAGCAGCAGCAGCAGCAGCCTGTTACATGATTTAATTTTCCTCTGAACTGACTGCTCTTCCGAAAAAGAGATCCCTCTCATAAAGAACTTAGCCTAAGAAGCTCAAGCAGACAATCAATTGTTGGAAATGAGTTTGTCTAAAAATACTTAAAATTAATATTTTTACAATATCTAGTGATTCAGATATTATATGTCAGGAAACCTTCAGATACTTCTGTCACTCAGTCATGTTTTTTATTTTCAATCATTTATTTCTGTTAATACAGAGGAAAGATGATATAACTTAGGACAGGAGAACTCTTGCTTGAAAGCACAATTTGTAAACAGGTAAAAGGAAATTGCACCTCCAAGAGAATCTTACCAACTCCTCCCATCCCAATACCAATTCCTTGTGGCCTGGGGTACCCTTACAGAACACTTAGCAGTTCTATGGAGCAGTCTGAAAACTACTGCCTTAAGAATAAAACATTTTAAGTTGATTTTTTTCACATTACTTATGAATTAAGTTTTGTTAGGTGGTAAAAAGCTACGGTAAGAAAGTTGCTGATCTAATTCAGGGATTCTTGATTAAGGGCAGTACCATGCCAGGATGGTCTGCAAAAGCATAGGTCCATTTTTATTTGCCACAGTGACCAGGGGAGCAATATTACTAATTAGGAAGGCAGGGGCCAGAGATGATAAACACGGTACATTGTACGAAGTTTTATGCCTTTCCAAAAGTCAACAGAGCATCCATTGAGAAACACTGATCTAAATCTACTAAATATAAAATTTAAGAATTTCCAACGAATTGGGAAATTTCCAATGAAATGTGACTCACGAACATACCTTCTAAAGGATATTTAAGGATATTTGAATAATAGTGATGGGAACTCAAGAGTCCAGAAGCCTTGCCTCCAGAGGAAATAACAAATCTGAGCATCACGAAATCACACTATCTAGAAAACAGACACATCCCTGTAAGTAGAGTTTAACATGGTGCTGCTTTCCAGAAGGACCTCATGCCCAATCCATCTAACAAACAAGACACACACAAACACACACAAATCCAAACAAAACACATAAACAATGAAGAGAGGAGGAATGGGTGTGCTAGTAAGTGCAGAAGAAACTTAAAATACTTTTCCCCCTAGGAAGAATATTATGTGAAAGCTAAATTTTACCACAGAGGTAAGCACTGGAGGCCAGCCCAGGGATCATTATTACATTTCTATCAGAAATTTCACACTCAATTCTAAACAACTGATTTTACGTAAAGAGTAACTGTCTTTGATTTCACAATAAGGACTAGATTTTTATATGTATAAATTTTGAATTTCAAGGGTAAATACATTTAGAATATGCTATTCTAAATCTGATTATCCTATACAAATGAACATGAACACTAGCTTTTAAAAAATAGACTAAATCTGAATCCATAAAAAAACAGCATCAACTACAGATCACTTTAATTTAAAGTAGTAAAAAATTTTTTAACCCAAATGTCTCCTTACAAGAATTTATGAACTATGAAAAAATGTACTGAGGAATTATTACATTATTAGAAAAGCTACTCTACTAAAAAGTTGCATATACACTGCCATACAGTAATATAAACAGGAAGTGAAGTGCAGTCACTCAGTCGTGTCTGACTCTTTGTGACCCCAAGGACTGTAGCCTACCAGGCTCCTCTGTCTATGCGATTTTCCAGGCAACAGTCCTAGAGTGGATTGCCATTTCCTTCTCCAGGGGATCTTCCATAGCAGTTAATAATTTCTCAAACTAGAATAGGTTTTGAAAAGAGAAACAACTAAAATGCACATATACAACTTTTTACTATCATTGTTTTCTAACATTTGACTTCAAGTAAGACAAAGAAAAGATATACTAAACTAGAAATTATGGGTTATTAATCAGAAAACTGTTTAATTGATATGTCAATGAAAACATTTGAACATTTTCTGTTTATTTTTAAGAAACACAAGATCTGAAATGGGCATTTTTACTTCCAGAAATGGCAGAAGAGTTCATTTAGACCTATGACTCTTCCAAGAACCAGAAACACTGAAAATTATAAAGATTCATTATTGAAGTTTCACAAAGAAATCAGAGAACGACAAAGTGGTGAAGACTTACTGGACCAAGAGAAAAGACAGAAATCCAGAAAGTCAAACTTAGCCTTTGGGGTTTGCCCTGCAAAAATTACAGAAAAGACACTTGAGACTGAGAAGTATGTTTGACAGCCTCAAGAGTCTAGGGAGGAATAAACAAAAACAACTGGCTTTAGTTGTGACACTGAAAATTTCACTCTAGTAGGTGAACAAGAGATTCTTCTTGCCTTCTGCAGACTAATTTGAAGTCATTTCTGGGCTCTGAAAATTGGATTAAAGTAATCCTAGATTGCTAATGCCCCTCAATTGCTTTCACAAGCAAACTATCAAAAATATACTGCACAGAATATAGAATTTCAGATCTCAAATTATGTCTATAAATGATTTTCAAGTATAATCCAGAAAAAGATAAAATTACAACCAGAAAACGAAGAGGAAACAGATGCAAAAAGCAACAAAAATAAAAGAGTAAACGTGGAAATACACTCAAAGGAGCTCCAGATATTGGAATTAACAAACAGTAGTTGTTCAAAAATCTACATGTATTTGTTTATGACATTTAAAAGTATTGAAAAACAAAGACAAAAGTAATTATTAAAGGCAGTAAGAAAAATATGACAATTTCTTCAAAGGTATAAGATAAAGATATTGACTAGAAGCAATGGAAACAGAGGTAATGGAATTAAATTTTCACTGTCCTCTAAGAAAACAACATCAAATTTAAAGATAAACATCAAGAGAGTATACATTATTCAAAACTAAAACAACCTGATAACCAAAACCAAATTTTTTAGGTTTAATAATTATTTCATCTATAAATTTCCACTAGTCTTGTCAGTCATATTATTTTGGATTTCAGAGATGGATTAAATAATAGTTTTTTCTTATATTCATCTATGTGAAAATTAGGAAAAATAGAATAATTTTGAGATTAAATCTCAAATTTAATACAAGTTAAAATTCCAATATTTTTTTAACTGAAGTGACAAGTTGAATCAATCATAAAAATATAAATAATCAAAAAAGTTATGGAACCTTAAGACAGGAAAAAGGCAGAAGCAATTATCTTGATTCCATCTCTAGCAATGTCTGTCTTATTCATTGCTACAAAATAAGTACTGTGGCTGGCATACAGTAAGGGATAATGTTAACTCAGCTAAACTGAATTCTTCTAGCCAGTAATTTCCCTAGTCTAACATTTTTTCTTCCAAAGCTTGTATACTACTCATACTCTGTGGTAACAGTGGGAGAGAACAGCAATACCTATTCTGAACAATAGGTATTGAATAACAGGTATTCAACAAATGTTTGCCAAGTACACAAATCAGGTTTATTTTCTATATTTAAAAATCCCCATTTCTCTTAGTTTTTTCTCATATGGTCTATTACCTGAACTTTGATCCCCTTTGGATCTGTTCCTAGTTTCTCCACATATTAGCCTATGCACCCAGTCCCAAGGGATCTAAATGTAATCTGCCTACAAATAAATGATTAATGTATGAGAAATTCTGGTATTCTTAACCTTCATGTAAATATAAATACTATAGAAAATTCCATAAATACTTCTAGAAACAATATTGTCAGACAGTGTAATTCATTTCCTAAGAATAATATATATAATTAGAAACAGAAGTACTGAATTTCTTTGCTTTATACTTTCCTTGAGGCTGATCAAGTAATGATGATCCAGTTCTAATTTTAATTAAACGCTTATATAATCTAGTGATTATATAATATTATGACAGTTCACATTCTCTCAGTATTTTCAGCTTTTCAGCTCATACTTTGGTATCCTTATCTTATGCTCTTAAAATCAAGGTACAAAATGATTAAAAAAAAAAACAAAACCCTAGAGCTGTGGAAACATAATGGCAGTGTTCTTTTACAACTCAGCTAAAGGTATAATTCTTTTTCTTCCTTAAGACCACCCAGCAGTGTGGCTAGTAAAAGTGACTAGCATCAAAATATACAAATATACCATACAAAACTATGTACATTTTAATTTTCAAATAAAAATTCACAAAGGTTCTCAAGAAAATTGTATTCAAGCAAAATATACACTCTTTTCAACATTAAAGTTTAAAAGACTTATTTATAAATCACAAAAATGCTAAACTATAGAACAATTTTATAAACATACTCTGCTTCATTCTAGAAGTTTATTAAAACAGTAAAACTATACTATAAAGACACATGCACACTTGCACACAACAAGCAGTAGGGCAGTATTTCACAAAGTGGCAAGGAATAAGAGTAATTCAGGGAGGGCAGAAGGCGTGGCAGAAAACTAACATTGACTCATATGGTGATAAATGGGTCCTCCTTACACTCGATCCTTGTTATATCAAAACAGTGTGATGCTAGTATTTCTTTAGCACCTCTTAACTCTAACTTCTCTTTTAACAGAGAGCAAATATCCAGGAAATGGGTTCATTATTGCCTCTTCACTCTACTGCATTTTAAAGTTCTCTTCTTTTTCTAGAAGGTATTACTATTTAATGTGACAGGGTATTATTTATGTTTTAAATACAGTTATTTAAGTAACAAGGGATATAAGCTAAAGAAAAACATTAAGGAATTAAGAGTAGAAGTGATATAGTAAAGCAGACACTAAATCTTTCACAATAACAAAATCCTCAGAATGTCACTGGACACAGAATAAAGAATATATTTCACAGGCTCCTCATATGTAGGTATGGACATGTGCCTAAATTCTGTCAATTTCAGATCTAACAAAGTTACCTATGGCAGTTTTCAGGAACCTTCCTTTAAAGACTGCTGGCATTCACCCTCTCAGCTCTCTTCTTGCTTTCTCCTTCTTGTTGGCCAGAATACAGATGATGCTGAAACTAAAGAAGCCACCCAGGTTTGGAAGGTGACCTTGGCAATGGAGGTTATGCATGGAAGAGTGGCAAAATAAAAATACCCAGGATCCCTGGGTATTTTGTTTGACAGAACCACAATACTAGCTCGTTTTCACCTACATCCAGACTCAACTGATGGCTAAATAAGATACTTCTCTATCATTTATGTCACTGTTGTTTGGGGTCTCTACTACCAGCATCCAAATCTAACCCTATCTGCAAACTGTGGAATATAAAAAAAAAAAAATTGTCCAAGTGATTATACAACTAATTAAAGTTAAGAAACAATAAAATAAGGAATAAAGTGGACAGGATAGAAGACTGTCAGTACCTGGAATTAATCAAGTGATGAACAAGCTATAGCAGTTTTGAGTTGTACAAGAAATTTTGAATATATGGGTCACAAATTTGAAATTTAACATATTTATTTCCACAGACATTCTATTAAATTCTATTTTCTTAAAGGTGGAACACATGTTACAAGGACTAGCATTCAGTTCATCTCAACTATGAGTTCAGTTCAGTCACTCAGTGGTGTCCAAATCTTTGCAGCCCTATGAATCACAACACACAAGTCCTCCTTGTCCATTACCAACTCCCAGAGTTTACCCAAACTCATGTCCATCGAGACAGTGATGCCATCCAGCCATATCATCCTCTGTCATCCCCTTCTCCTCCTGCCCACAATCCCTCCCAGCATCAGAGTCTTTTCCAATGAGTCAACTCTTTGCATGAGGTGGCCAAAGTACTGGAGCTTCAGCTTTAGCATCATTCCTTCAAAGAAATCCTAGGGTTGATCTCCTTCAGAATGGACTGGTTGGATCTTCTTGCAATCCAAGGGATTCTCAAGAGTCTTCTCCAACACCACAGTTCAAAAGCATCAATTCTTCGGCGCTCAGCTTTCTTCACAGTCCAACTCTCACATCCATACATGACCACTGGAAAAACCATAGCCTTGACTAGACAGACCTTTGTGGCAAAGTAATGTCCCTGCTTTTCAATATGCTATCTAGGTTGGTCATAACTTTCCTTCCAAGAAGTAAGCATCTTTTAATTTCATGGCTGCAATCACCATCTGCAGTGATTTTGCAACCCCAAAAAACAAAGTCTGAGACTGTTTCCACTGTTTCCCCATCTATTTCCCATGAAGTGATGGGACCAGATGCCATGATCTTCGTTTTCTAAATGTTGAGCTTTAAGCCAACTTTTTATTCTCCTCTTTCACCTTCATCAAGAGGCTCCTTTAGTTCTTCTTTGCTTTCTGCCATAAGGGTGGTGTCATCTGCATATCTGAGGTTACTGATATTTCTCCTGGCAATCTGGATTCCAGCCTGTGCTTCATCCAGCCCAGTGTTTCTCATTATATACTCTGCATATAAATTAAACAAGCAGGGTGACAATATACAGCCTTGATGTACTCCTTTTCCTATTTGGAACCAGTCTGTTGTTCCATGTCCAGTTCTAACTGTTGCTTCCTGATCTTCATACAGATTTCTCAATTCTTGATTCCAGCTTGTGTTTCTTCCAGTCCAGTGTTTCTCATGATGTACTCTGCATAGAAGTTAAATAAGCAGGGTGACAATATACAGCCTTGACGTACTCCTTTTCCTATTTGGAATCAGTCTGTTGTTCCATGTCCAGTTCTAACTGTTGCTTCCTGACCTGCATACAGATTTCTCAAGAGGCAGGTCAGGTGGTCTGGTATTCCCATCTCTTTCAGAATTTTCCACAGTTTATTGTGATCCACACAGTCAAAGGCTTTAGCATAGTCAATAAAGCAGAAATAGATGTTTTTTCTGGAACTCTCTTGCTTTTTCCATGATCCAGCGGATGTTGGCAATTTGATCTCTGGTTCCTCTGCGATTTCTAAAACCAGCTTGAACATCTGGAAGTTCATGGTTCACATATTGCTGAAGCCTGGCTTGGAGAATTTTGAGCATTACTTTACTAGCATGTGAGATGAGTGCAATTGTGTGGTAGTTGGAGCATTCTTTGGCATTGCCTTTCTTTGGGATTGGAATGAAAACGGACCTTTTCCAGTCCTGTGGCCACTGCTGAGTTTTCCAAATTTGCTGGCATATTGAGCACAGCACTTTCACAGCATCATCTTTCAGGATTTGAAACAGCTCCACTGGAATTCCATCACCTCCACTAGCTTTGTTCGTAGTGATGCTTTCTAAGGCCCACTTGACTTCACATTCCAGGATGTGTGACTCTAGGTGAGTGATCTCACCATCATGATTATCTTGGTTGTGAAGATCTTTTTTGTACAGTTCTGTGCATTCTTGCCACCTCTTCTTAATATCTTCTGCTCCTGTGAGGTCCATATCATTTCTGTCCTTTATCAAGCCCATCTTTGCATGAAATATTCCTTTGTTACCTCTAATTTTCTTGTAGAGATCTCTAGTCTTTCCCATTCTGTTCTTTTCCTCTATTTCATTGCTTTGATCACTGAGGAAGGCTTTTTTTAATCTCTCCTTGCTACTTTTTAGGAACTCTGCATTCAAATGGGACTATCTTTCTTTTCTCCTTTGCTTTTTGTTTCTCTTCTTTTCACAGCTATTTGCAAGGCCTCCCCAGACAGACATTTTGCTTTTTTCATTTCGTTTCCATGGGAATGGTCTTGATCCCTTTCTCCAGTACAATGTTACGAACCTCCGTCCACAGTTATCAGGCACTTTGTCTATAAGATCTAGTCCCTTAAATCTATTTCTCACTTCCACTGTATAATCATAAGGGATTTGATTTAGGTTATACCTCAATGGTCTCTTGGTTTTCCCTACTTTCTTCAATTTCAGTCTGAATTTGGCAATAAGGAGTTCATGATCTGAGCCACAGTCAACTCCTGGTATTGTTTTCACTGACTGTATAGAGCTTCTCCATCTTTGGCTGCAAAAAATATAATCAATCTGATTTCGGTGTTGACCATCTGGTGATGTCCATGTGTAGAGTCATCTTTTGTGTTATTGGAAGAAGGTGTTTGCTATGACCTGTGTGTTCTCTTGGCAAAACTCTGTTAGCCTTTGCCCTGCTTCATTCTGTACTCCAAGGCCAAATTTGCCTGTTACTCTAGGTGTTTCCTGACTTCCTACTTTTGCATTCCAGTCTCCTAAAATGAAAAGGACATCCTTTTTGGGTGTTAGTTCTAAAATGTCTTATAGGTCTTCATAGAACCATTCAACTTCAGTTTCTTCAGCGTTACTGGTTGGGGCATAGGCTTGGATTACTATGATATTGAATGGTTTTCCTTGGAAACGAACAGAGATCATTCTGTCATTTTTGAGATTGCATCCAAGTACTGCATTTCGGACTCTTGTTGACCATGATGGCTGTTCCCATTTCTTCTAAGGGATTCCTGCCCACTGTAGTAGATATAATGGTCATCTGAGTTAAATTCACCCATTCCAGTCCATTTTAGTTCACTGATTTCTAGAACGTTGATGCTCATCTTGCCATCTCCTGTTTGACCATTTACAATGTGCCTTGATTCATGGACCTGACATTCCAGGTTCCTATGCAATATTAGTCTTTGTAACATCTATCCTCCTTCTATCACCATTCCCATCTACAACGGGGTATTGTTTTTGCTCTGGGTCCATTCCTTCATTCTTTCTGGAGTTATTTCTCCACTGATCTCCTGTAGTATATTGGGCACCTACCGACCTGGGGAGTTCCTCTTTCAGCATCCTATCATTTTGCCTTTTCATACTGTTCATGAGGTTCTCAATGCAAGAATACTGAGGTGGTTTGCCATTCCCTTTTCCAGTGGACCACATTCTGTCAGACCTCTCCACCATGGCCCATCCATCTTGGGTGGCCCCACATGGCATGGCTTAGTTTCACTGAGTTAAACAAGGCTGTGGTCCATATGATCAGATTGGCTAGTTCTCTGTGATTATGGTTTCAGTGTATCTGCCCTCTGATGCCCTCTCGCAACATCTACCATCTTACTTGGGTTTCTCTTACATTAGACGCAGGGTATCTCTTCACGGCTGCTCCAGCAAACCACAGCCTTCGCTCCTTACTCAGTTAAATTTCTACTTTTTGTTAATCTTATTGTTTCATCATCTCCAATTCACGAAATTATATGGCAATCTGAAAAATTATTCAGTGATGCGTAAAAATGTTGATGAAAACAGTACCAAACTCTACTATACAGATTAAGATAATTAATGTCAGTAGGGAATGATTCCAGTTACAGTGGAACATGAATCCTGTTGAGATAAATCTGTAAGTGTGATAATTTGATTTTCAAAAAAAATCATGAAACAGAAGGTACAATCATTCTTATAGATCATATTTAACTATCCACAAGCCCCTAGAGCTCACTATATGAGCTCTTAAATACTAAGGTTTTAACTAATGATGATATAATGCTGCTGAAGCTTCAAGTCCCTTTCAAACAACCAACTTGATTTCAAATGAAATCCCCACCAGCCAAATCCTTTCCAGGTAGAACCTGGCAAATTCTGTACAAAAAACTGATTAGAAAGGAAGATTAAAGACGAATTCACTTCTGTTATACTCCTCAACAGAGAAACAAGCACAATTTATTTGTTAGAAAGTTATCAAGTAAGCAAAAACCTCTTGACAAATATTATGACTGAAGAAAAAAAGAGAAGAAAGTATTGACAGAAATCTATGACAAAGGATATAGTGTCATACATTATCAGTGACATATTATTTGGAAGAGAAACTACTATCCCTCATCATATCTGCAGATCTTAATGCTTGATAGGTGGACAAAACCACTGATGCACAAGGTTACTCTGCCTACACAGAGAACTATATGAGGAAAAGAAATGCTCAACAAATTTCAACTCTATTTCTCACTAAAAATCCAAGCTACAGGATAAGATTTATAGTTAGTTATTTAATTTGATTAGTAAGCTGAAAGCAGTTGTAACGCAACATTAGCCTCAAGTACATCAATGAAGCTACCCATGAATTCAATCCCACAACCTGCTTTCTTTCACAGAGTCTTAAATTAAAAGAAACTAATATATGTTTATTGATATTATTATCAAGGTAAACGTCACATAACAAAATTAACCATTTTAGGTATACAATTCAGTGATATTTAGAACATTCTGTGCACTATATTTAGAACACTGGGCACTTTATCTACTTCCAAAATACTTTTATGATCCCATGAAAAAAATTAAACCGTCACTCCCATTTCCCCTTTACTCTCACCCTCAACAACCACAAACGTACTTTCTGGCCCTACGGATATGCAAATTCTGGACAATTCATATAAAATGAATTATATATCATGTGTAAACTTTTACACAGTATAATGCTTCTGAGATTCATTCATACTATAGTACGTTTTCAGTACATTCCTTTTTATGGCCAAATAATATTTCAAACATTTTTATTATTACATCATATTTTGTTTATCCACTCATCAGTTGATGAACATCTGTGCTATTTTCACTTTTTGAATGTTGTGACTAGTGTTATTATGAACATTCATGAACAATTTGTTTGAATACTTGTTTTTAATCCTTATGGATACTACCTAGTAGTAGGATTGCTGGTTTACAGGGTAACTATATGGTCAACTTTCTCAGGAACTGTCAAACTTTTCTATAGTGACTAGAATATATACTTCTTGATCTTAAATTGCTGCTGAAGCAAGTAGTTAAAAGAGTAAATCTGATTAATTGTGATCACTCAGCATACATGATGTCAGTGTTGTTTTAATAAAATGCCAATGAATGGAATACTTAGCTTCTCTACACTCTAATCTTGATATCAAAAGGAAATATAGTCTTAAAATAGTGAAAAATCACTTAAATTTCATGATACTAACATCTGCAAAAATAATTTCTATGGTTCTACATATTATTCAAGAATTATACACTGAGGGAGTAATATTTTGAAATATCTAAGAATTACTTCATGACTGAAATATGATTTTTAATGTTAAGACTTCTTAAGAAGCCCTTATATTAAGTTATGGGCTCTGAATGATAGCTGAAGCAGTCCGAGGTCCGTAGTTCAGTTCAGTTGCTCAGTGTGTCCGACTCTTTGCAACCCCATGAATCGCAGCACACCAGGCCTCCCTGTCCATCACCATCTCCCGGAGTGCACTCAGACTCATGTCCATCGAGTCAATGATGCCACCCAGCCATCTCATCCTCTGTCATTCCCTTCTCCTCCTGCTCTCAATCCCTCTCAGCATCAAAGTCTTTCCAATGAGTCAACTCTTCGCATGAGGTGGCCAAAGTACTGAAGTTTCAGCTTAAGCATCATTCCTTCCAAAGAAATCCCAGGGTTGATCTCCTTCAGAATGGACTGGTTGGATCTCCTTGCAGTCCAACGGACTCTCAAGAGTCTTCTCCAACACCACAGTTCAAAAGCATCAATTCTTCGGCGCTCAGCCTTCTTCACAGTCCAACTCTCACATCCATACATGGCTACTGGAAAAACCATAGCCTTGGCTAGACCGACCTTAGTCGGCAAAGTAATGTCTCTGCTTTTCAATATGCTATCTAGGTTGGTCATAACTTTTCCTCCAAGGAGTACGCATCTTTTAATTTCATGGCTGCAGGCACCATCTGCAGTCATTTTGGAGCCCCAGAAAATAAAGTCTGACACTGTTCCACTGTTTCCCCATCTATTTCCCATGAAGTGATGGGACCGGGTGCCATGATCTTCACTTTCTGATGTTGAGCTTTAAGTCAGTAGTAACACAATATAAATTCTTTTCTAAGAAAATGCCTCAGTTCATGCACTTAGGTTTTCAATAATGATCTCATAAGCAAAGATCACTTAAGAGACATTGCAACAAATCACCATGAGTGCTAGACAGCACAAACACTAATCAATTAATCATACATAAAATATAAACATGGAGAAAATATTTTAAAAAATAAAATGTAGAAATTTGAAAATCAAGCTACAAGAAAAACATAATTTTTCTTGTTCAGTTCTGTCCAACTATTTGCAATCCCATGGACTGTAGCATGCCAGGCTTTCCTGCCCTTAATTTCCGCCCAGAACTTGCTCAGATTCGTCTATTGATGGTGATGCGGTACAATCATCTCATCCTCTTTCATCCCTTTCTCCTCCAGCCTTCAATCTTTCCCAGCATCAGGGTCTTTTCAAATAACTCGGCTCTTGGCATCAGGTAGCCAAAGTATTGAACTTCGCCTTCAGAATCAGTCCTTCCAATGAATATTCAGAGTTGTTTTCCTTTAGGATTGACTGATTGGATTGCCTTGCAGTCCTAGGGACTCTCAAGAGTCTTCTCCAACACCATGGTTCAAAAGCATCAATTCTTAGGCCCTAATCTTTCTCTATGGCCCAACTCTCACATCCACAGGTGTATACTGAAAAAACCATAGTTTAAACTGTACAGACCTCTGCTGGCAAAGTAGCGTCTCTGCTTTTTTATGCTGTCTAGGTTGGACATAGCTTTTCTTCCAAGGAGCAAGCATCTTTTAATTTCATGGCTGCAGTCACCATCTGCAGTGATTTTGGAGCTCAAGAAAATAAAGTCTCTCACTGTTTCCATTGTTTCCCCATCTATTGCCATGAAGTGATAGAATCAGATGCCATGATGTTAGTTTTGGAATGTTAAGTTTTAAGTCAGCTTTTTCACTCCCCTCTTTCACATCAATCAGAGGCTCTTTAGTTCCTCTTCATTTTCTGCCGTAAGGATGGTGCTATCTGCACGTCACAGGTTACTGATATTTCTCCCAGCAATCTTGATTCCAATCGTTATTCATCCAACCTGGCATTTCTCATGATGTAGTCTGCACATAAGTTAAATAAGCAGGGTGACAATATACAGGCTTGACATGCTCCCTTCCAGATTTGGAATCAGTTTGTTGTTCCATGTCCAGTTCTAACTGTTGTTTTCTGACCTGCATACAGATTTCTCAAGAGGCAAGTCAGGTGGTCTGGTATTCCCACCTCTTTCAGAATTTTCCATAGTTTGTTCTGATCCACAGTCAAAGGCTTTGGTGTAGTAAACAAAGCAGAAGTAGATGTTTTTCTGGAACTCCCTTGCTTTTTCTATGATCCAGCGGATGTTGGCAATTTGATCTCTGGTCCCTCTGCCCTTTCTAAAACCAGCTTAAACATCTGGAAGTTCACAGTTCATGGTCTGTCGAAGCCAGGCTTGGAGAATTTTGAGCATTACTTTGCTAGCGTGTGAGGTGAGTGCAACTGTGTGGTAGTTTGGTATTGCCTTTCTTTGGGATTAGAATGAAAACGGACCTTTTCCAGTCCTGTGGCCACTGCTGAGTTTTCCAAATTTGCTGGCATATTGAGCGCAGCACTTTCACAGCATCATCTTTCAGGATTTGAAACAGCTCCACTGGAATTCCATCACCTCCACTAGCTTTGTTCGTAGTGATGTTTTCTAAGGCCCACTTGACTTCACATTCCAGGATGTCTGGCTCTAGCTGAGTGATCACACCATCGTGCTTATCTTGGTCATGAAGATCTATTTTGTACAGTTCTTCTGTGTATTCCTGCCACCTCTTCTTAATATCTTCTGCTTCTGTTAGTTCCATAACATTTCTGTCCTTTGTCGAGCCCATCATTGGATGAAATGTTCCCTTCTATCTCTAATTTTCTTGAAGAGATCTCCAGTCTTCCGTTCTGTTGTTTTCCTCTATTTGTTTGCAGTGATCATTAGGAAGGCTTTCTTATCTCTTCTTGCTATTTGGAACTCTGCATTCAGATGCTTATTTTCACATTCCAAGATGTCTGGCTCTAGATTAGTCAACACATCATCATGATTATCTGGGTCATGAAGATCTTTTTTGTACAGTTCTTCCGTGTATTCTTGCCACCTCTTCTTAATATCTTCTGCTTCTGTTAGGTCCAGACCATTTCTGTCCTTTATCGAGCCCATCTTTGCATGAAATGTTCTCTTGGTATCTCTAATTTTCTTGAAGAGATCTCTAGTCTTTCCCATTCTGTTCTTTTCCTCTATTTCTTTACATTGATTGCTGAAGAAGGCTTTCTTATCTCTTCTTGCTATTCTTTGGAACTCTGCATTCAGATGCTTATATCTTTCCTTTTCTCCTTTGCTTTTTGCTTCTCTTCTTTTCACAGCTATTTGTAAGGCCTCCCCAGACAGCCATTTTGCTTTCTTGAATTTCTTTTCCATAGGGATGGTCTTGATCCCTGTCTCCTGTCCATGTCACAAACCTTCATACATAGTTCATCAGGCACTCTTATCTATCTGATCTAGTCTTTTAATCTATTTCTCACTTCCACTGTATAATCATAGGGGATTTGATTTAGGTCATACCTCATTGGTCTAGTGGTTTTCTCTACTTTCTTCAGTTTACGTCTGAATTTGGCAATCAGTTCAGTTCAGTTCAGTCGCTCAGTTGTGTCCGACTCTTTGTGACCCCATGAATCGCAGTACGCCAGGCCTCCCTGTCCATCGCCAACTCCCGAAATTCACTCAGACTCACGTCCACTGAGTCCATGATGCCATCCAGCCATCTCATCCTCGGTTGTCCCCTTCTCCTCCTGCCCCCAATCCCTCCCAGCATCAGGGTCTTTTCCAATGAGTCAACTCTTCGCATAAGGTGCCCAAAGTACTGGAGCTTCAGTTTTAGCATCATTCCTTCCAAAGAAATCCCAGGGTTGATCTCCTTCAGAATGGACTGGTTGGATCTCCTTGCAGTCCAAGGGACTCTCAAGAGTCTTCTCCAACACCACAGTTCAAAAGCATCAATTCTTCTGCGCTCAGCCTTCTTCACAGTCCAAAGTATTCATGATCTGAGCCACAGTCAGCTCCTGGGCTTATTTTTGCTGACTGTATAGAGCTTCTCCATCTTTGGCTGCAACAAATATAGTCAGTCTGATTTCAGTGTTGTCCATTTTGTCATGTCCATGTGTAGAGTTGTCTCTTGTTGTTGTTGCCAGAGGGTGTTGGCCATACCAGTGCGTTTCCTTGTCAAAACTCTATCAGCCTTTGCCCTGCTTCATTCCATATTCCAAGGCCAAATTTGCCTGTTACCCAGGTGTTTCTTGACTTCCTACTCTTACATTCCAGTCTCCTATAATGAAAAGGACATCCTTTTTGGGTATAAGTCTAAAAGGTCTTATAAGTCTTCATAGAACCATTCAACTTCAGTTTCTTCAGTGTTACTGGTTGGAGCATAGACTTGGATTACTGTGATATTGAATGGTTTGCCTTGGAAACGAAAGAGATCATTCTGTTGTTTTTGAGATTGCATCCAAGTACTGCATTTTGGACTCTTTTGTTGACCATGATGGCTACTCCATTTCTTCTGAGGGATTCCTGCCTGCAGTAGTAGATACAACAGTCATCTGAGTTAAATTCACCCATTCCAGTCCATTTTAGTTCGCTGATTCCTAGAATGTCGATGTTCACTCTTGCCATCGCCTGTTTGACCACTTCCAATTTGCCTTGATTCATGGACCTAACATTCCAGTTCCTATGCAATTTTGCTCTTTAATACACACACACACTATGTATAATTACACACACACTATGTATAATTAATTATGCACTTATCAAGTTAAGTGCAATATGCTAGTTATGGAGAAAGTAAAGAATCGGTGTAAGATTACAAAAATTTGATTGTTAACTTTAAAAGTTTTACTTTGTTGTACCATATTTTCATATTTAATCCTTAATTTTTAATTCACCAAGTTGTTTCCAATATTTTACATGTTAACTTTCTGTATATTTTCAGCATAGCAAAACTTTCTGAAAAATGTTTTCTTGGTTGTAACTTGTACTACTTCTGTGGAAGGATTTATTTATTGGTGTATAGGAAAAACACCTGTTTTAGCACATATACTTGCAAGTATAGAAGAGAAGCACTCATATATTAGTACCTACTTGTCCGAAGATATATTGAAAAGGTACTGCTTTAGGCGTAACACTGAAATAAGGGATATAAAATTTAGGGGTAAATATTGTCCAACCCCTAAATGTCTGCAGCACATTTTCTAGAACGCTTGAATTTGTATACAAAAATCACAAATTATGCCACTCCTAAATGGAATGTTTCATTTGAGACTTCTTTGATTTCATAATAAATAAACATTAAGTATTAAAATTCATATGGTTAAAGTTTGCCTTACCTTGAATTTTCTCTGGAATTAAAAATTTTTTCGAGTTAAGGGTAACTCTCAAGTCTCAAATGTTATCAGGATGGAATAATTTGCTCAATAAAACTGAACATTTAGAGCTTTACAGTTCATTATATTTTTGAAAAAGTTCAGATTATCAGCAGTCATTTGCTAGCCTTGAATTTAAGTACTAAGTATCAGAAGATTAATCGATATGTTTTCAAACAAGATAAGGTACCTCCACTTCAGCTGTTGTAAGCTAATTTTGTTAGAAGTGGTTATATCTTGGGTTGGTTGGAAAAGCCTCACCATAATTCTGGTGTTTAGGCTTTTTAAAATGGAGGTGATCTCTGCTGATTTATTATGATTCACATCCTTCAGGCCTTGCAGTTCCCATGGTAGCACTTCCCAAACTGCCCTGTAAGATGTGAATAGGTGGGGAAGTGGGGATCTGTGAGTCTGAGGAAAACTGCTTCTTGTATGCTACTTCGAGATTGACTGTGCACATTAACATATTGAGTGGTCTAAGCTAGGAAAATTGCTTAACCCATATTTCTCAAAGTTAACTGACCATGAATCCTTTCTGGTTGAGTATTTATTAAGATCTTGAAGATCAAATATTTTGCAGACCTGCTTTGGAAGCATTACTCTAGTAGAAGATGAAACCCACTGCTTCCTCAGCAACTGTTAAATGACCAGTGGAGGGAACGTGTCAAAAGTATTAACACAGAAGTTGTAGATTATTAAAGGAAAAATTTGAAGATGAAGAAAGGATGCTTTAAAAATAGTAAGTTTTAGAGTGTGATTAACTATAAATTGAAATTCTGGAATAAAAGGAGTTTGGCATATGCTACAGTAGTTATTTTATAAAGAACATAGCTTGTCATGTGATGTAGAAAGAAAGCCAACAGAATTAGAAATTATATTGATGAAAGAGTTTACATACTGAATTGATAAGGTTATTAAATTAACTTTATTTTCCATCTTATAAGAAAATGAATTGTTATCCATTTAGTCCATTTATATTGTTTTTATATATATTTGTGTTTCATGATTTTGTTTGTTTATAATATTCTTGATTCATTTGGAAGCAGACTGCATAGGAAGGAAAAGTTATTTAAATTCTTAACTTTATTGGATGGTTAGTTATACGCAAATGATACGTAATCTGCCCACAGCCTGTGTTTTTAGTAATTTCACCACTTCTTTGTATGGGGAAACTGGTTTAAAAAGATTGTGGCTTGCCTAATATCATACAACTAATTATTTATGAAAATAGTACTTGGAGCCTAGATATTTGTATTATTAAAAATTACCTAATATCTAAGTGAAAAGCTGAAATTTGTAATGGACATTAAGAAAGGAAAATCTTGTTCTAACCAGAGAATGTCCTGTTAATTGTTCACGCTATTAAGAAGCCTGCCTATGATTTTCTTGATTCTTTCTGTCAAAATAGGGGTGATGAAAGATGAGATGAAGGCAGTAAACTATAGAGATAAGAGCAGTAGAGTACTCTACAGTTAAACAAGTTTGAGCCCTGATTCTATCACTTAACTAGTTTTGACCTTGGGCAAATTATTTAACTTCTTTAGTTCACACTTTTCTAACTTCTTAAATGGTTTCAATAATACCTATGTCATAGTGTTTCATAATTGGAAACTGGTGGCATCATCATAAGTATTAGTTGCATTAAGTGAAAGGATTTAGTTAGAATTGAGTTTCTTTGTGAGAGGCACAGGAATTTTTACCGTGAAACCCTTATAGGAGGGAAAATGATATCACCTGTATTATGTTGTTGTTTTAGTTGCTAATTCATGTCTAACTCTTTGTAATCCTATGACTTATAGCACGCCAGGTTTCCCTGTCCTTCACCACCTCCCCAGAGCTTGCTCAAACTCATGTCCATTGAGTCTGTGATGCTATCCAGCGTCTTGCCAGACGCCATCCTCTGTCTTCCCCTTTTCCTGCCCTCAATCTTTCCAAGCATCAGGGTCTTTTTCAGGGAGTTGACTGTCCTCATCAGGTGGCCAAAGTATTGGAGCTTCAGCAGTAGGCTTTCCAATGAATGTTCAGGCTTGATTTCCCTTGAGATTGACTAGTTTTGTCTTCTTGCTGTTTAAGGGACTCTAAAGAGTCTTCTACTAGACTACTACTAAACCACTAGACCATTAGGTATGAACTAAATGAAATCCCTTATGATTATACAGTGGAAATGAGAAATAGATTTAAGGGGCTAGATCTGATAGATAGAGTGCCTGATGAACTATGGACGGAGGTTCGTGACACTGGACAGGAGACAGGGATCAAGACCATCCCTATGGAAAAGAAATTCAAAAAAGCAAAATGGCTGTCTGGGGAGGCCTTACAAATAGCTGTGAAAAGAAGAGAAGCAAAAAGCAAAGGAGAAAAAGAAAGATATAAGCATCTGAATGCAGAGTTCCAAATAGCAAGAAGAGATAAGAAAGCCTTCCTCAATGATCACTGCAAACAAATAGAGGAAAACAACAGAACGGAAGACTGGAGATCTCTTCAAGAAAATTAGAGATAGAAGGGAACATTTCATCCAATGATGGGCTCGACAAAGGACAGAAATGTTATGGAACTAACAGAAGCAGAAGATATTAAGAAGAGGTGGCAGGAATACACAGAAGAACTGTACAAAATAGATCTTCATGACCAAGATAAGCACGATGGTGTGATCACTCAGCTAGAGCCAGACATCCTGGAATGTGAAGTCAAGTGGGCCTTAGAAAACATCACTACGAACAAAGCTAGTGGAGGTGATGGAATTCCAGTGGAGCTATTTCAAATCCTGAAAGATGATGCTGTGAAAGTGCTGCGCTCAATATGCCAGCAAATTTGGAAAACTCAGCAGTGGCCACAGGACTGGAAAAGGTCCGTTTTCATTCCAATCCCAAAGAAAGGCAATGCCAAAGAATGCTCAAACTACCGCACAATTGCACTCATCTCACACGTTAGTAAAGTAATGTTCAAAATTCTCCAAGCCAGGCTTCAGCGATACGTGAACTGTGAACTTCCAGATGTTCAAGCTGGTTTTAGAAACGGCAGAGGAACCAGAGATCAAATTGCCAACATCTGCTGGATCATCAAAAAAGCAAGAGAGTTTCAGAAAAACATCTATTTCTGCTTTACTGACTATGCCAAAGCCTTTGACTGTGTGGATCACAAGAACTGTGGAAAATTCTGAAGGAGATGGGAATACCAGACCACCTGACCTGCCTCTTGAGAAACCTATATGCAGGTCAGGAAGCAACAGTTAGAACTGGACATGGAACAACAGACTAGTTCCAAACAGGAAAAGGAGTACGTTAAGGCTGTATATTGTCACCCTGCTTATATAACTTCTATGCAGAGTACATCTTGAGAAAACCTGGGCTGGAAGAATCACAAGCTGGAGTCAAGATTGCCGGGAGAAATATCAATAACCTCAAATATGCAGATGACACCACTCTTATGGCAGAAAGCAAAGAGGAACTAAAAATCCTCTTGATGAAAGTGAAAGAGGAGAGTGAAAAAGTTGGCTTAAAGCTCAACATGCAGAAAACAAAGATTATGGCATCTGGTCCCATCACTTCATGGGAAATAGATGGGGAAACAGTGGAAACAATGCCAGACTTTTTTGAGGGGGAGGCTCCAAAATCACTGCAGATGGTGATTGCAGCCATGAAATTGAAGACACTTACTGCTTGGAAGGAATGTTATGACCAAACTAGATAGCATATTGAAAAGCAGAGACATTACTTTGCTAACAAAGGTCTGTTTAGTCAAGGCTATGGTTTTTCCAGTGGTCATGTATGGATGTGAAAGTTGGACTGTGAAGAAAGCTGAGCGCCGAAGAATTGATGCTTTTGAACTGTGGTGTTGGAGAAGATTATTGATAGTCCCTTGGACTGCAAGGAGATCCAACCAGTCCATTCTGAAGGATATCAGCCCTGAGATTTTTTTGGAAGGAATGATGCTGAAGCTGAAACTCCAGTTTTTTGGCCACCTCATGCGAAGAGTTCACTCATTGGAAAAGACCCTGATGTTTGGAGGGATTGGGGGCAGGAGGAGAAGGGGACGACAGAGGATGAGATGGCTGGATGGCGTCACCTACTTGATGGATGTGAGTTTGAGTGAACTCCAGAGTTGGTGATGGATAGGGAGGCCTGGCGTGTTGCAATTCATGAGGTCGCAAGGAGTCGGACACGACTAGCGACTGAACTGAACTGAAGGAGTCTTCTCCAGTACCACAGTTCGAAAGTATCAGTTCTTCTGTGCTCAGCCTTCTTTATGATCCAGCTCTCACATCTGTACATCACTACTGGAAAAACTATAGCTTTGACTATATGGACCTTTGTTGGCAAAATGATGTGTTTGCTTTTGTATATGCTGTTTAGGTACGTCATAGCTTTCCTTCCAAGGAAGAAGCATCTTTTAATTTCATGGCTTCAGTCACTGTCCTCAGTGATTTTTGGAGCCAAAGAAAATAAAATCTGCCACTCTGTCCATTTTTTACCCCATTTATTTGCCAATAGGTGATGGGATAGGATGCCATGATCTTAGTTTTTTAAATGTTCAATTTTAAGGGACAGTTTTCACTCTCTTTTACCTTCATCAAATGGCTCTTTAGTTCCTCTTCACTTTCTGTCATTAGGGTGCTATGAAATGAGTCTGAGGTTGTTGATATTTCTCCCAGCAGTCTTGATTCCAACTTGTGATTGGAATTTTGCATGATGGCTTGGCATTTTGCATGATGCACTCTGCATATAAGTTAAATAAGTAGGGTGACAAGATACAGCCTCATTGTACTCCTTTTCCAATTTGGAATCAGTCCGTTGTTCCATATTCGGTTTTAACTGTTGGTTCTTGACCTGCATATAAGTTTCTCAAGAGACAGGTTAGGTGGTCTGGTATTCCCATTTCTTTAAGAATTTTCCACAGTTTGCTGTGATCCACACAGTCAAGGCTTTAGTGTAGTCAGTAAAGCACATATTTTTCTGTAATTCTCTTGCTATGATCCAGCAGATATTGGCAGCAAAGCTTAACTGACTCCAAAGTTTTCTATTCTTGTTTTTCTACCCTGCCTATTAAAATTTATTTTCCTATAGGTTGATTTTCTAACCGGATCAAGCATTTATAGTGTCCACTCAATATTTAAATTTTAAAACTTCAGAGAGAACATGTAGTTTTGTTTCTCTAACATTATTTAGTATCATTGAGAATGTTAACATAAGTTAGCACCTACCACTTGTTATATATGCATACCATTTAATATGGTTAGCTCTGTTCACCATGTCTTTACAACATACAATACTGTTTAGTAGATGTTGTATCTGTTTTACGTATAGGAAACTAAGAAGATGAAATAAATCATCTACCTCAAGTTCGTATATTTAATAAATGGCAGTGCTGGGATTCAAATGTACTTTTGATTTTATAGCCCATCTTTATATTATATTTTAGCATATATCTTATGTCCTCAATATGTCTGCATTTTAATAGAGGAACTTATGAAATCTTTCAGAAGATAAGATATATGAAAATTTATGACTTTTTTCTCTCGGCAGTGTCTTCCTGGGTAGTATTTGAAAAATACCCCTCCAAATAATTGTGAATAATTACTTTTTAAACTTGAAATACAACCATCATACAACATTATTCAGGTGTACAATATGATGTGATATTTGAATGTATTGCAGAATGGTTACCACAATAAGTCTAGTTAACATCTATTACCATACATTATCATAGAGGTGTGTGTGTGTGAGATGAGAACTTTTAAGATCTAGTCTCTTTTCAACTTTCAAATATGCAGTACAATATTAACTGTAGACACCATGCCATGTGTTACTCCTCTGTGAAGTATTTGTTTTGTTACTGTTAGTTTATATCTTTTGACTCCCTCACCCATTTGGCCCATCCTGTGCCCACATCTCTGGTAACCATCGATCTGTTCTCTGTTTCTGTGAACTTGTTGTGGTGTGGCTTTTTTTCTTGTTTTTGGATTCCCCGTGTAAATGAAATCATATCGTATTTGTCTTTCTCTGTCTGACTTATTTCACTTAACATGACACCCTCTAGGTCTATCCATGTGGTTGCGCATGGCAAGATTTCATTCTTTTTATGGTTAAATAATATTCTGTTAGTTAATAGACCACATCTTTATTCATTTATTCATTGGTAAATCTTTATTTATTCACTGTTGAATTCTTTGAATACATGTGTAGAAGTATACTTGCTAAATTATATAGTAGTATATTTTTAATATTTTGAGGAACCTCCATACTGCTTTGCATAGTGGCCATACCAGTATGGATTCCCACATCTGCAGCAGCAATTGATATTTCTTGTCTTATTGATGATAACCATTTTAACAGATAAGAGGTGATGTTTCATAGTGCTTTTGGTTTGCATTTCCCTAATGATTGGTGATGTTGACCATTTTTTCAGGTACTTAATTGGCCATTTGTGTGTCTTTGGAAAATATCTGTTCAGATCCTCTGCCTATTTTTTAATCAGTTTTCTTTCTTTTTGCTGAGTTATTTAAGTACTTCATATATTTTGAATATTAACCTCATACCAGTCATATGATATGTAAATATTTTCTCCCATTTACTAGATCACATTTTCATTTTGTTGATGCTTTTCTTTGCTGTGCTAGAAACATTTTAGTTTGATGTAATCCTACTTGTTGCCTTTTGTTGCCTTTGTTTTTAGTGTCAAATTTAAAAACTCATAGCCAAGACTGGTATCAGACTACTACTTGTGTTTTCTTCTACGAGTTTTATAATTTCTGGCCTTACATCCAAGTCTTTAATCCATTTTGGAGTTAATTTTTGTGTGTGGTGTAAAATTGTGGTGAGATATATATTCATAAATATGTGCCAGGGAAGTGAGCTAGAGGAAATGATCTAAAGTTTGATTTAGAAAATGGATTATAATCCTTTGGACTCTGAACAATATATAGAACCTTCTCATATAAATTGTTTCATGTAAAGTGTTTTTCTTAAGAGATGTAAAATGGAGCAAGTCCATTTACACTGTATTTTAATGTTTGAGTTTGTTCAGTTATATGAGTTAATAAAGCTGCTTTATGATTAGTTATATGGGGTTAAATTTGGCTTAAGAAAAAAGCCTAAAGGTGTTTAAAAGCTAACATTTGCTTGCTTGAGTATTAATGCATAGGAATGTGAAGAGTGTATTGACATGGTTTCGTTTGAAGAAAATTCTCATCAGCTTAAAGACGTTTTATATTTCTCAGAAAACTAGCAGTAATTCCCAAAGAGTTTCTTGAGGAACTTTCCTGGCAGTGCAGTGGTTAAGACTTCACCTTATGCAGGGTGCAGGGGGTGAGGGTTCAGTCCCTGGTTAGGGAACTGAGATCCTCCATGCCTCATGACCAAGGGACCAAGACATGGAATGGAAGCAATGTTGTAACAAATTCAATAATGGCTTTAAAAATCATCCACCTCAAAAAAAATTAAGAGATTTATAATTTCTGACTTATTGTATGAAACCTATATTTACTCTCTAAAATTGTATTATTAATAGCACTTATGAAGATCAAACACTGACTACAGAGAATCTCGGATGAATGTCTTAATGCCTGGAAATAGTGCCTAGAAGTAATACCTGGAAAGAAATAGATTTCTTACAGAAATTTCCTTCTATCACAATACACAACTGAACAAAAAGAGTTCATAATTTTATGTAGTTCTTTTACCCTCTCTTTTAAAGAGGTCTGCTGTGTTATCAGGAACATTCAAGTAACTTTAGTGCTGTTCTAAAAAGTTTGAAGAAAAGACATATAGAAGAAGAAACTTTCGTTAGTATTTTTTATTGGAAACTTCTTTTTTTTTTTTTTTCCTTCCCTGTGCGTTTGGGTGTTTATAATACATAGTGAAAATTTTCAAGGAAATTTCTTTTGTGTTCTCCAAACTGAAGGCTTCCCAACATCTGTAAACTTTTTTTGTTTTTTAATTTTTTAGCAAGAAGAGAAGAAATTCTGGGAGGAGAAAAGTATTTTTTAAAGCACATTATGATCTGGGTTGTTGCATAACTCTCTTTTTGTTGAAAATAAGTGTAAACTTATGGGTAATCTTTTATGACAGTCTAGATGGTAGTCACCTATGTTAAAGCAATTCAATTAAGAATGGACTATGTATTATCAAAGGACAACAAAATTACAGTAACACACATCAAAAATGTAACTGTTCTGTTCATTTGCTCTCAATTCTGCTGATATGATATTTTAGCAAGGCCAGTAACCTGCTATTCACTCATTCAACATTTATTTTAAAAGTCTCACTACAGAGTTCAAATCCTGGGAAACATTGAAGGGAAAAGGAGAAGAGGGTGGCAGAGGATGAAATGGTAAGATAGCATCACTGACTCAATGGACATAAACTTGAGCAAACTCCCGGAGATAATGAAGGACAGGGAAGCCTGGAGTGCTGTGGTCCATGAGGTTGCAAAGAGTCAGACGCGACTTTGTGACTGAACAACAGAGTTCAAAATAGTAAATAAGTTTATGGGTTCAATAAATAGACAAACTGGGTTCAAATCCTGGCTCTTAAACTCACTATCCTAAATTTCAGTTTATTCATCTATAAAATATTAGTTGACAATATATGACTGTTAGCCAAATAGAACATCTTCCTCCTCAGTTGCCTGCCCTGGGAGTAGTGGTGCATGGTTATTTTTTTCTTTGCCTGTTGGAAGTTTGGTGCGTTTTAGATTATATTTCAGTTAGGTCATGGTATCTCAGGCTGGTTCCTCTGGTTTATAGCCCTTCTTCTGGGCCAGTAATTCTTATTCTTTTGTTATTAAGTTCTTACACATATTTGCAGTGTTGGAAAAGGATGTGGTCTCTGTGATTCTACTTTTTGGTATTTGTTGAGACTTATTTAGTGATGGTCAGTTTTTATAAATATTCCCTATGTGCTTGAGAAGAATATATATTCTCTAATTTAAATATGTCTGTTAGATTAAGCTCGATAATCATTTTACCCTTCTACATTTTTTCTGTCTGCCTGGACTATCAATAAGTAAAAGAGACATTTTAAAATCTCCCTCCATAGAGGTGGATTTGTAAATTTCTTTGTAAATTCTAACAAAAATTTTGCTCTAAATATTTTGAGATTATTAGTGCATACCAGTTTAGTACTGTATTTTATCATTAAATAGTGACCTCCTTAAAGCAAATAATATTGTTTGTTTTAAACTTACTATGTCTTCCATTGATAAAGTAAAAGTGAAGTTGCTCAGTTGTGTCCAACTCTTTGCGACCCCATGGACTGTAGCCTACCAGGCTCCTGAGTCATGGAATTTTCCAAGCAAGAGTACTGGAGCGGGTTGCCATTTCCTTCTCCAGGGGATCTTCCTGATCCAGGGTTTGAACCTGGATCTCCTGCATTGCGTTCAGATGCTTTACTGTCTGAGCCACCAGGGAAGCCCCTTGGTAGCTTCCAATTTATGTCATTAGAATATAACTGGTATAACCTTTGAACCTTTGTCTGTATTAAGAATTAGTAATCTTATAAATGTATCTTATTTTGTTTCTTTATTCAGTCTTATTATCTGGCTATAAACTGTTGAATTAATGCTCGTTTTATTATTTTTGATTACTATTATTTTTAGACTTTTTATTATCTTAAATTGTTTATTTTTCCTGATTGTTCTATATGACTTTAAAAACGTATTTTGATGTGTGTTTTGGTTTATTTGTGTTTTATTCCATTTATAAACACACCTGACTTAGAAACTGTATACTCTCTTTCTTATTTGTAGAATTTTCTCTGGAAATGTTGCCATGTGTATTAACAAAATCTTCAAGTTATAACTTCATTTGATTTTGAACAATGACCTTAGCACACTTTTACTCTGCTTTTATTCTTGGATCGTTTAACTATTTTTTAAAAGACATTCTCTTCATTATTTTATATGAACTTCATTGTTTTGTGGGAAATACTTACTTGAACAAACATTTGTCAATAAACATCTTACAAACAGAAAAGTTCAAAAAGAGTTAAGTGTACAACTCAGTGAATCATTATCAGGTATAACCATTTCCCAGGGGTCCCTGACTATTTCTTATTTGAACATTTGACTGTTTTTTATATCTACTTATAGATTTACCAATTTATTAGGTTGGTGCAAAAGTAATTTGTGGTTTTGCATTGTTGAATTTTCCTGTTCGATATTGGAGTACATTCTTAAATAATTTGGTTATGCTATACAGTATTTTAATGTACATTTCTTGCTTTATATTTTTTCTTATGAATTATTACTTGCTGTTTATTTTATATTTATCTTAGACTATAGAAATGATGTTAGACAAAAAACAAATTTGAGCAATTTTTTAATTCAAGTTCAAAATGGATCGTAAAGCAGTGTAAACAGCTCACAGTATCTAACAACGCATTTGGACCAGGAACTACTAAGGAATAAATATTCAGTGCAGTGGTGGTTCAAGAAATTTTGCAAAGATGAAAGCCTTGAAGATGAGGAGCCCAGTGGCCAGCCATAGCAAGTTGACAGCTGCCAACTGAGAGCCATCATCAAAGCTGATCCTCTTAAAACTCCACAGGAAGTTGACGAATAACTCCGAGTCCAGCATTCTACGGTCGTTTGGCATTTGAAGCAAATTGGAAAGATGAAAAAGCTCGATAAGTGGGTGCCTCCGGAGCTGACTGAAAGTCAAAAAAATCGTCGTTTTGAAGTGTCACCTTCTCTTATCTATGCAACAACAATGAACCATTTCTTGATTGGATTGTGACATGCAATGACAAATGTATTTTTTACAACAACCAGTGATCACCTGTTAAGTAGCTGGACCGAAAAGAAGCTGCAGAGCACTTCCCAAAGCCAAACTTGCACCCAAAAATGGTCATGGTCACTTGGGTGGTCTGCTGCCGGTCTGATCCACTACAGCTTTCTGAGTCCCAGCAAAATCATTACATCTGAGAAGTGTGCTCAGCAGGTAGATAAGATGCAGTGAAAAATGCAACGACCACAGCTGGCCTTGGTCAACAGAAAGGGCCCAATTTTTCTCCACGACAACGCCCAACCACACATCACACAACCAACACTTCAAAAGTTGAATGAAGAGGGCAACGAAGTTTTGCCTCATCTGCTGTATACACCAGAGCTCTTGCCAGCCGACTACCATTTCTTGAAATATCTCCACAACTTGTTGCAGGGAAATGGCTTCCACAAACAGCAGGAAGCAAAAAATGCTTTCCAAGAGTTTGTTGAATCCCGAAGCATGGATATTTGTGCTACAGGAAAAAACAAACTTATTTCTTGTTGACAAAAATATATTGATGAAATGGTTCCTATTTTGATTTATGAAAATATATTTGAGCTAGTTATAATGACTTAAAATTCATTGTCTGAAACTACAATAGCTTTTGTACCAACCTAATACTTGTTCATCATTTATTTTGACACTGTAAGACCTTTCTTTTGGTATTCTCTTTTTCTTGAGGTACATCGTTTAGCATTTCCTTTGGTGGTAAAGTGTTTTTGTTTGTCTGAAAATTCTTTTTTTCTTCCATGTTCTTGAAAGGTAGTTTTTCTAAGGATATGATTTTTGGTCACAGGTTTTTTTTTCTGATAGAACTTTGATTATATTACTCGAGTATCTTCTGCCTGAAGTTATTGGTGATGAGTCAGCATTAGTCTAGTTGTCTGTCTTAGTTGATATCTGCATGTTTTCTTTGACTGCTTTTAAGATTTTTCTTTTCTTTGGCTTTGTGGAGTTTTATTAACACATACTTGATGTGCTTGTATGTGTGTGCTTATTTATTCTGCTGGATTTGTATTTTCTCATACCATTTGAGCCTTTGATCAGCTATGAAAAATGTAAGCCATGATTTTTCAAATCTCTTGCTATATTATTCCATTTTTGAGGTCTTCAGTGACATATATAAAGCATGTATTAAGTGCTGTTATAAAAGAGTCCAAAATGCAGTATTTGGGTACAAACTAAAAAATGTTAGAATGATCTCTGTTCATTTTCAAGACAAACCATTCAGTATCACAGTAATCCAAATCTGTATCTCAACCACTAATGCCAAAGAAGCTGAAGTTGAACAGTTCTATGAAGACCTTCTAGAACTAACACCCAAAAAAGATGTCCTTTTCATCATAGGGGACTGGAATGCAAACACAGGAAGTCAAGAGATACCTGGAATAACAGGCAAATTTGGCCTTGGAGTACAAAAGGAAGCAGGGCAACCGCTAACAGCGTTTTGCCAAGAGAATGCACTGGTCATAGCAAAAAGCCTCTTCCAACAGCACAAGAGATGACTCTACACATGGACATCACCAGATGGTCAATACCGAAATCAGATTGATCATATTCTTTGCAGCCAAAGATGGAGAACTTGATACAGTCAGCAAAAACAAGACCGGGAGCTGACTGTGGCTCAGAGCATGAACTTCTCATTGCCAAATTCAGACTTTAATTGAAGAAAGTAGGGAAAACCACTGCAGCATTCAAGTATTACTTGAATCAAATTCCTTAGCTTATACAGTGCAAGTGACAAATAGATTCAAGGGATTAGATATAATAGATAAGGTGCCTGAAGAACTATGGACAGAGGTTCGAATATTGTACAGGAGGTGGTGATCAAAAAAATCCCCAAGAAGAAGAAATGCAAAAAGGCAAAATGGTTGTCTGAGGAGGCCTTATAAATAGGAGAGAAAAGAAAAGAAGTGAAAGGCAAAAAAGAAAAGGAAAGATACACCCATTTGAATGCAGAGTTCCAAAGAATAGCAAAGATAGATAAGAAAGCCTTCTCAGTGATCAATGCAAAGAAATACAGGAAAACAATAGAGTGGGAAAAACTAGTGATCTCTTCAAGAAAACTAGAGATACCAAGAGAACATTTCATACAAAGATGAGCACAATAAAGGACCTAACAGAAGCAGATGATATTAAGAAGTGGTGGCAAGAATATACAGCAAAACTATACAAAAAAGATCTTCATGACCCAGATAACCCTGATGGTGTGATCACTAACCTAGAGCCAGACATCCTGGAATGCAAAGTCAAGTGGGCCTTAAGAAGCCTCACTATGAACAAAGCTAGTGGAGGTGATGGAATTCCAGTTGAGCTATTTAAAATCTTAAAAGATGATGCTGTGAAAGTGCTCCACTCAATATGTCAGCAAATTTGGAAAACTCAGCAGTGGCCACAGGACTGGAAAAGGTCCGTTTTCATTCTAATCCCAAAGAAAGGCAATACCAAACTACCACACAGTTGCACTCACCTCACACGCTAGCAAAGTAATGCTCAAAATTCTCCAAGCCTGGCTTCGACAGACCATGAACTGTGAACTTCCAGATGTTTAAGCTGGTTTTAGAAAGGGCAGAGGGACCAGAGATCAAATTGCCAACATCCGCNCCTGGGTCAGGAGGAACTCCTGGAGAAGGGAATGGCTACCCACTCCAGTAGTCTTGCATAGGAAATCCCATGGATAAAGGACCCTGGCAGGCTACAGTCTATGGGGTCTCAAAGAGTCAGACATGACTGAGTGACTAACACTTTCACTTTTCACTTGTCATATTATTTGACTTTTTTAATTATGAAAAATATTATGAAGTATATCCCTTTTAAAAAGAAGATTTTTTTTTTATTTTATATTGGAGTATAACCAATTAACAATGCTATGAAAGTTAGGAAGAGTATTTTTTTTAAAACAAACTCTCAAACTACTCACCATCCTGTCTTTGATGTTTGTAAAATACATTATTTCAATAAAAATAATCAAGATTAAATTTAATATTAAATAAGATTATCCAGTGAATGCCTGGCATAGAACCTAGATCATAGTAGAAAACCAAGAAATAGTAGTTTTATCTATATTTTACAAAACTGATTTATCTTTTTTATCTTATAGTCCCAGTTTTCATAGAGGATCCTGCTGTGATTTATGTCAGAGAGTGTTTTGCCTATGTTCTCCTCTAGGAGTTTTATAGTTTCTTGTCTTACGTTTAGATCTTTAATCCATTTTGAGTTTATTTTTGTGTATGGGGTTAGAAAGTGATCTAATTTCATTCTTTTACAAGTGGTTGTCCAGTTTTCCCAGCACCACTTGTTAAAAAGATTGTCTTTAATCCACTGTATATTCTTGCCTCCTTTGTCGAAGATAAGCTGTCCATAGGTGTGTGGATTTATCTCTGGGCTTTCACTTTGTTCCATTGATTACACCTGGGAATTTAAACTTCAACTCATTCCTTCCGGCAGTAAATGTTCAGAAATCATGTACGTTCGGGGGTTAGTTTATACTATTTACTTCTACCCAGAGAATAGGCAAAAGCCAAAGTGCAAAGAATCTGTCTGCAACGCAGAAGACCGGGGTTTGATCCCTGGGTCGGGAAGATCCCCTGGAGAAGGGAATGGCAACACACTCCAGTATTCTTGCCTGGAGAATTCCATAGACATAGGAGCCTGGTGGTCTATAGTCCATGGGATTGCAGAATTGGACACAACTAAGAGAATAATGCTTTCACACACACACAGTGTCCAGACACAACCAGGAGACCCTAAGGCTTATAAAGACCCAAGAATGCAAAGGGGCTGCTTCTCAAAGGATCTGGCAAAGACGCACACCATCACCTGGTGGCCTCGGCGGCCTTCATGGCCCCCTTATCCTTTCGACTGGGAATCTGCTGTGTGGCCCCTGTTCTGGTGCTGCCTGTGTCCAGATCCAGATGCTTTGCCTACTGATACCTTTCCAAACATTATCACCCCTATGACAACCAAACACAGTCAACTCTTGAATATTCAGGGAGAAAAAAAGAATTCACAGATAATCCCTCAAATTCACCTTTCATTGTATTTTAAATTTCTAGGGACTTCCCTGGTGGTCCAGTGGCTAAGAAGACTCCATGCTACCAAAGCAGAGGTCACAAGTCTGATCCCTTGTCAGGGAATTAAATCCCACATGTGGCAACTAAAATCCAGCACAGCCAAATAAATTCTTTTTAATTCTACTTTTTCTATACCCTCTGAAATAAGATCTGTTAGCAAGTTAATACCTAGAACTTAAATTTTTAATATTTATCCCTGCCCTTCATATAGCATAAGTGCTAAAAGTAATTTTTTCAAAGTCAAAACAAGGGTGACAGAAAATATAGAATCTGAATAATCCACAAACTAGCTGGGTATATAATTTGTTATCCACAAATAGATTCAAGATGAAATTTTGCTTGATGAACCTCATGTAAATTATTTTCAATGCTTATTCTCACATTTCAGGAGCACTTTATATATTTTACAGCTCAAGTTCTATAAGTGGGTATTTTAATATTTATAGGCTATTTTAATTTTTAATCTTTTTAAACTGAGCTTCAAAATTCCATACTGTTGGATAATTTACATTCAAAACATTTTCCTAGGTGCTGTGTATGTGGGGAGGATGTGCTGGAAACAAAAAGTGTTATACTTACATCTATACTTGCTTAGGAATGTAAATGGTTAACTTCAAATTAAAAATTTTTTTAATAGTTTAGCACCTGAATTTTAATAGTTTAGCAAGATACATTCCCCTATCCTCTGCTTTTGTTAATACTTTAACAAATCCTGATTATGTTGGGTTGTAGCTCTCAACTCAGTGAGTGTTTTTGCCCCCAAGAAATACTATAATAAAACACCACAAATTGGGTGGCTTAAAAAACACAGAAATCTGTGTCAGGGTTCTACATGGCTAAAAGTCCAAAATCAAGGTGTCAGCAGGGCCGTGCTCCCTCTGAAACCTGAAGGAGAATCTTCTCTGGCTCTTCCTTGTTTCTGGTGGGTTGCTAGAACCTTTAGTGTTCCTTACTTGAGGTACTTAACTTCAAACCCAGCTTCTCTCACCTGGTCTTCTCCCTGTGTGTCTGTCGTCATATGGCGGCCCTCTTATAAGGCCACCAGCCATTGGGGACCCACCCTAGTTCGGTATGATCTCAACTACTACTACCTGCAATGACCCCATTTCCAAATACGGTCACAGCCCGAGGTACTAGGGGAGTTAGGACTTCAAAGTATCTTTTCTGGGAGGAAGAGAAAACTCAACCCAGGACAATGAACAAACATCCTGAGATACTGATGTTAATTAGTCTGTTCACAGACCCCAGAAGTGATGAATCTTGGGAGTTCCCTGGTGGTCTAGTGGTTAGGAGTCCAGGGTTTCAGTGCTGTGGCCCAGGTTCAAACCCAGGCCTAGAAACTGGGTGGCATTGCCAAAAAAAATTTTTTTTAAAGGAGGGGGGTGAATCTTGCTTGAGCTTAATATTTTGTTCTCAAGGTTGCTGGGGAATAGATGCAAATAAGCATGTTTTTAAGTCCTAACACTCCCAATGAGATTGTTTTTAATAGACTATTAATGGAAATAGAACAATCCACTCTTTATAGTTTACTTTTTTAAAACACTAAAATTATAGTTCAAATGATGATTTACTTTTCCTAACATAGGAAACTAGTTCATTTTAGGTAGGGTCATATATTACGTTAGCTCCCAATAATTATTTGGTTTTGCTGCATCATAAAAAGTATTTACAGCTAAGTTATACTAGATCAAATCTAATTGATTAAATCAGAATTCTGTGCAACATTAATTAAAGTATGCTGCAGATTAAGCAAAGTAATTACATGAGCGATTGCATTTAATGGAATATTTTTATGAATCAGAATCAGAATATTGCATAATAAACCTGAAAACAGCTACACTGAATACCAAATATATTTCACAAAACAAATCGCACTAAGAACTGCAAAGACATCTGAACAAATGCACATGAACCTAAAGGCGACTTGAAGTTCTTCTGAAGCAGGCTCCATTCTTCATTTCTACGTGCCACCAATCCCAACCACCACCCCCAGCATCCTTCCACCATAATCACTTTTAGGACCACTTCCTCTTTCCCCAGGAGAGGCCCTATGGGAGTTTCTGCCATGGAGCATCCACGCTTATTCTACCAGCCCAGGTAAGGGGAGAGAACCATATCAGAAACACAAGATGTTATAGCATATAGACTCTGGAGTACTATTCACCTTATAATTTATGAGTTCAACTAACAGGATAGCTTCCCACAAAACATTGAAACAGTGTGTTTGAATGTTTAAACTGACTCACAAGTAAATGTTTCCCCAGTTGGCAAGCTCTAAAAGATAACAAAGACACCCAGCCCCACCACCCCAAGAAAATGAGCCAACAGTTCAGGGTAAATGCTCTAGAAGAAATCATTTGCACCAACCAAAGGACTGCTGTTAGTTCAGTTATTGAATTTCTATTTCTGCAGTTATACCTCTGGCAGAAGCACAGATCTCTGCTACCCTAGGTAGAATTCTTCAGTAATGTAAAGATGTATCCACTATTCTAAAGGAAGCTATCTGACATCTGCTCAGTAGAAATTGTGTTGCTGGATGTTTTCCAATCCAGCTGTCCTATCTCAAGCAACATTGGTCTGAAATCTTGTGTAAGATTTTCATTTGGTAGAGCAGCAGACATAAATAGACACTTTAATGGCTTTGTGCCAGTGTCAAGGGAATTTCATAAAAGAATGAATATTTGAAGTAAGTGCCACTGCTGCACCTATCACCAACTATCAGGGGAGATCCTAAAGAGGTAGAACCCAGCTAAGCAGGAGTGTCCAAGAATCAATCAATCATTTAGAACAATAATAGAAACTCTGAGTTACTATTAACTAAAGAATTCTATACTGGGAACTTGAAATCAATTTTTTTTACTGTCATAAAATATGAACACTGGGCTTCCCTGGTGGCTCAGGCAGTAAAAAATTCTGCCTGCAATGCAGAATGCCCAGGTTTCAATCCTTGGGTTGGGAAGATTCCTTGGAGAAGGTAATGGCAACTCACTCCAGTATTCTTGCCTGGAGAATTCCATGGACAGAGGAGACTAGTGAGCTACAGGCCAGGGGGTCACCAAGAGTTGGACACAGCTGAGAAACTTTCAAATATGAACACTAGCGTTTATGTTTCCTTTACAATAACTTCAGAGTCTGTTCTTTTTTATTTATCATCTTTAAGCTGCTTTTATATAGAAGACTTTGAGTCACAAACAACATTTCAACCACAGATCTTATAGCAATCTGCATATTTTGTTAGCCAACTAGTTATTCCAAGTATACTACTATAAGTGTTTCTCTTATACCTGGATACAAATTTTCAGCATACCAGTCTTTCCCCATCTATTTTCCTTCTTTTAAAGGCTAAAGAGAATTCTAGCTTCATGTGTCTTATTCTTTTTTCTCTGCCTCCCTCCAAGGTGCATTTTCACTAGTAGACCCTTCTTAAGTTTTTGTGATGGGGAACTGGGAGAAGAAGTGAAGAAAGCAGAAGAGCAGGAGGCTCCTGTGACAGACAGGAGCTTTGCCACGCCTTTGAGGGCAGGAGGCACCGGCAGCTACAGTTCATAGGATAACGGATAGGAGAGTAAAGAAGGAATTCTAAAAGTCATTTCTGGGGCTTCCTTTGTGGCTTAGTGGCTAAGAGTTCACTTTGCAATGCAAGGGAAACCAGCTGGATCCCTGGTCCAGCAAGATCCCACATGGTGGGAGCAACTAAGCCCGTTGGCCATAGCTACTGAGCCCACACACTTAGAGCCCGTGCTCCGCAACAAAAGAAGCCACTACATTGAGAAGTGCACAACTAGAAGGTAGCCCCACCCACCACAACTAGAGAATGCCCATACACAGCAACAAAGACCCAGTGCCGTCAAAAATAAAGAATTAAATATATATATATTTATAAAAAAGAATCACTGCTGAAGAATCACTATGGCTTTGTCATAGTCAACAAGGACTTTGAAATTACTGGGTCATATTTATTTGAATATATGAATATACATTATTTGAGAATGAACCATTTGGATCCTAGTTAAAAACATTAAACTCTATACTGAATGTTTATTATAATTTCTGTTTGGTTAGCACCCTAGAATACCCTTGCCCATGTCTAGGGAAATATGAAGATGTAAAAATCCTGGGTTCCCAAGGTGGAACCCAGAAATAAGCTTAGTATCATTTGTACAACACGTAGAATACAAGCATGTGACTTAGGCTCCGCTGATAATAGGTCCAGAAGTGAGAGTTGCTATTCAACAGTCATTAAGTTTCAGTTACATAAGATAAGCTCTAGAGATCTGTTTATAACATCATGCCTATAGTTAACAATACTGCATTACACTACATTTTACATCAGTAAAAATGTAGTAAGAGGTTAAGTCTCATGTTTATAACAATTTTTTAATACAGGAAATTTTTTTTAAGTGAGTAACTTGAGGAAGAGAAAGCACACTCAGCATCCATGAAATGGGAAAAATAGCAGCCAACCAGACAAAACTCTAATTCGAAAAAGATACATGCACCCAAAAGTTCACAGCAGCACTGATCTATGTCTATAGCCAAGACATAGAAACAAACCAAATATCCACTGACAGATGAATGGATAAAGAAGATGTGATGTGTATACACACACATACATACAATGGAATGTTACCCAGCTATAACAAAGAATGAAATAAAGTATTTTGTAGTAACATGGAGTAACAGGCAAATTTGGCCCTGGAGTACAGAACAAAGGAGAGCAAAAGCTAATAGAGTTTTGCCAAGAGAACACACTGGTCATAGCAAACACCCTCTTCCAACAACACAAGAGAAGACTCTACACATGGACATCACCAGATGGTCAACATTGCAATCAGATTGATTATATTCTTTGCAGCCAAAGATGGAGAAGCTCTATAAACTCAGCAAAAACAAGACCAGGAGCTGACTGTGGCTCAGATCATGAACTCCTTATTGCCAAATTCAGACTTAAATTGAAGAAAGTAAGGGAAACCACTAGACCATTTAGGTATGACCTAAATCAACTCCCTTATGATTATACAGTGGAAGTGAGAAATAGATTTAAGGGACTAGATCTGATAGAGTGCTTGATGAACTATAGGCAGAGGTTCGTGACATTGTACAGGAGACAGGGATCAAGACCATCCCCAAGAAAAAGAAATGCAAGAAGGCAAAAGGGGTATCTGAGGAGGCCTTACAAATAGCTATGAAAAGAAGAGAAGCGAAAAGCAAAGGAGAAAAGGAAAGATATATCCCTTTGAAAGTAGAGTTCCAAAGAATTGCAAGGAGAGATCAGAAAGCCTTCATCAGCAATCAGTGCAAAGAAATAGAGGAAAACAACAGAATGGGAAAGACTAGAGATCTCTTCAAGAAAATTAGAGATACCAAGGGAACATTTCATGCAAAGATGGGCTTGATAAAGGACAGAAATGGTCTGGACCTAACAGAAGCAGAAGATATTAAGAGGAGGTGGCAGGAATACACAGAAGAACTGTACAAAAGAGATCTTAATGACCCAGATAACCGAGATGGTGTGATCACTCATCTAGAGGCAGACATCTTGGAATGTGAAGTCAAATGGGCCTTAGAAAGCATCACTACGAACAAAGCTAGTGGAGGTGATGGAATTCCAGTTGAGCTATTTCAGATCCTAAAAGATAATGCTGTGAAAGTGCTGCACTCCATATGCCAGCAAATTTGGAAAACTCAGCAGTGGCCACAGGACCGGAAAAGATCAGTTTTCATTCCAGTCCCAAAGAAAGGCAATGCAAAAGAATGCTCAAACTACTGCACAATTGCACTCATCTCACATGCTAGTCAAGTAATGCTCAAAATTCCCCAAGCCAGGCTACAACAATACATGAACGTGAACTTCCAGATGTTCAATCTGGTCTTAGAAAAGGCAGAGGAATCAGAGATCAAATTGCCAACATCTGCTGGATCATCAAAAAAGCAAGAGAGTTCCAGAAAAACATCTATTTCTGCTTTATTGACTATGCCAAAGCCTTTGACTGTGTGGACCACCACACACTCTGGAAAATTCTTAGAGAGATGGGAATACCAGACCACCAGACCTGCCTCCTGAGAATCTGTATACAGGTCAGGAAGCAACAGTTAGAACTCGACATGGAACAACAGACTGGTTCCAAATAGGAAAGGAGTCTGTCAAGGCTGTATATTGTCACCCTGCTTATTTAACATATATGCAGAGTACATCATGAGAAATGCTGGGCTGGAGGAAGCATAAGCTGGAATCTAGATTGCCGGGAGAAATGTCAATAACATCAGATATGCAGATGACACCACCCTTATGGTAGAAAGCTAAGAACTAAAGAGCTTCTTGATGAAAGTGAAAGAAAAGAGTGAAAAAGTTGGCTGAAAACTCAACATTCAGAAAACTAAGATCATGGCAACTGGTCCCATCACTTCATGGCAAATAGATGGGGAAACAGTGGAAACAGTGTCAGACTTTATTTTGAGGGGGCTCCAAAATCACTATAGATGGTGACTGCAGCCAGGAAATTAAAAGATGCTTGCTCCTTGGAAGAACAGCTATGACCAACCTAGACAGCGTATTAAAAAGCAGAGATATTACTTTGAAAACGACAGTCAATCTTGTCAAGGCATTGGTTTTTCCAGTAGTCATGTATGGCTGTGAGAGTTGGACTATAAGAAAGCTGAATGCCAAAGAATCGATGCTTTTGAACTGTGGTGTTAGAGAGGACTCTTGAGAGTGCCTTGGACTGCAAGGAGAGCCAACCAGTCCATCCTAAAGGAAATGTTGTTGAATTCTTCATTGGATGGACTGTTCATTGGAAGGACTGATGTTAAAGCTGAAACTCCAATACTTTGGCCACCTGATGCTGGGAAAGATTGAAGGCGGAATGACAGGGGATGACAGAGGATGAGATGGTTGAATGGCATCACCAACTCAAAGGAGATGAGTTTGGGTAAACTTTGGGAATTGGTGATGGACATGGTAGCCTGGCGTGCTGTGGTCCATGGGGTTGCAAAGAGTCATGACTGAGCAACTGAACTGTAGCAACATGGATGGACCTAGAGATTATCATACTAAGTGAAGTCAAAAAGAGAAAGGCAAATACCATTTATCATCACTTATATTTAGAATTTAAAATATGACACAAATGGACAAATCTACAAAACAGAAACAGACTCACAAAGAACAGAATTGTGGTTGCCAAGGGGGAGGGGGTTGAGGGAGAGACTAAGTGAGAGGTTGAGGTTAGCAGATATCAGTTTTATATACGGATGGATAAACAACAAGGCCCTACTGTATAGCACAGGGAACTATATTCAATATCCTATAATAAACCATAATGGAAAAATTATACATGTATAACTAAGTCACTTTGCTGTACAGCCAAAATTAAACACATTGTAAGTCAGGTATACTTCAATAAAATAACTTTTTTAAAAATAGCAGCCTAACTCATGCCACAAAACAGTGGTGGTGGGGTGGGACAGCTACAGTGAAGTTTATGGTTAAACTCAGCAGGCCTGTTCTGCAGCCTGTAGTTGGACATCTTCCCCAGATTCTTAGCTGTGAGCCTGTTCTCCCATAAATATTTATACAATAAACTCCTTTCCTGTTTGATCAGCCAGCACCAATTTCTGGTGCCATACAAAACATTTTATTAAAACTCTTGTGGGGTTGCATATGGGAAGAATGGCTCAGTTTTCCATAGTTACTCTGCTTTTATATTTAACCCAGGTATTATTTGCTGCATAATATTACTTGGAGATTTTAATCAGTGGCTTTTAGTTCAAAGTTAGATTGTATTTCCAAAATGTTAATGAAAATGGCACGAGTATACCATGGAATAAAGTGTCTTCAAAATTCCAAATGTAACTACTCTCATAAAGAGAGGTGCAGTGAGACAAGAAGTACGTTGGCTTTATATTTAGAAAGAGAGAAGATTCTGAGTCTCTTAGTCATACTCCAGAGAAGTCTTCCTTTAATATTTTTCTGTGCAATAAGCACATATTACGAAGGACCTGAGCTTCATATCATTCATACCAAGCAACAGTCTCTAATTTTTACAAATATGTAAAAACACAGGGTAGGAGAAGCAGGCAAATTTTACTGGACCAAGGGGTGGGGATGGTGATGGTGGAGGATATTAACCTAATCAAAGCTTGCAGAGGTCCTCATCGATTATGGGTAAATGGTCATTAGGAATTCACCTTGATCTACTTTTATCATAGTCAAGCTACTGGTCGCCTTGTTTAGCCAAAGGAAATTCTTTTTTTTTTTTTTTTTTTGTATAGCACACTGTTGAAAATGCAAGTCAACTTAGAAGAAAAACATTTCAGTAACTATCTCATCTTAAAAAAGGAAGAAATGATTTAAAATACAGGCTTTGCTGAGAAGAAATCTCCCTGTTTGGTATTCCTGGGGATAATAAAGATTTTATTCTTAAAAGCCTAAACTAACAAGACTAAATTAGTTTCTGGATACATTTACCATTCTGCATGTGTGACAAATAAGCAATAATGCCAGAGCAAATCCATGCCTCAAAGGAATTGATGTAGTTACCCAAAGGTTTATTGAGCAACTACTCCTTGCCTCCTGCCCAAATGACTCACGAGCAAAATCAAGAAGGTATAAAGTTATCCACAGTGCCTCCTCTCTTGGCAACCTCTATCTCCTCTAGATACCCAGCTCCCTCTGTTACCTCCCACTGCTCAAGAAATCCCACCACCACCACTATCATGAGCCCCAGCTGAAGCACCCACCTATGGCCTACCTTTCCAGATAGGTCTCTACCTCTAGATCTCTCTCCACTCCTCTTCCTGAAAAGACCAACTCTTCTGTCCCCGAAGGAAGTGCTCTGGAAGGAAGTGCTCTTATCTGTCTTTTGAAAGGTTATTAGTCAGCTCTTGCAACCATAGCAAAATACTGCAGACTGGAGACTCAGATAGCATCCATTTTTTCACAGATCCAGAGCCTGGATTCCAAGACCACAGTTCCTGGCCTTTCTTTGATGCATGGTAGCTTGGCGGGTTATAGTCCATAGAGTCACAAAGAGTTGGATAAAACTGAAGCAACATAACATGCACACACACACAAGGTGGGGGAAAGAGAGAGTGAACACTCTGGTATCTCTTTTCATAAGGACACAAATCCTATTTCATCAGGGCCACACCCCTGTGACCTCATTGAACCTTAACTGCTTCCTCAGAGGCTCCATCACCAAATACATCCACATGGGGAGTTAGGGCTTCAACATATGAATCTTAGAGGGTGGAAACACACATATTCATATTTAACACAAATAAACCACAAGATGAAAGGATTTCAGCCCTCTTTGCACAGAATACACCTTCTGGCAGGGAATAATCCCTCAATTACCATGGGAAAGAATTTCTAGTGATTCAGTGGGTAACTTTGATGAGGGTCAAAGAAAAGAGTGAAAAAGGCTTGAAACTCAACATTCAAAATGGCAACTGGTCCCATCACTTCAAGGCAAATAGAAGGGGGAAATGTGGAAGCAGTCACAGATTTTATTTTCTTGAGCTCCAAAATCACTGAGGACAACAACTGCAGCCATGAAATTAAAAGACACTTGCTCCTTGGAAGAAAATCTATGACCAACCTAGACAGCACATTAAAAAGCAGAGACATCACTTTCCAACAAAGGTCCTTATGTTCAAGGCTATGGTTTTTCCAGTAGTCATGTACAGATGTGAGAGTTGGACCATAAAGAAGGCTGAACACCGAAGAATTGATGTTTTTGATCTGTGGTATTGGAGAAGACTCTTGAGAGTCCCTTGGACAGCAAGGAGAGCAAACCAGTCAATCTTAAAGGAAATCAACCCTGAATACTCACTGAAAGGACTGATGCTGAATGTCTTATGCTTTGGCCACCTGATGTGAAGAGCTAACTCATTGGAAAAGACGCTGATGCTGGGAAAGATTGAGAGCAGGAAGAAAGAGAGTAGAATGGATGAGACAGTTAGTTAGATAGCATCACTGACTCAATGAACATGAGTCTGAGCAAACTCCAGAAGGTAATGAAGGACAGGGAAGCCTGGCATGCAGCAGTCCATGGGGTTGTGAACAGTCGGATATGACTTAGCAACTGAACAACAAAACAGGAGGGAAGTACAGCCTTCACTTATCATATGGCCCCTGTGTCCTCCTGACTCCACTGGGTGCAAGGCTCACTGTCATCCTGGTTCGCAGTTGTCTCACTGTTCCCGCATCTTCAGTGTGGGTCAAGAATATGCAATAAACCACTCCACTGATGGCCAGGCACACAGTCACACACTCCATCCCCAGACCTTCAGGCCACAGGTCATCTCTGGTCCTGAACTTTGCCAAGGCTACAAGCCCACAAATAAGAAGGGGTACATCATGTCACCTAGTCTGGTAGTACACCATACAGCCATGCCTGGCCCGTATTCCAAATTTTCTAAATCATTTATGCTTGTGCATATACAGCAACAGACAAACCTGCATATTCTTAACTTGTAATCTTTTCCTTCTACCTTTACCTGCCTTTGGGGAAGTTAAATTATATTACCTTGTAGTAGATACAGATGGTGTTTAGAAATCTTAAAGGTTGCATTGCCTGTACCTCAGAAATAGAGAAAGAGCCAAGATGTGTGTATAACATTATTTTTTTTCCCCTGTCCTAGTCTCACATAGGAATCTGACCAAGCGCTACATCAGCAGCCACCTAACGTCAACAACTGTTCTTCAACAAGGAAAAAAATAGTCTCCAGAACATTTACTAAATATCTGTGCATTTACACTCAAAGAATCTCAACAATGAATTTTGTGATAATACTTGAAAACTGGTTTTAGTTTTATAAAGCACATTATACTTTCTAGGAATCTGACAACATCCCTGGGAATTCAGATAGTAACATCAGAATGCTACTTATGCAAGAAGCCTAGTTCAATAATTACACGCAGATTGATTAATTGCAGTATGATCATTTGTAAAAAATGAGAAAATATTTAAGTGATTTGAGTATAGTTTCTTGTCCAGTTAGTGGCAAAGCAGAGAATATAAGCCAGGTCCTCAGGTTTTTTAAATTTATAAAAATTGCTAAACACACAAAGGTACTATAATATCATAAACTTCAACCCATCATTCAGTTTCAACGACTATCACCACTTTATTTTGCCAAACATTTCATCTTTCCTCCTCTGACTTTTTTCTTATTGTATCATTTTAAAGCAAATCCTAAATATATTTCACCCGCACATACTTCAGTATCGATTTCTAACATGTATTTTAATATTTATATGTTTATATTTTATGTGTATTTGTAGTAAATCAATTTCTTAAAACATGGCCAAATGACTTGGACACCTAATAAAATATGCTAGTACACTTTTTTTCCCTCTATGTACTTCTCTCCCTCACAGCAGGGAGACCAAATCAATTTTAATGAGTCAATAAACAGAAGAGTAAAAAATAATATAAAATGCAATAATCCTGATGGTAGAAATTTAAAATGTCAGCTTTAAGGTTATTTTAAAACATTTTAATATGTTCCATTTCCATGAAAAGTGCAAGCAAATCCTACCATTTCCCTCCAAGAAATCAGGTCCCTAGAAAAAGTCATGGTGTGGAAATGCCTATCTGGGTACTTCAAAACACCTAAGGTTGTATCAAGGCTATATGTATATAATTGAGTATGGAAATTGTGGAGGTGTTTAATAAAATGTAAATAATTCCTGAGTATGTCACCTTGTTAAATATTTAGTATATAATTTAACAAAGGTTCTCTGATATTACTGTCTTATGAGTTTATCAGATTTTCAATTTATTCTCATTTTAGTATGGAATTTTCATTTCACACTCATTAAAAGGCAGTCCAGGGTGGAAGGGAGCTTCAAAAGGGAAGAGAAATATGTATACCTATGGTTAATTCATATTGATGTATGGCAGAAACCAAACCAATATTCTAAAGCAATCATCCTTCAACTAAAACTACACTTTATAATTTTTAAAAAGGAAATCATTCACTACAGAAGCAAATAACTGACCTGTAGAGTAGCCATAATGTCTGGCAACAGAGGCAACCATATATAAGCGGTTTATTGAAATGACGTGACAAAACATTACGTTTGAATGTTGTCCTTCATCAGTGATGCATAGTTTAGTGTGTTAGGCAGAATGGCAATGGACAGGATACTGGGACACATTAACGCCACATTTCTAACAATTCTTGTACACACATCTGCAGTGCATCGACGCCAATCATTAGTTTTCAAACAATACCAGGAATCAACAGAATCAGCAACGCCTGGGAACATTAAAAATGCAAATTTTCAAGTCCTCACCCAGACCTACTGAATCAGAAACTTGGACTCAATTATTTTAACAGCTCTGCAGGTGATTTTAATGCAAGCTATGGTTTGATAACCACAGGCTCATTATTTGTGCCTGATTTTCAGTGAACAAAAAAACAAACCCCAAACCCTGCCCTGCACACCCCAATCATAGTTGCCAGATTTAGCAAATAAAAATAAGAGGACACCAGTTACATTTCAGATAAAAATGTAAAATTTTAGTATAATTATGTTCTTGCAATTATGTCCCATATGAAGGTGAAGGTAAAGTCGCTCAGTCGTGTCCGACTCTTTGCGACCCCGTGGACTGTAACCTACTAGGCTTCTCCGTCCATGGGATTCTCCAGGCAAGAATACTGGAGTGGATTGCCATTTCCTTCTCCAGGGGATCTTCCCAACCCAGGGATCGAACCTGGGTCTCCCGCATTGGAGACAGACGCTTTAACCTCTGAGCCACCATATATATATGCACACCACTTATGCTGAGGGATATATAGGTATCTCCACGCATTCTTACTCTAAAAAATTATTTGTTGCTTATCTGATATTCAAATTGAACTTTTCATCCTGTGTCCTGAGGTTTTCTGGCCTCCATACCCAAGGATGTTCTGATCTGGCCAGCCCTCGGCATTCTCCACAGGGTTACATCATCCAATCCCATTTTAGAGTTTATCACCTTATCAGCCTCTACCACCCCAGGGGTCACGTGATGGTTGCTTTCAGCGTGACCTTCCCTCGTCTGTGAAGAGTATTCACACTAATTGGTGCATGTTTAACATGGTCAAACAGATCAGAGTCACCTACATTTATACTTGTGTCCACTCTGGAGGTAGAAATATTGGGTGTCAGCTGAAGACAAGAGTTAAAGAAACATACACCAAATTTCACCTAGCTAACTTGAATCAATGAAAAACTTTTTTTTCTGTTTAAAGAGCTTTACATTTCACACATGATTCTGGATTCCTAATAAGGAATAATTAACTGTGGATGAAAAATGTTTGTGTATCTCTTAGCAGAGCTGTATGCTGATGGTGGGTGCTTTCCTGCAACTGTTCTAGTTAAGTCAGACAACCAAAACCCAGCAACTGTGAAACATAAATCCTTCCCAAATTGGTTTTATAGTCATTTTTCATTTTTGAATTGTCACCCTGTTTCCTTTTTGAATTTACACAAAATAGATTTTAAATACACGGTTCAATATGTTTTGACAAACACGCATCTTCACCCCATTAATATATAGAACATTTTATTTTCTTCTCTCTAGAAAAAGATCCTCAGGCCCCCTTCCAGTCAACCACCACACACACCCTAGAGGCAACCACTGCTCTGATTTTTATCACCCTACATTAGTTTTGTGTGCTCCAGAACTTCATATAAACAGAACTGCTTTCACTTTCACATATTCAAAACATTTGGCTCTGTGGCAGGGGACTTTTAATGTATTTTTGTTTCTCTCCTCTGAAATTCTGTGAAAAGATCTAAAGTTAGGATCTCAGGCCTCGCTCTCAAGAGGCAGGATGGGTGCTGGATATTTTTCTGGTCTGAAAGGAACAGAAATAGGCCAGGGTTCCCTGATGGCCTCCTGAGACAGGTTCCCAAGGCAGGAAGCACTTGGGTCAGGGAACCCAGGGAGGGAGGCGGCGGGGGGAATGGCAACCGGAGGAGCTTGGCGGGCTACAGTCCAGGGGGTCACAAAAGAATCTGACACGACAAGCGACTAAACAACAGCCACGAGAACGTCTAGGAGCTGTGCTGGACGGGGAGCTCCTCCAGCGCCCACGTGGGCTGCGTGAGGTCCTGCACCATTGCCTTTAGGTCCGCTCCCATCCCTAGGCTTCTAAGCCTACAGCGGTTGCCCGTGTACTCCATGGTATCTGTAGTGAAAACCAGACTCTGCAGCATGGGAAAGTGTTCCTATCTCTGTACTTTGGGGACAGACTAGACTAGACCAGACTCCCTACAGCAACAGCAGAGAAATGTAGCTGCCCCTGCTTCAGCTAATATAAGTTAAATATACGAGTTACTTAATATTTTAGTGCTTTTCAAAGTACCCACTGGAGTAGTCTCTAATTATTATTTTAAAAGTCTACTACCCAGACAGAACATAAAATTTTAAATGCCAGCAGTATGTAATCTAATATTATCCTCTATTTCACTTTTGCTCACATTCCCAGGGGGAATCCAGGGATGAAAAAATATATAAATCCAAACAGACACGTTGCTGGAATGGTTAATTTAAATTGGTATATACAAATGTTATATATGAGACAAATTTAGGAAAAAAAAACAAAGAATAAAATGTATTTTAAAGACATCCCCCAAGACGTTGACGCTCATCACAAATAATCAACAGCCCCTCCGCCCCCACCACCCGGAGTTGTTCTCAGACTTCTAGAATTTCCCAAAGGCAGACTTACCTGTGGCTCCTTCCATGAAGACTCCGAAGCTGTTCTTGCTCACTGGATGGTAGAGTCTATCTCTGTCAGGTTCCCAAGACCATCACCTCCCCCGGTCAGGGGAGAGGCCTTGTAGGACCATCACATAAGACAAAAAGCCTTCCTCCTCCTTTGCTGTCGGAGGCTGAGTCCTCCTGGAGAGCGTTCTGGCAGAGTTTGTAGAGCAAGGTGCTTGTCAAAGATCAACAGCTGTGAAAGGAAGGGGCGCAAGCTGACTTAGAGGAAGTGGGAGAACAGCCAGGCAAGCCCAACAAACATGACTGAAAACTCTGGGCTGGAACTCCTTGACTGCTGACTCCTGCCTCTGACCCCTGACCTGTCTCTAGATCCCTCTCTCTCCCATCACCCCATGCAGGCAGCTCCTGGAAGGGTGGAATCTCAGGCCAGTCAGCTCAGGAGATGAGGCACATCAGAGGAGCTGACTATAGAAACCCCATACCTGTAAGCAATTATGCCCAACCCTCCCCTCCCTGCTCCCCTGGCAACCACTCTTCTACTTTCTGTTTCTGTGAATTGGCCTATTTCGGACATTTCGGATAGATGGAATCCTATAGCAAGTGGTCACTCATTTCTGGGTGTGTAATTTCAAGGCACATGTCCAGCACTGGTTCTCAGATTTCCCCAGGAGGATGAAGCTTGCTGCCCACAGTGGTGTGGTGATGGTGGTTTATTTGCTAAGTCATGTCTGACTCTTGTGGTCCCCCATGGACTGTAGCCCACCAGGCTCCTCTGTCCATTAGATTCCCAGGCAAGGATACTGGAGTGGATTGCCATTTCCTCCTCTGTGGGAATATTCCAGACCCAGGGATTGAACCTGATCCTGCGATTCTGGAATTATAGGCACATTCTTCACCGCTGAGCCACCAAGGAGGCCCCACCCACAGTGGTGATGGGTAGTTAATTGGCTGCTTTTCTTTTCTGATCTCATTCTCCTACTTCCCACCCCCTCCCCACCCCCATGTTTCCTAGAATCCTGTCTCAAAGAAAGGTCTTGGCTCAAATCCTTGCTTTAAGATCTGCTTCTGGAAGAACCTAAACTGAACACTAGATAAATCCAGTTAAGAAGGAAATGGCACCCCACTCCAGTATTCTTGCTTGGAGAATCCCATGGACAGAGGAGCCTGGTGGGCTGCAGTCCATGGGGTCACAAAGAGTCGGACACGACTGAGTGACTTTACTTACTTAATCCATTTATCAGATATACACCGAACATTTCCTCTGTGCTTGTTACATTGCTTGGTAACTTTATGTTTTGTTAGTTATATCTCAATAAAAACAAATTGCAATAAATAAATGAGGGAGCTGGGATATTTATATTTATATTAATACATTGCTGCTGCTGCTAAATTGCTTCAGTCGTGTCGGACTCTGTGCGACCCCATAGATGGCAGCCCACCAGGCTCCCCGTCCCTGGGATTCTCCAGGCAAGAATGGGTTCGATCCCTGGGTCGGGAAGATCCCCTGGAGAAGGAAATGGCAACCCACTCCAGTATTCTTGCTTGGAGAATCTCATGGACTGAGGAGCCTGGTGGGCTGCAGTCCATGGGGTCACAAAGAGTCGGACACGACTGAGTGACTTTACTTACTTAATCCATTTATCAGATATACACCGAACATTTCCTCTGTGCTTGTTACATTGCTTGGTAACTTTATGTTTTGTTAGTTATATCTCAATAAAAACAAATTGCAATAAATAAATGAGGGAGCTGGGATATTTATATTTATATTAATACATTGCTGCTGCTGCTGCTAAGTTGCTTCAGTCGTGTCCGACTCTGTGCGACCCCATAGATGGCAGCCCACCAGGCTCCCCGTCCCTGGGATTCTCCAGGCAAGAACACTGGAGTGGGTTGCCATTTCCCTCTCCAATGCATGAAAGTGAAAAGTAAAAGTGAAGTCGCTCAATCCTGTCCGACTCTTAGTGACCCCATGGACTGCAGCCTTCCAGGCTCCTCCACCCATGGGATTAGCTCCATTCAATAATCAGGGCTACTGGGGAATGGGATGTTTATTTCCACAGCTTATTCAAGCTCAGACAGAACAGACTCTGAGATCAGGGCTGTATGTGTGTGGTGAGTCATCAGTCGTGTCTGACTCTTACGACCTCATGGACTGTCGCCCACCAGGCTCCTCTCTTTCTCCTCTTTCTGAGATTCTCCAGGCAAGGATACTGAAGTGGGTAACCATTCCCTTCTCCAGTGGTGCCCTCTGGCAAAGAGATGTAGGTACTAGCCAGCACTTTGCAGTATGGAGGCAGGGTGCACTGAAATGGCAGGGATGAGGGGCTGCAGGTGGAGCACAGATAGGACTTGCTGCATTTGGTACATGAGAGATGGACCTCGCATACCTGCCCAGCATATTCACAGATGAGCCATTCTGTGAAGAAGGAGGGTTCACTTAGAAGCTTCCAAATCTAAGAACTTATCTTTATAAATGTATTCCTAAACAGATCAGTACATGGTGACATGTTTGGGGAGCCCCTTTATCTCAGTTGTAACCCCAAATCAAGAAAAGCTGAGGAAGGAGACAAGCACGAAACTTTCAGGCCAAAGTGGGATTTTAGGTAGAATAAGGACCCCAACATCCCCAGTTATGTCTGCATCCTAATCCTCAGAATCTGCAAATGTTCCATTTTAAGGTAAAAGGGACTTTACAGGTGTGGTTAGATTAAGGATCTCGAAATGGGGAAATTATCCTGAAGTACCCAAGTGGGCTCAATAGAGTCACACTTGTTTTTAGGGTTAGCTTTTTATTTTTTCAATATTTCTTTCTTTATCTGGCTGCATCAGGTGTTAGTTTTGGCACGCAGGATCTTTAGCTGTGGCGTGAGAGTTCTTTAACAGGCTTTCCAGGTGGCGCTAGTGGTAAAGAACTTGCCTGCCAATGAAGGAGACATAAGAGCCGTGCATTCGATCCCTGCATTGCAAAGATCCCCTGGAGGTGGAAATGGCAACCCACTCCAGTATTCTTGCCTTCGAAATCCCTTGGACAGAGAAGCCTGGTAGGCTACAGGCCATGGCATCCCAAAGAGTTGGACACAACTGGAGTGACTTAGCACACATACATAAAGATTCTTTAGTTGTGAATTTGAGAACTTTAGTTGCAGCCTGTGGACTCTTAGTTGCAGTATGTGGGATCTAACTCCCCAACCAAGGATCTAACCCTAGGGCCCCTGCATTGGGAACACAGAGTCTTAGCCACTGGACCACCAAGGAAGTCCCAATCTCACAATTTTTATAAGAGGGACAAAGAAAAATTAGAACCAGAGAAGGAGATTGTGAACACAGAAGCAGAGATCAGGCTGATGTACTTTGAAGACGGAGTGAGGGGCTATCAGCCAAGGAGTATGAACAACACTAGAAGGAGAAAAAGGCAACAACACAATCCTTATTCAGAGGTTCCAGAAGGAACCAGTCCTGCCAATATCTTGACTTTAGTCCATTAAAACTGACTGCAGACTGCTGACCTCCACAGCTGTAACAGGTGAATGCACTTTGTTTTCAGCCACTAAATTTGTGGTAGTTTATGGCAGTGGTGCCATGTACTCAGTCATGTCTGACTCTTTGCAACCTCGTGGACGGTACCCTGCCAGGATCCTCTGTCCATGGGATTTCCCAGTCAAGAATACTAGAGAGGGTTGCCATTCCCTGGAAAAGAGAATCTCCCCAACCCAGGGATCAAACTCAAGTCTCTAGCGTTTCCTGCACTGGCAGGCAGATTCTTTACCACAATATCACCTGTGGCAGTAGTAATAGGAAACTAATACAAGGACCATTGGAGAGTACTTTCCCAGACCGGGTTTGAAAAATAATTGCCATCCTTTCTTTTCCAGAATACATTGCAATATTTGGAAGAGTCTTTCTTTTTTTTTTTATTGAAGTTTCTTTGCAGAGTTGTCTTAGTTTCTAGTGTACAGCAAAATGAGTCAGCCACACTTCTACACATTTCTGCTCTCTTCTGGACATCCTTCACATTCAGCTCCCCACACTGCACTAAGAAGAGTTCCCTGTGCTATACAGTATGTTTTTATTATCTATTTTATACAAACTATCAATAGCGTGTGTATGTCAATCCCGATCTCCTAATACCTCCCAACCACCCCTTTCACCCTGTTATCCATACATATGTTCTCTAAGTCTGTGCCTCTGTTTCTGCTTTGCAAATAGGATTACCTATACCATTTTTCTAAATTCCACATTTATGACTTAATATATGATATTTGTTTTTTCTGACTTATTTTACTCTGTATGACACTCTAGGTCCATCCACGTCTCTACAAATGACCAAATTTTGTTCCTTGTTATGGAGGAGCTCACCCTTATGACAGAAAGTGAAGAAGAACTAAAGAGCCTCTTGATGAAAATGAAAGAGGAGAGTGAAATAGCTGGCTTAAAACTCAACATTGAAAAACAAAGACCATGGCATCTGGCCCAATCACTTCATGGCAAATAGATGGAGAAATAATGGAAACAGTGGCAGACTTTATTTTCTTGAGCTCGAAAATCCTGCAAATGGTGACTTCAGCCATGATATTAAAAGATGCCTGCTCCTTGGAAGAAAAGCTATGACAAACCTAGAGAGCATAATAAAAAGCAGAGACATCACTTTGCCTACAAAGGTCTGTCTAGCCAAAGCTATGTTTTTTCCAGTAGTCATGTATGGATGTGAGAGTTGGACCATAAAGAAACCTGAGCATGAATGAATTGATATTCTTGAACTGTGGTGTTAGAGAAGACTCTTGAGAGTCCCTCAGACTGCAAGGAGATCAAACCAGTCAATCCTAAAGGAAATGAATCCTGAATATTCACTGGAAGGACTGCTGCTGTAGCTGAAGCTCTGATACTTTGGCCACCCTTTGCAAAGAGCCAACTCATTGGAAAAGACCCTGATGCTGGGAAAGATTGAAAGCAGGAGGAGAAGGGGACAAAAGAAGCTGAGTATATATATAGTGAACTGAGTATATATACATATATATAAAAAAAAAAAATATATATATATATATATAATGAAATATTCAGTTCAGTCACTCAGTTGTGTCCAAGTCTTTGTGACCCCCATGGACTGCAGCAAATCAGGTTTCCCTGTCCATCACCAACTCTCAGAACTTACTCAAACTGATATCCATCGAGTCAGTGATGCCATCCAACCACACACTACATTTTCTTTATCCATCCCTCTGATGGACGTTTATGTCGCTTCATGTACTGGCTATTGTAAATAGCGCTTCTGTGAACACTGGGTTGCATGTGTCTTTTTGAATTATGGTTTTCTTGGGGTATATGCTCAATGTCACTAGCTTTTAGAGAAACACAAATCATAACTGAAATGAGTTATCACCTCACACCAGTCAGAATGGCCATCATCAAAAAATCTGTAAACAATAAATGCCAGGCAGGGTGTGGGGGAAAGGGAACCCTATGTCCTTCCCTGATGGTTCAGTGGTAAAGAATCTGCCTGCTGATGCTGGAGACGTGGGTTCAATCCTTGGGTCAGGAAGGTCACCTGGAGAAGGAAATGGCAACCCACTCAGTATTCTTGCCTGCAAAATCCCATGGACAGAGGAGCTTGGCAGGCACTATAGTACATGGGATCACAAAGAGTCAGACACAATTTAATGACCAAACAACATCATGTGCTATTGGTGGGAGTGGAAATTGATACATCCACTATGGAAAACAACTGAGGTTCCTTTAAAAACTAAAAATAGAACTACTGTATGATTCAGTAATGCCCCTACTGAAAGGATCTTAAAAATTACATATAAAGAAAATAAGATTTTTATACCTGAGTGTACTTAATCTATTTTTTAATCTCCTAAAATACCATACTCCTACTTTCTTTGTATGATTCCTTTTTAAAATAAATATGATTTGAAAGTATTTGTGTGTGTGATTTTTAAAAAATTTTATAAATTGAAGGTTGAAATTTACCTTTTAGGCTTTGGATTTACAAATCATGTCATGCCAAGTAAATATTCTTCCTGTAATGTTGATGTATGAAAAAACAATGGATGAATTCCATGAAAATAACATGTTTACAGCTCTAAAAATAGTGTAAAATTCAGTAAATTAAACAGAAATATTCCTACTACATATCATCAAATATATGAGCAAATTCAATGTGAGTTGAAGGAAGAGGGCTGCCAGGCATAAAGGGGAGAGTGTGAGGTTGCTAAAGATGGGAATGGGATACAGAGTGAGTAGGGTATTAGAAAAATATAAGAAGAAAAAAAGGAAGGGGGTTTACAGACATACAAGAAATAAAGTGTTCCAGGGACATCTGGTAAAAAGGCCCATGTAAATTTGTCTCTGACTCCAGCCCATTCCCCACCTTGTCACCAGGTAACATATAGTAAAGTTCACTCCTGTCATTGCCCTGCTTAAAATGCTCTAATAAAAAGTGTTAGGTTAAAATAAAACAGAAGAGCCACACTCCATAATCTCAATGGCCTGCAAAGCCCTGGAAGATTGAAAGCCTTGTCACCAGCATCCCAATTAGGCAAGATTCTGCATTGTTCCTAAAACATCCCATTGTCTCTCATGCCTCAGGTCTTTGTGAATACTGTTCCCTTGTCCTGTTTGTCCTCATCAATTATCGTTTCAATCCATCCTAAATACCATCTCAGTGAAGTTTCTGCTAGAAGAGTTAAATCCATCTTGGGTGCCGAGCATCCATCCATTGCATTCTTGCCAGGGATGCCAAGAACACAGAAACTCTGACTGCTCTTTACCATGGTTAGTTCTCAGCTTTGTGCTTACAGAGAGCCGTCTTGAGGGCTGATGCAGCATCTTGCTGGCTGCTCACTATAAAAATGATAAATTCCTTAAGCTCAGGGTTCCTCTCCTATAACACAACACTTGGCATGTGCAAGCATCCATCTAGCCCCACCTGCATGCCCCATGGGATTGGGGAGGGAAGGGGTTCTGATGTCAATACCATGCTAGTGCGGGTCACTGTGCTGTGATTAATAGTTATTTGTCTATGTCCTAGAAATCGCGTGTCTTCTCCCAGTATCTGTGAAACATTACCAGTCTAGCCTGTTAACTTCCAAGTAGGGTTGTTGTTTAGTCACTAAGTCATGTCCAAATCTTTTGCAATCCCATGGACTGTAGCCCACCAGGCTCCTCTGTCCATGGGATTCCTGGGCAAGAATACTGGAGTGGGTTGCCATTTCCTTTCCCAGGGGATCTTCCAGACCCTGGGATCAAGCCCAAGTTTCCTGCATTGGCAGGCAGATTCTTTACTACTAAGCCACCAGGGAAGCCCCTCCAAGTAGGGCAAAATCCTATATTCTTCACAGACATTGATAGTTTTCCCTTCTCTCCAGACAAGGTCTGCAGCCTTTTCTATCTGTGATCCCACAGTATTTGCACAAATAAAATATTATTACAGGAGGGCATGGTTTATGGCACATGGGAAATGTTAAAATAAAATGTGTCAAATAAATATTTTCAGTGTAGTAAAGGTCTGTGCTCTGAGAACTGCTTCACTGTCGCCTAAAACTGGGCCTATTTAAATAGAATAGACAAAGGGAGACTGTTCTTTCATTGTCTAAGGCGAAAGTGAAAGTTCTAAATCGTGTCTGACTCTTTGTGATCCCCATGGACTATACAGACCATGAAATTCTCCAGGCCAGGATACTGGAGTGGGTAGACATTCCCTTCTCCAAGGAATCTTCCCAACCGAGGGATCAAACCCAGGTCTTCCACATTGCAGGTGGATTCTTTACCAGCTGAGCTACCAGGCAAATGTCCTGAAATGACTGGTGCTCTGAAGACCTTGGAGAATCGAAGAGTGACAGTATTAGGCTCTTTCAATCTTGCTTCAGGTTCCCCCAGTGGCTCAGATGATAAAGAACCTGCCTGCAATGCAGGAGATGCATTTTGATCCCTGAATCGGGAAGATCTCCTGGAGAAGGAAATGGCAATCCACTCCAGTAATCTTGCCTGGGAAATTTCATGGACAGAAGAGCTGTCCAGCAGCGGTCCATGAGGTTGCAAAGAGTGAGACATGACTAAGTAACCAACACAAACATACAATCTTGCTCATGTCAATTACTTTTGGCCAGCATGATCCTGTTAACAATTCTGAGGCTTAAAAAAATCCATTTGAAAGCATAGTTTTTCTAGTCCATAGTATATGTTTTCTGTCCTTAAGAATTGAAGGTTGAGTCTACATTTCAACATTTTGAATGATTTTTTTTTCTGAATGTTGTAAGCTGGGGGGGATAAAAACTCTCATTAATTATTGAATTTTTTCCCAGTGATTCTATCATGTTTTTGCAGCCAGAAGGCATGGCAGTATATTAATAAGCTGAAAAAAATAAATGCATTAATAGACTCTTACTTGATTATGAGATCATGAAGAGAAACCGAAAAAAATGCCAAGTAACAAACAGAAGCAGCTGTTAGAAAGCCCCAGTAGTGGGGATATCATGAAATAATAAGCATCTCTAGCCAAAGGCAACTGGCTGGTGTGCCAGGTGGAAGCCAGAGTCACCTCACTAATGGATGGTACAAGAAACACTTCCTCCTGCCCAAGAGGTGGGAAAGAAAGAATAATGTACTCTATTCATTTCAAAACTAGTTGAACGTTGTATTTAAATTAACTAAAGTCAAAGACTCTCATGTTTGAAATCAGATTTACGTTGATGAAATATGCAACTGATTTTTAAGATAGCATATGCACAAGGCTAGGGGCTTTGCTGGTGGCTTAGATGGTGAAGCATCTGCCTGCAATGCAGGAGACTTGGGTTTGATCCCTGGGTTGGGAAGATCCCCTGGAGAAGGAAATGGCAACCCACTCCAGTATTCTTGCCTGGAGAAATCTGGGGACAGAGGAGCCTGGCAGGCTATAGTCCATGGGGTCACAAAGAGTCAGACACAACTGATTGACTAACATACACATGTACAGGGTTGAGTTCCTGCTGGAAATGAACCTTTTGTTAAATGCACGAGGCAGATTCCATCCCTCAGTCCCTGATGGCCTGGTGACCCATGAGGTCACCCCAAAGTTACAGCACTGTATGTCTGTGTTCCAAGCAGCACCGTTCACCTCACACCCTGGCTCCAGAGCTCGATTTAGGTGGAAAGTTGAATGAGAAAATGTTGTTTAGCCAAAACATTCCAAAAGTTGGAATGGCTTGAGAGAACATTGCACATTTTATTCAATCTTAATCTGCCTTCCTTATTTTTACCAACATTTGAAAGAAGGAAACAGGAACCATGAAAATACCATTAATCAAAGCAACATGAAAAGAGAGGGAGGATGAGTCTTCTAATAATTGGAGGAAAGGATATCTTCATAATTTTGGCACTTATGCTGTACTCCCCTTACTAAGACTCAAACCAGAATCTGTATCTTGGGGCTCTAGGAGGTGGGTAGATAACTCTCATGAGCTTTATTCAGGATTTCAGTGCTGCTTCCACTACTGACACAGTTCATTTCAGTTCAGTCACTCAATCATGTCTGACTCTTAGAGACCCCATGTATTGCAGCACACCAGGCTGCCCTATCCATCACCAACTCCCAGAGCTTGCTCAAACTCACATCCATCAAGTCGGTGATGCCATCCAACCATCTCATCCTCTGTTTACCCTTCTCCTCCTGCCTTCATTTTTCCCAGCATCAGGGTCTTTTCCAATGAGTCAGTTCTTCAAATCAGGTGGCCAAAGCACTGGAGCTTCAGCTTCAGCAGTAGTCCTTCCACTGAATATTCAGAACTGATTTCCTTTAGGATGGACTAGTGGGATCTCTTTGCAGTCCAAGGGACTCTCAAGAGTCTGCTCCAACACCACAATTCAAAAATATCAGTTCTTCGGAGCTCAGCTTGCTTTATGCTCCAGCTCTCACATCCATACATGACTACCGGAAAAACCATAGCTTTGACTAGACAGGCCTTTGTCGGCAAAGTGATGTCTCTGCTTTCTAATATGCTATCTAGGTTTATCATAGCTTTTCTTCCAAGGAACAAATGAAGAAAGAAGCAAAGAAGAAGAAAAGACAAAGGTGAAAAGGAAAGATATACCCATCTGAATGCAGAGTTCCAAAGAATAGCAAAGAGATATGAGAGCCTTCCTCAGTGATCAATGCAAAAAAATAGAAGAAAATAGTAGAATGGGAAAGACTAGAGGTCTCTACAAGAAAATTAGAGATACCAAGGGAACATTTCATGCAAAGATGAGCACAATAAATGACAGAAGCAGTATGGACCTAACAGAAGCGGAAGATATTTAAGAAAAGGTAGCAAGAACACACAGAAGAACTACTGACACAGAGGAGTGGGAAATGCAGAAATGACCTAGGCATGTTCTCTAACTTGGCCACTGTCAATGGCACCCACCTATCCTTTTTTTTCAATATTTATTTATTTATTTATTTAGGGCTATGCAGGGTCTTCACTGCTGCTCTCAGGCTTTCTCTAGTTGTGGTGAGTGGGGGCTACTCTTCCCTGTGGTGTGTGGGCTTCTTATTGCAATGGCCCCTCTTGTTGTGGAACACAGGCTCTAGGATCAAGGGCTTCAGTAGCTGCAACTCATGGGCTCTAGAGCACAGGCCCAGGAGTTGTAGTGCATGGGCTTAGTTGCTCTGCGGTGTGTGGAATCTTCCCAAACCAGGGATTGAACCCATGTTCCCTGATTGGCAGGCAGATTCTTATCCACCGCACCACCAGGGAAGTCCCACCTCCCCTTTTTACCACAAAGCTGAAACGGCAAGTTACCTTCTCCTTCAAAGCTTCATTTGCCAACTGTAACTCTCACTCCACCAATAACTTTCATGATAGCTCAGGGGCCAGGAAAAATGAAATTGTGTTAAACCATTAGCCTTGAATAATTAGATCGTTCATTTAGAGAAATCTAGATTCAGTGGCGGAGAAGGCAATGGCACCCCACTCCGGTACTCTTGCCTGGCAAATCCCATGGATGGAGGAGCCTGGTGGGCTGCAGTCCATGGGGTCACTAAGAGTCGGGCACGACTGAGCGACTTCACATTCACTTTCCACTTTCATGCATTGGAGAAGGCAATGGCAACCCACTCCAGTGTTCTTGCCTGGAGAATCCCAAAGACAGAGGAGCCTAGTGGGCTGCCATCTCTGGGGTCACACAGAGTCGGACACGACTGAAGTGACTTAGCAGCAGATTCAGTGGTGGATGAGAAATGGGAAATGCTGTTGAAAACAAAAACAGTTCAGGAAAAAAGGAAAACTCACCAGTCTCAATACTTCCCTCCCCTATTCATCTTCCCTATTTTACAAGGCAGGGTCCTTTACCTCCACTCCAAATTCCTATCACCTTGCAGGATCCCACTGGCAGCTCTAACAGGGAAGATGGCTGTGATCCAAGACTGTCAAGGATGTATATTTTGACATGTTCTGTGCTGCAATCTGATCTAGTGGTGTGAAGACCAATGACATCATCCCCAGCACCATCTTGTGTGCCTGGGTAATAAGATGAGGACCACTGACAAAGACATCACAGGTACCCCAAGGAAATCTCTGGTCTATGCATCCTAATGAAAGTTTCTCACTGGTCATTCAGAGTGGTGCTTATATCCACTAGTTGTGGGTTTGGGTTATTCTGGGCTAACCCAGATAAAGCCTTCTGGGGGTTTCACTTCTATCCTTTCAAATTGGGGAAATAACTAACAAGGGAAAGCCGTTTTAACTTCTTCATTTGTGGTAAGAAAAGTAATATACCAGGACTCAAAAATGAGGGTCACCTAGTTTCCGCTTGCTTAAAGTTTGCCTAGTAGGGCTGGTACTTTTCCGGGTTCTCTGCAGCAGTATCTGCACAAGCCTCACCCCAGGGTGGAAAGGTAGGGGTCACAGAAACAGCCTTACATACATGTTTCTCAGGAGAAGTCAACTTACTAGAATTCCTAGTCATTGGAAAAGACTCTGATGCTGGGAGGGATTGGGGGCAGGAGGAGAAGGGGATGACAGAGGATGAGACGGCTGGATGGCATCACTGACTCAATGGACAAGAGTTTGGGTGAACTCCAGGAGTTGGTGATGGACAGGGAGGCCTAGCATGTTGCAGTTCATGGGGTCACAAAGAATCAGACACGACTGAGTAACTGAACTGAATCTTGGCTAATTTATGTGTGCTATGCTCAATCGTGTCCATCTCTTTGCAACTCTATGGCCTGTAGCCTGCCAGACTCCTCTGTCCATGGGATTTTCCAGGCAAGAATATTGGAGTGGGCTGCCATTTCCTTATCCAGGGAATCTTTCTGACCCAGGGGTGGAACCCTTGTCTCTCGCATCTCCTACATGGGCAGGCAGATTCTTTGCCATTGCACCACCTGGGAAGCCCCTTGACCAATTCATAAGTACCATTTAAAACTCAATTACCCTGAGCCACATTTCTCACATAATTCTAAATAGCTGTTATCTCTGATCACTGTATTTATGTTAATAGCACCAATATTCTTTTGTTTATCCAGACATAAAGTATCAGATTATCTCTGACTCCTTCATGAGGCCCCTTCCCCACCCAATCAATTGTCAAATCCCCTGGTGGTGGTAGTTGAGTCTTTCAGTCATGTTCACCTCTTTGCGACCCCACAGACTATAGCCTGCCAGGTTCCTCTATCCATGGAATTTCCCAGGCAAGAATACTGGAGTGGGTTGCCATTTCCTCCTCCAGGGGATCTTCCCAACCCAGGGTTCGAACCCATGTCCCTGCATTGCATGCAGAATCTTTACCACTGACCCACAAGCAAAGCCCCATCAAGTCCCCTGATTCCTTAATAAAATAATCTTCCATTCTACTAATACCCTCCTAGTTCTGATCCTCTCTGGCTTTAAATGGTCTCCCAGCTCCAGGCCTTTCCTACCTCCATTTGGCAAATGGCAGTTTGATTAATCTGCCCGTTTCATCATTTTGGTTTTAGGACCCATGTGTTTAAAAGTTCTTCAGGACTTTTTTTTTTTTTTTAAGATTTACTTATTTATTTTTTGCGGCTATGAAGATTGCTGCATGCAGGCTTTCTCTAGTTGCAGCAAGAGGGGGCTAGTTGCAGTGGGAGGGCTTCTCACTGCGCTGGCTTCTCTTGTTGTTGGAGCACAGGCGCTAGGGCACTCAGGCTCAGTAGTTGCCCCACAGGCTTAGTTGCTTCTCTGCATGTGGGTTCTTCCCCGAACATGGATTGAACCAGTGTCTCTTACACTGCAAAGCAGATTCTTAACCACGGGACCACCAGGAAAGCCCCGGGACTTTTTATTTTCTGCAGCAAGGTTTTTCATCTGGTAACACACAGTACTTTGTCCCTGTTCATTGCATGCTTTGCAAACATCCTGCCACCTTTTGACCAATAAGGTAAATGTTGGTTTCCCCAGCATTCAAAGTTTTAACAGCAGTTTCTGTAAAACAGAATGCTGATCTGAGCAACTTGGGGGCGGTGTTACCTAGAGGACCACTTGAGTGGGAGGAAAGAGGCTTAAAGTAACATCAAGAATGTGTCAAGGAAATGATCTTGGGCCTACTGGAACTTGTGACATCAGCAGGTGTTTAAGATGCACCATCTGAGAGTAAATAGCTCCATTCCCAAAGAAACACGCTGACAGCCAACCAAGTAAGCAGTGCAGGATCTATGGATGCTTTCAAAAACAGTTAGAACTTCATTGTACCACACCATAGCTTGTGCTATAAGTGCTGCTGGCTTGTTTACTGTTTCTAGACTTTTAATCTTTTCCACCATTAAGCACCAGCCCAAAAGACAGAATCACTGGCCAATAAGATTTAAGTCCAAATTCTTTACCACAATCTACAAGGTACTTCTCACTTTGACCCCAACCTTCCTTTCCTGCCTCAGCTCCCAACACTTTCCCTTTGAGTCACATGGGACCACATGTTGCTCTTTGATTAAACCAGCCATTGTCTTTGGGACTTTGTATGCAGGAGAAATGCTATGTTCTTATTTTTTCTGTACTTATTCATCAAGACCCAGTTACAATGGCATCTCCTCTCTGGTGTTTTCTCTGACTCTCCCCATGAGGGGTGATGGCTCCCAAATTCTTCACATGGATTTTCATGACAACATGTAAAGTAATACCTTCACTTTTTGTAATCAGTTCAGTTCAATTCAGTCACTCGGTCATGTCCAACTCTTTGCGACCCCATGGACTGCAGCACGCCAGGTTTCCCTGTCCATCACCAACTCCCAGAGCTTGCTCAAACTCATGTCCATCAAGTCAGTGATGCCATCCAGCCATCTCATCCTCTGTTGTCCCCTTCTTCTCCTGCCTTCAATCTTTTCCAGCATCAGGGTCTTGACCTATGAGTCAGTTCTTCGAATCAGGTGGCCAAATTATTGGAGCTTCAGCTTCAGCAGCAGTCCTTCCCATGAATATTCAGGATTCATATCTTTTAGGATTGACTGGTTTGATGTCCTTGCAGTCCAAGGGACTCTCAAGAGCTTTCTCCAACACCACAGTTCAAAAGCATTAGTTCTTCAGCACTCAGCTTTCTCTATGGTCCAACTTTCACATCCATACATGACTACTGGAAAAACCACAGCTTTGACTAGATGGACCTTTGTTGGCAAATTGCTGTCTCTGCTTTTTATTATACTAACTAGGTTGGTCATAACTTTTCTTCCAAGGAGCAAGCATCTTTTAATTTTGTGACTGCAGTCACCATCTGCAGTGACTTTGGAGTCCAAGAAAATAAAGTATGTCACTGTTCCTGTTGTTTCCTCATCTATTTATCATGAAGTGATAGGACAGATGCCATGATCTTTGTTTTTGAATGTTGAGTTTTAAGCCAGCTTTTTCACTCTCCTCTTTCACTTTCATCAAGAGGCTCTTTAGTTCCTCTTCACTTTCTGCCATAAGGGTTTTCATCTGCATATCTGAGGTTATTGATATTTCTCCCAGCAATCTTGGATTCCAGCTTGTGCTTCATTCAGGTTGGCATTTCTCATGATATACTCTGCATAAGTTAAATAAGTATGGTAACAGTATACAGCCTTGACAAACTCTTTCATCAGCAGGTAATCAGTGCACTCTGCTATCTCCAAGGCATCAGAAGTTGTATGCCTGAGATACTGAGAGGTTTGCTTCATTCATATTTGAACTCTCAATTCTTGAGATATTACAAGCCCTCAATAAATGTTTGTAGGACTTTTTTTTCCTGAGATTTGATAGGCCATCTATGACCTGTTGCTAACTGATCTTTAGAAAATCATTTCCCACCACTCTGCTTACATGTGCTTTATACTCAAACCCAGTCAGACCTCTTGCTATTCCTGAAACATGACTTCTCCATTCCCACCTCTACACATGTACTCATGTGATTCAAAGGATTCTTATATTTGGGACATCCATCCTCTCTCCCTGAAAGCCTTCCACAATATTCTGCCCATCCCAAACAACCTCACTCAAATCCAAGTGCTCCCAAGACGCCATCCCACATGCCCAAACTGAGCATTTTCTCTGGCTATCTCCATATTTTGATTACATGGTTTTCAGGACACTTAAAACAACCTTCTCTGGATCATAGTCACTTGAATATCTTTTTACCTTCCTTACTAGGTTACAATCTCGTTGAAGTAGGAAAAATGACTTATTAGTTTTTGTTTTCTTGATGATACAAATAAACTTACTTATAAAACTGAAACAGACTCACAAATTTGCAGAACAAACTTACAGTTACCGGGGGGAAGTGTGGGGGAGAATGATAGACTGGAAGTTTAGGATGGACAGATACACACTGCTATATTTAAAATAGATAGCCAACAAGGAAGCTGTTGGAAGTCTATAGCACAAGGAAGTTTGCTCAATATTCTGTAATAACCTAAATGGGAAAAGAATTTGAAAAAGAATACACATATGTATTAGTATGACTGAATCACTTTGCTATACAACTGAAACAAATACAACATTATTAATCAACTATGCTCCAATATAAAATAAAATTACTTAAAATTTTGTTTTCACATTAGCAACTATGCAACATTTTGCCAACAGAAGGTTTTCAAATGCGTAAATGAGTGAAGTGATCATTTGTGCAGTGCCTCATACGATCCACTGTATTCTATTTACATCTGCCATCATACAATTAAGCTGTGGTTTATGTAATAAGAGTCACTGCAACATTTCCTGGGCACATTATGCAATTGTTATCATGGGAGGCAAATTCTTATATCATATTCTCAACACTATTGCAGGCCTGTTTCCTTAATAAGATAAGTTTTTTAAACACTACACAGGATGAAGATGTTAACAAACCTTACTGTGGTAATCATTTCACAATATGTATGTGCATCAACTCACCATGCTGTATACCTTAAACTTACACGTTATATGTCAATAATACCTCTATAAAGCTGAAAATACCTACACAGGTGTTCTCTTACTCTGGAATGTGAAAAATCATAATTTATAACACAGGTAAGAGGATTGACAAGTCCTAATACAAGTGAATTCCTTCTTTTCCACCTGCAGGCAAAGTTCATTTCTCTCTTTACTTCAGTTCACATATCTATTATAGCAATAATTTCTATTGTTTTGTAATTATATTTGTCTATATTATCTCATCTGCTAAATTTTGAGCTTCTCAAGCCCAAGAATCATGTTTTATCTATCTAGATCTATTGATCAATCTATAATAATCAATTTGCATATATAAATATATGTATATATTTTATTTACTTTTTATACTTATGTATAAACATATATATTTATATACTTAATATTTATATATGTATAAATAATATAAATTTACATAACTAATTTGACTGGAAATACTTTCCATTTGACAAATATCACATTACTAAAATAATGAATGGGCATTTTAAACAGTCAGTACTTTTTATCACTAGCAATTTGTTTTTAGAACTACTAAAAGGAGAAAAAAAATAAAGCAAGGCTATAAAGACCCATTGCCCCTAAATGGTAATTGAAAATGAATACAAAACTCCTATGAAGTAATTTTAAAAAAACCCAAAACTCAATGATTCAATTTTTTAATTTATTTTTTAATTGGAGGGTAATTGCTTTCCAATATTGTATTGGTTTCTGCTATATATCAACAAAAATCAGCCATAGGTATACATATGTGTCCCCTCTCTGTTGAACCTCCCTCCCACCTCCCACCCTATCCAACCCTTCTTGGTTATTACAGAGCTTCAATTTGAGTTCCCTGAGTCATAAGGGTCTAGATCTGATAGACAGAGTGCCTGATGAACTACGGATGGAGATTCGTGACACTGTACAGGAGACAGGGATCAAGACCATCCTCATGGCAAAGAATTGCAAAAAAGCAAAATGGCTGTCTGGGGAGGCCTTAAAAATAGCTGTGAAAAGAAGAGAGGCAAAGAGCAAAGGAGAAAAAGAAAGATATAAGCATCTGAATGCAGAGTTCCAAAGAATAGCAAGAAGAGATAAGAAAGCCTTCTTCAGTGATCAATGCAAAGAAATAGAGGAAAACAACAGAATGGGAAAGACTAGAGATCTCTTCAAGAAAATTAGAGATACCAAGGGAATATTTCATGCAAAGATGGGCTCGATAAAGGACAGAAATGATCTGGACCTAACAGAAGCAGAAGATATTAAGAACAGGTGGCAAGAATACACAGAAGAACTGTACAAAAAAGATCTTCACGACCCAGATAATCATGATGATGTGATAACTAATCTAGAGCCAGACATCTTGGAATGTGAAGTGAAGTGGGCCTTAGAAAGCATCACTACGAACAAAGCTAGTGGAGGTGATGGAATTCCAGTTGAGCTGTTTCAAATCCTGAAAGATGATGCTGTGAAAGTGCTGCACTCAATATGCCAGCAAATTTGGAAAACTCAGCAGTGGCCTCAGGACTGGAAAAGGTCAGTTTTTATTCCAATCCCAAAGAAAGGCAATGCCAAAGAATGCTCAAACTACTGCACAATTGGACTCATCTCACATGCTAGTAAAGTAATGCTCAAAATTCTCCAAGCCAGGCTTCAGCAGTATGTGAACCGTGAACTTCCTGATGTGCAAACTGGTATCAGAAAAGGCAGAGGAACCAGAGATCAAATTGCCAACATCCACTGGATAATCGGAAAAGCAAGAGAGTTCCAGAAAAACATCATTTTCTGCTTTATTGACTATGCTAAAGCCTTTGACTGTGTGGATCACGATAAACTGGAAAATTCTGAGAGAGATGGGAATACCAGACCACCTAACCTGCCTCTTGAGAAATATGTATGCAGGTCAGGAAGCAACAGTTAGAACTGGACATGGAACAACAGACTGGTTCCAATTAGGAACAGGAGCACGTCAAAGCTGTATATTGTCACCCAGCTTATTTAACTTATATGCAGAGTACATCATGAGAAACGCTGGACTGGAAGAAACACAAGCTGGAATCAAGATTGCTGGGAGAAATATCAATAACCTCAGACATGCAGATGACACCACCTTGTGGCAGAAAGTGAAGAGGAGCTAAAAAGCCTCTTGATGAAAGTGAAAGAGGAGAGTTCAGAAAAACATCTATTTCTGCTTTATTGACTATGCCAAAGCCTTTGACTGTGTGGATCACAATAAACTGTGGAAAATTCTGAAAGAGATGGGAATACCAGACCACCTGACCTGCCTCTTGAGAAACCTATTGTGTGTGTGTGAAGTCACTCAGTGGTGTCTGACTCTTTGCGACCCCATGGGGTGTTGCCTACCAGGCTCCTCCCTCCATAGGATTCTCCAGGCAAGAGTACTGGAGTGGGCTGCCATTTGCTTCTCTAGGGGATCTTCCCGACCCAGGGATCAAACCCCGGTCTCCTGCATTCCAGGCAGACGCTTTAACCTCTGAGCCACCAGGGAAATCACGAGACACCTATTATGAATCGTTTATTTCTGAGATTTTCCATTGAATATTTTAAGACCACGACTGACCCCTGGTAACTGAAACTTTGGAAATCAAAACTTAGGATAAAGGGGCTACTGTATCTTTTGCGGGGGGAGCACAATTCAACCAATCAAGTCAAGATGAGATCATGAGGTTGGGTCCTCATAGGATATGACTTATGTCCTTACAGGAAGACAGAGACACATACAGGGAGGAGAAGGAGACTGTGAGAGGCTGGAAGCAGGAGCTGGGCTAACGCCAAGGATTAACAGTCACTATCAGAAGATAGAGGCCTTCCCGCTCCCTCATTGGGGAACTAAGATACAACGTGCTTTGGGGCAACTAAGCCTGTGGGTGGCAATGAAGCCCCAGTGCAGTCAAAATTTAAAAATTAATTTAAAAAAAGAATCTGCCTTATTCAGATAGGATGTGCGGTTTGATCCCTGGTCAGAGGAGCTAAGATCCTACAGGCCACAGGCAGCTAGCTCCGTGGGTCACAACTAAAGAAAAGCACACACGCTCTAGAGCCCAGGTTCCACAAGAGAAGCCCGTGCACCACAAGGAACACAGAGTACAGGAAAAACAAATACAAAAAGCAACTCAACAATCTCAGAGGCAGCCTGACCCTGCACAGACTCCTGGCTTCCAGAGTTGGCAGAGAATACATCTCTGTTGTTTCCAGCCACACAATTCAAAGTACCTAATTACGGCACCCCAGGAAACTAACACAGAGAAAGAAGGAAGATCCAACTTAAAGAGACTTGAGAGGGGGAAGTCCAGGAGAAAGGCTCCAACTCACCAGCCTGGTAGATCTGGCTTTGGGAGGGCATCCCTGGCTGGCCCCCCAAGGTGGGCAGGATACGAAAGACCCAGGTCCTGGGATTCTGAAGAGGGACGGGCACCACAGCTGAACGCTCTCGAGGCCCCAGGATGAGCAGGGAGACCCAGTCTGAGGCGATGGCTCTGCCCAAGTCAGGGCCCTCCACCTGTGCCTGGATCTGGAAACGGCTGATCAGGGCCCCACGCTCCACATCCCAGGTCAGCACTGCTGCGTCCCGGGTCTTCTGCAGCCTCCATGAGGAGATGGACGGTCCTGGGGGTGGTGAGGGGGGTCAAGGTGGAAGCTGGATTCACTCGTCCAAGAGGGAGAGGAACACGAGTCACAGACCTGGACTCCTAAGTCCTAGAAGCAGAGGGTCTGGAGACCCAACTCATGGATCTAAGAAAGGAAGGGACTGGGGGCCTGGACTCTTGGGTCTGAGGGAGCAAGGGTCTGAGGGTTCCCTGGAAGAAGTGACTGGGGTCCAGTATTCCCTGAGGGATCAGGATTTGGGGGTGGGAGTCCTAGGGTCTGGGGTTGGAGGAGGACCAGGACCAAGATTTCTGTGTCTGAGGGAGGAGGGGCTGGGGGTCTGGAGCCCTAGGTCTGAGGGGGGAACTGGCTGGAATCCCAGTCTCCTGGGTTTGGGAGAAGAGAAGTTCTGGGAAAAGGTGGGACTCACCAATGAGGGTGATCTTGTCGACCCCAGCACCCAGCGCCCCACTGCACAACACAGAGTAATTTCCCAGGTCCCGATCCAGGCTGAAGTTGCCAATGAGAAGTCTCCGCCCATCCTCGGTGAGCCGCAGGCGTCCCCCGCCTCCTGGGGCTAGGGGCCGCCCTTCCCGGGCCCAGGATGCTCGGGAAGGTGGGGGACAGCCAGATGCCTGCAGCGCTACCTCTGCCTCTCCGGCCGTGTCTCCTCTACGATCGGGTGAAGCAGGACCTCTCGGGGGGCCTCTGCAGGCGGAAGAAACCCAAGAAACCCGAGCAAGAAAGTCAAAGGAGTCCTGCGCCCTTTGGTGAATCTAATAGGGCACCTTAGCCACAAGAGGAAGATCTGCCCTTTCACTGTCTCCCTCATTCATTCGTCTGACTTCCTTAACGAGGACTTATGAAGTACATGCAACAGATCAGGTCATATTATTCTCAACCATTTGTTGCTCTGAACACGTGGGAAAGTGTCAGTTCTCTTGGTGGGTCCAGGAAAGAAATTTTGGACCGGCCCCTGCTTGAGGTGTAGAGAAAACCTCCGAACATCTGTAGGGTTAAAAACAGAGGTTATCCCCCTCCCTGGAGCCCTGAAGGAGCAAAGCAGTACCCGCTCCTCCTTGGGGGAAACAGTAAGGCAATCCCACAGGCTCTCACCTGGGGTGACAGTGCACGTGCGTGTGATCACTAGGTGGCGAGCAAGGCAAGTGACGGGGACGCCGCTGAGCCGGGGGTGGGCGGGGACTACTGCCTGGAGCACAGAGGACGCCAGTCCCTCCTGGACGCCTTCCGGGAGACCCTGGAACTTCAAGGAGGCGGCAGGGGCCCCGCCGAGCCACGAGCAGCGGAAGCGGAGGCTGCGATCCCCAGGACCCCCTTCGACTGAGCACTGAGGGGACCCGGGGGGCAGATCTGTGGAGGAAAAGGAGAGATCAAGGGGTCAGTCGGCTCTGTGTCGGTTCCGCTCCCAGCCGCTTCACTCCTCTTCTTCACCTGACCCCGCCCCGTAGGCACTGGCCCTGCCCATTCTCGTATAAACCCCTCTCGACTTCTGGCAACTCCAGGGCTAGGTGGATAGCGCCACTACCTGTCCCCAATTTCCTAAGTAAGCTTCATCTTGCCACTCTGATTCTTTTCCTTCCGCTCGTAGACTCGCCCCCTTTTCTAGCTCCACCCCTTCCACCGGGGTCTTGGCCCCCTCTTTGACTCTTTCCTTTTGAGGACCCCCTGCCCTTCCTACTGGGCCCGGCCCCTTGTCTAAGATGACCCTGTCCCTTTCTAGAATGAATCCGCCCCTTCCTCTTGTGACTCCGTCCCATTTCCCAGGTAACTTCTTTCTTTTCCTGATCCCAGTTACTGGCCCAAGCAACTTAGGCCCTTTCCTATCTCCTGCTGGTGCTGCTGCTAAGTCGCTTCAGTTGTGTCTGACTCTGTGCGACCCCATATACGGCAGCCCACCAGGCTTCCCTGTCCCTGGGATTCTCCAGGCAAGAACACTGGAGTGGGTTGCCATTTCCTTCTCCAATGCGTGAAAGTGAAGTTGCTCAGTCATGTCCGACTCTTAGCGACCGCATGGACTGCAGCCTACCAGGCTCCTCCGTCGATGGGATTTTCCAGGCAAGAGTACTCAGTCATTCAGTTCAGTTCAGTCGCGCAGTCGTGTCCGACTCTTTGTGACCCCATGAATCGCAGCACGCCAGGCCTCCCTGTCCATCACCAATTCCCGGAGTTCACTCAGACTCACGTCCATTGAGTCCGTGATGCCATCCAGCCATCTCATCCTTGGTCGTCCCCTTCTCCTCCTGCCCGCAATCCCTCCCAGCATCAGGGTCTTTTCCAATGAGTCAACTCTTCGCATAAGGTGCCCAAAGTACTGGAGCTTCAGTTTTAGTATCATTCCTTCCAAAGAAATCCCAGGGCTGATCTCCTTCAGAATGGACTGGTTGGATCTCCTTGCAGTCCAAGGGACTCTCAAGAGTCTTCTCCAACACCACAGCTCAAAAGCATCAATTCTTCTGCGCTCAGCCTTCTTCACAGTCCAACTCTCACATCCATACATGACCACAGGAAAAACCATAGCCTTGACTAGACGGACCTTAGTCGGCAAAGTAATGTCTCTGCTTTTGAATATACTATCTAGGTTGGTCATAACTTTTCTTCCAAGGAGTAAGCGCCTTTTAATTTCATGGCTGCAGTCACCATCTGCAGTGATTTTGGAGCCCAAAAAAACAAAGTCTGACACTGTTTCTACTGTTTCCCCATCTATTTCCCATGAAGTGATGGGGCCAGATGCCATGATCTTCGTTTTCTGAATGTTGAGCTTTAAGCCAACTTTTCCACTCTCCTCTTTCACTTTCAACAAGAGGCTTTTTAGTGCTCAGCCTTCTTCACAGTCCAACTCTCACATCCATACATGACCACAGGAAAAACCATAGCCTTGACTAGACGGACCTTAGTCAGCAAAGTAATGTCTCTGCTTTTGAATATACTATCTAGGTTGGTCACATAGTCAATAGTCGTACTTAAATAAAAACAGGATATTTATTAAAATGCAGGTTTTAGCAATCAAGCCATAAGTTGCTCCTTGGGAGTTTGCCTGGGAGGACTGAGCTTGTCCTAGCAGTGCCATCTGTGGATGGTAGTGCATTTTATCTTAGCAATGTAAAAAAATTTTCACAAGTTGGTCTTTTATTTTATTAAATTTTATCTCAAGGTGGTTTGCATTCTAATTAGCTCAGAGAACTCTTTGCAGTCAACAGCATTTGGTTGGTTTTAAAAGAACAGTGTTGCAGCAATGCCTTATCTGCTCCGTCTGCAGAATCACCAAATTGCTTTGTTGCTGCTGCTGCTGTCAGGATTCACTTTCATTTCCAGTGAAGTTTCCTTAAAATCCTCCTGCAAGTTGAAATTGCATTTCCCAGCGGTAGCTATATGGTCGGGTATCCTGGATTTGGGCCTGTCTGCTTTAGAAGGCCCTTATGATCTGCTGCACTTGAACTCTTCAGCCCTAAATTATCTTAATCTCACGAGTCCACATAATAAGGACCAAGGTTAGTAAAAACTGTCCAGAGTAAACTCTATATTTTTAATTAAGTGACATTAACTTGGATATCTTTATATCTATGTTTCCAGAAATGCTGAGATCCTTGCCACTGAGATTTGGCTTACCCTAATGACTTTGTGCTAATGAGTGCTGTGATGATGTATGCAGTGGAAGTGACAGGAGGCGACGCAGATGCATCTTGTGAAATGGGTGAAAGCATGGGTAGTGATGAAGTATACCCTTGTTGAATAAACCCTGTGCAGGTGTAGTTTTTCAGTTTTCATGTTAACTGCAGTTTCTTTCTTTACACCCTTATGAAAAGCTCTTTGCACTTAACTAGCATGAAAAGTAAGATTTTAGTAATAGGGAAGACCTGTTAAAAGCAGTTTTAAAAGTTAATGTCTCTGAACCTAATAGTGGTTTTTCAAAGACTCCCACACTTTGTGAAGATGAATGTAGTTATGAAGGAAACTACATTAACCTGATCAGAGCCTTAAGATTAGACATGTTATTGAATTTTTTGCAGAATTTGCCTTTGCAGGGCCTAATTGGATATAAGAGAATGACATAGTGAATATAGTAATTTGTGATTAGATTTCCAGCATTGATAGATGCATTTATAAATCTGTTATAAGGAGAAAAACTTGTACTTAATCTGCTGTTTTAATGCATAATACTTTAATTTGAAATGTATGCCATGTGTCCAAAGAATTATCTTAGGACAGCAATAGAGAAAGAATCAAGCAACTTATTTAGGTGGGTAGTTCTAAGAGTAGTCTGCAAATTAGTTTTGTTGTTTGACCATTGGAATGCTGTCTAGCTTTGAAGTAATATCTAGCAGTCTAGAATATGAAATGGAAAAAAATCATTTATCAGCCCTTGGTTTCAGTCATCTGCATGAAGAAGGTTTTGAAATCAGAAAGATATATGTGGGAGTCCTCAGCTCTCATTTTTTCCTCCAGCTGTGGGGTGCATGGCACCCTTTGAAACCAAGAAAAGGAAGACAGCTTTCTTCTCTGATTCGAACCACTGGAGCAAGATGAGGGGAAGGAGCAGGAAAAATAAAGTAATCTTCCTTTTGTCCGTGTATCAGCAGGAAGTTTAGTTTACCTCTGTGATTTTCTGACTTACGGGTTATAGAATCTGGCTTTTTAATGAGGATGATTTAATTTGCAGCTGTCTCCTATGAGTTCTTATTCTGTTTAGGCCTACTGTTGGTATGGTGCATATACATGAAAACACAGTAAGAAGAGATAACACAGAATTATCCATTTAAAAATTATTTTCCCTGGTTTCTTTGCACACAACCATCACTCATATACCATATCTTCTTGACATCAAAAAGTATTTCCTTAATGTTTATATTTTCAAAATGAATAAGCATTCTAGAGTAGCCTTCCTGCAAGTCAAACTAAGTCCTGTCCTCCTCCTTTTTCAGTATCCACCTTTTAAGATACATACTCTACAAAATAACATAGGTATAACATAAGAAAGGAAAGCAAGCGATAAAACAGTTGTAATAAGCATGGTTCAGTTGTAAATTTTAGAATATGTCTTCCATATAGTTTTTTCCTATTTCTCTTACCTTCTGCCTCCAAAATAACAAAATTCCTATGAAAAGCATCAAAATATTTCTTGCTGTAGACTATGGTGTGTGTGTGTGTGTGTGTGTGTGTGTGTGTGTCTGTATCTGTGTCTGTGTGTCTGTGTATGTGTCTAAGTAATATCACACTCAAACCTTCAGGCGTTTGTTTTAACAAAAACCTTATGATCTTGTTTCCAGCAGAATCAGATATTCTTTAAACGTTTTCCTACATTGTTCCAAGGCCAAGAGTATTCTAATTGCCCCTTTAAGCTACTCCGGGTATATGTTTAATTCTTTTGGTGAGAACCATGTCAGGGCTTCCACGTGTATGCTGTTTCCAGGTGCCCATTACTCAGCATAGGTTGCAAACATTCATTTTGGGTTAACGCTTGTCCAAAAAAAAAATCTGTTAGCAATTAGGATTATTTGTGTTTCACTTGTGTAAAGAAAACTTACTCTTTTTTTCTGGCTTTAACAAAAACTTCATTGACTCAAAAGTATTTCATGGTGCTTTCATGATGGTTGACTTTGGATATTTTAGTAGAATAAGTATGTCAAAATATTTAACTGAAAATTGAATGTTATATGTATATTGTAATTACTGCACACTTTTTAATGAGACATGTTAGATTGCACAGGCAAAAACAGCAACTTGATGATATTTTATATGCTGAATGAATCATAAACAATTGAAAAAGTAATATCAGAGTGCTGTTTTCTTCAAGCACCTTAGGCTGTCTGAAAATATGAGTTAAATGTGAAATGTCAACACGAAGTAAAATAAGTGAAGTAGTACAGCAGCTGTTAACTGTCGTAAATGTCCAAGAATAATTACCAGACATGAAAATTGCAATTTGAGAAAATGTGCTCCTGCCTAATGGACATCTCACCACATGATTGGTTAGATGATAAACTGTTTTTCAGAGTAATGTGCTAGCCCATAACTTAGAACTAGCTATATTTTGATTTTTTCACAAGAAATGACATATATTTGTAGGTGCAAACCAAGTCTTTGTTCCTTGCCCAAATGTTGGTTTACTTTTCATTCCTGTGTGCAGGTATCCTCAGTATAATGAACTCTAGAGGAGCAGATCCAAGTTTGTGGAGCCTACCACTTCTATAATTTTCCCTCCATGCCTTAAGAAATTAGTCACAAAATTACAAATAAAAACTTAGGCTCTAAATGTGCAATAGTCTAAATAACTGTTAAAATATCTTACGAAAACTTAGGACTGTGCAACTATAATGCTAGGACTGCTCCCAGGCCTTGGAAGGGCTCATGCAATCTAGAGTCCCTCAGTCTTATATATGACAGAAACTAACATTTTTGTCAATATAATTATTCTGTTAGGTTTTTGTTTTCCTGTGTATAATAGTAATTTTTCTCATTTTATCACTTTGAGTGCTTTAGCATTTTTAACTGAAAATTTAATGTTATAGTCAATTCATTCAGTATTCACTGAGTGATCAGTTATTGAACTAATATTTATGAAGTGCAGTGCTTACTAATAGGAATATAATGATATATATGTTCCTGGAGAGAACATAAAAGAAGGACACATATAACAATAAAATGATATGCTGCTACTGCTACTGCTAAGTCGCTTCAGTCGTGTCCAACTCTGTGTGACCCCTGGGGTTCTCCAGGCAAGAACCCTGGAGTGGGTTGCCATTTCCTTCCCCAAAGCATGAAAGTGAAAAGTGAAAGTGAAGTCGCTAAGTCGTGTCCGACTCCTAGCGACACCATGGACTGAAGCCTACTAGACTCCTCCATCCATGGGATTTTCCAGGCAAGGGTACTGGAGTGGGGTGCCATAGCCTTCTCGTTGATATGAGTAGATATCTATTTAAGGTGACTGAAATATACCATAGTTAGTACCTAAAAAACGAACAGCTATATCAGGGAAGGAGCACAGCCCCGCCCATCAGCAGACAATCGGATTAAAGCTTTACTGAGCATGGCCCCGCCCGCCAGAGCAAGACCCAGTTTTCCCTATAGCCAGTCCCTCCTATTAGGAAGCTTGCACAAGTCTCTACCCTCATCCATCAAGGGCAGAGAGAAGAGGCAAGAACTACAATTACACAGCCTCCAGAAGAAAAACCAGAATCGCCAAAGGCTAACCAAAATGATCACATGGACCACAGCCTTTGTGTAACTCAGTGAAACTGAGCCATGCCATGTAGGGACACCCGAGACGGACGGGTCATGGTGGAGAGTTCTGGCAAAACGTGGTCCACTGGAGAAGGGAATGGCAGACCACTTCAGTGTTCTTGCCTTGAGAACCCCATGAACAGTATGAAAAGGCAAAAAGATAGGACACTGAAAGAGGAACTCCCCAGGTCGGTAGGTACCCAGTATGCTACTGGGGAAGACAAGAGAAATAGCTCCAGAAAGAATGAAGAGTCTGGGCCATAATGCTCAGCTGTGGATGTGTCTGGTGGTAAAACTAAAGTTTGATGCTGTAAAGAACAATATTGCATAAGAACCTGAAATGTTAGGTCCATGAATCAAAGTAAATTGGAAGTGGAAAAGCAGGAGATGGCAAGAGTGAACATATATGTTTTAGGAATCAGCAAACTAAATAAAATGGATGGGAATGGGTGAATTTAATTCAGATGACCGTTATATCTACTACTGTGGGCAAGAATCCCTTAGAAGTAGTGGAGTAGCCATCATAGGCAACAAAAGAAAGAGTCTGAAATGCAGTACTTGCGTGTAATCTCAAAAACAACAGGATAATCTCAGTTCATTTCCAAGGCAAACCATTCAATATCATAGTAACACAAGTCTCTGCCCCAACCAATACTGCTGAAGAAGCTGAAGTTGAATGGTCTAGAAGGCTGTAAGTCCTTCTAGACTAATGCCAAAGAGATGTCCTTTCCATCATAGGGGATTGGAATGTAAAAGTAGGAAGTCAGGAGATACCTGGAGTAACAGGCAAGTTTGGTCTTGGTGTACAGAATGAAGCAGGGCAAAGGCTAACAGAGCTTTGCCAAGAGAACTCACTGGTTTGAAGGAAGTAGGGGAAACCTCTAGGGCATTCAGATTTGACCTAAATGAAATCCCTTATGCTTATAAAGTTGGTGTGCTGAATAGATTCTAGGGATTAGATCTGGTAGACAGAGTGCCTGAAGAACTATGGATGGAGGTTCATAACATTGTACAGGAGGCAGGGACCAAAACCATCCTGAAGGGAAACAAATGCAGGAAGGCAAAGCAGCTGTCTGAGGAGGCCTTCACAAGAGCGGAAAGAAGAGGCGCGAAAGGCCAAGGAGAGAGGGAAAATCACACCCAACTGAATGCAGAGTCTCAGAGAATGGCAAGGCAAATTAAGAAATCCTTCTTAAGTGAGCGATGCAAAGAAATAGAGGAAATCAAGAATGGGAAAGACTAGAGATCTCTCCAAGAAAATCGAAGCTACCAAGGGAAAATTCCATGGGCATTTTGGGCATTCCATCATGCCCAAAAATGGGCACGACAAAGGACAGAACGGTAGGGAACTAACAGAAGCAGAAGAGATTAAGAAGAAGTGGCAAGAATTCACAGAGCTGTACATAAAAGGTCTTAATGACTCAGATAGCCACAGTGGTGTGGTCACTTACCCAGAGCCAGACATCCTGGAGTATGAAATCAAGTGGGCCTTAGGAAGCATCAATACACACAAAGCTAGTGGAGGTGATGGAATTGCAGCCAAGCTATTTCAAATCCTAAGAGCTGATGCTCTTTAAAGTGCTATATTCAGTATGCCATCAAATTTGGAAAACTCAGCAGTGGCTGCAAGACTGGAAAAGGTCAGTTTTCATTCCAATCCCAAAGAAGAGCAATGCCAACAAATTTTCAAACTATCATACAGTTGCACTCATTTCACATGCTAGCAAGTAATGCTCAAAATCCTCCAAGTTAGGCTCCAGCAGTCTGTGAACCAAGAACTTCCAAATGTTCAAGCTGCATTTAGAAAAGGCAGAGGAACCAGAGATCAAATTGCCAACATCTGTTTGAATATAGAAAAAGCAAGAGAATTGCAGAGAGAAATCTACTTCTGCTTCATTGACTATGCTAAACCCTTTGACTGTGTGGATCACAACAAACTCTGGAAAATTCTGAAAGAGATGGGAATACCAGACCACCTGACCTGTCTCTTGAGAAAAAATCTGTATGCAGGTCAAGAAGCACCAGTTAAAACTGGACATGGAACAACAGACTGGTTCCAAACTGGGAAAAGAGTACATCAAGGCTGGATATTGTCACCCTGCTTATTTAACATATGCAGAGTACCTCATGAGAAACACTGGGCTGGATGAAGCACAGCTGGAATCAAGATTGCCAGGAGAAATATCAATAACCTCAGATATGAAGATGATGCCACTCTGATGGCAGAAAGTAAAGAGGAACTGAAGAGCCTCTTGATGAAGGTTAAAGAGGAGAGTGAAAAAAATGGCTTAAAACTCAATATTTAGAAAAAATAACCTAAAATCATGACATCTGGTCCCATTATTTCATGGCTAATAGATGGGAAAAAAGTGAAAACAGTGACAGACTTTATCTTGGGCTCCAAAATCACTGCAGATGGTGACTGCAGCCACAACATTAAAAGATGCTTGCTCCTTGGGGAAAAAGCTTTGAGAAAAGTGAAAGTGAGCGTGCAAGTCGCTCAGTCCTGTCTGACTCTTTGGGATCCCATGGACTATACAGTCTGTGGAATTCTCCAGGCCAGCTATGAGACACGTAGACAGCATATTAAAAAGGCGAGACATCAATTTACCAACAAAGGCCCGTATAGTCAAAGCTGTGGTTTGATGCTAAAGCTGAAGCTCCAATTCTTTGACCACCTGATATGAAGAGCAAACTCATTGGAAAAGACCCTGATGCTGGGAAAGATTGGGGGCAGGAGGAGAAGGGGCGACAGAGGATGAGATGGTTGGATGGCATCACTGACTCAGTGGACATGAATTGAGTAAACTCCATGAGTTAGTGAAGGACAGGGAAGCCTGGAGTGCTTCAGTCCATGGGGTCACAAAGAGTTGGACACAGCTTAGTGACTGAACAAAACAATTACCTAAAAAATCCACATTGATATGTTAATGATAACAGACTTTTATGTTATGTAAGTTATTAATGGTATCATCACATTTCTTCTAGAATATTTATTCCACATCAAGAGACAAGTCTAGATCATGCATTTTAAGACATCTAAAACATCGTGCAGGTTCAGCCATATGGTGGTGTGGCCTTTCCTGCAGGTACAAGATGAAAATTGATGATTCATTTCAGAGAATGAACTGAACAGTTTCATTTGTAAAATATATTTTTTGCTCTAAACTATTATTTAACTTTTAAGTTTAAAGGCTTGGTGCTCATTTTCAAGATTCAAATGTTCCATTTAATTTCAGATAATTGTCATTTGCTTTCAAATAGTAATAAGAAAATATAAAGGAATTTTGTTGTGTTTTGAATAGTTGAGGATAATAGTGAGAAATTCTTAAATCTCTCTTTAGATAAATCATAAAATAAGTGATAGCTTTGTTAAAATGCACGTTTGTATAAATGATAATAAAATGGTGGAAAATTGTAATTGACTCCCTTCCAAAATGATACATAATTAAAAGAACACTTTAATAGTTTGACACTGTCCTTAAATTTTAGACGTAAATTTAGATGCTTAAACCTATTTTATATTTTGCTATATTCAGGAAAATTAATATATAGGTAATTTTAAAAAATTATAGTCCTCTGGTATTATATGTTTTTTGAAGTCACTTTAGGATGGAAATTATAATTATTTTGATGGATCCTTTTATTTATCTTCTGATAAAGCAGTGGGAGTCATATGCATGTGTAAGGCCATGCCAAGTATTTATATCCCAGACTTTTTAAGTTAAAAAATATTGAAACGGTAATCTATATATTTAGTTTTTATGTTTAAAACAACTTTAACGTTTATTAAATCTTGGATATTTAAAGTATGTTTCTTTAGCCCAGCATAGTGACTTGGTAGCAGTGTTGGTGGAGTGTGAATGATCTCTGAGATTTCATAGCCTTCCTTTAATCAGTGTCATGATGTCTCTCTTATTCTCAATAGGGGCATTTTGCATTTGGAGTCCAAAGATCCATAACTTGGTCTGCCTTGTTTTTCTTCCTCCCTTCCCCTTGTTAGCATTTGGACAGATTTCTTTCCAGTGAGGATATTGGTGAAAATCCCTCCCAGAAACCTGATCTTCAGTCCTCCCCTGTCTGCTTTCCGGAAGCCTGATCCTCAGTCCTCCCCCGTCCGCTTGTGAACCCGGTCTTCCCCAGGCTCCCTCAGTATCTGATTCTATGTGTGTTAGAGTTTCCGGTTCAGAGAGCCCTGGTAGTTTTATTTCACTTTTCTCACTTTAAAAAAAAATTTTATTCTCATCACCTCTTGCTTAAGAGGAGTTTTGCCCTGAAACTCCACAAAGTTACTAGAAAATGGAACCCTTTTAAACCCTGTTTAAAATCTTTTCTTTCATGTTTGATCCAATTATTTTTCTTGCTTTCCCATCTATCAAGCAGTATACTTCATGTAATTGATGGCCTATTTTCTAGGGTTCAGTAGCCAATCATATACCTTGAATTATTACCTTGGAGAATGAGAGAGTAATTAGAAGTAAAATTTATCAAATTTGAATTGTCTTTCCCATCTGTAAAAATTCACAATAAATCATTCTATGGTTACATCATGCAAGGAGTTAATTGCCATGTTGTGTTTTTGAATTCCAACTTTTAACCATTATAAAATATTTCCAAAAATTAGCAGTACTTTCCAAACTAAAAATGTGCATATTTTTTGACCCAGAATTCCATTTCAAGGTATTTATCTAACAGATAAACTCTCATGTAGGTGAAATAATATTTAAGAATATTTGCTGTATGTGTTATTTGTATGTCCAGTGTACACTTTAAAAAGTTCTATATATGGAAAGTTTAAAATAAAATGCCAAAATAGCATATGGTACTTATAGGCAGACAAATTGCATATATACACATACATATGTGTGTGTGTGTGTGTATGTAGGATACACATATATGTATACACACATATGGCATATATTTATAAATTGTGTAGATTATCTCTGGAAGGCTACTCAAGAAATTGCTAGTAGCATAGCTGGCCTCCAGGGAAAGCCACTGGGCATCTAGGGAAAGAAGAGGGAGGTAGACTTCATTTTCACTGTCTTATTATTGTATCATCTAAATGTAATGCCTATCCAGTAGTAAACAGAATGTTTAAAATTAAAATTATGTTTAAAAAGTTAAAAAGCAGCTGCCCAGTAGAGAACCTCTGACAAAAGGAAGACTTCTCTGAACAGGTTAAGCCTAGGAAGCCTGAGATAAAAACCATGAAGCCTTTTACATCTTAACTAGGTCTACAGTGCCGATGCTGCACTTGCTGGAAGTTTCCGTGTGGATGAGAGGGCACTAAATCTGACAGAGCTCAGAAATACAGCTTGCATGCAGTAATGTGTTACGCTATTCTAAATTAATAACTTAGCAGTATATAGGAATTTGATTTCCATGGGTTTATCCCAAAGAGACTCTTTAGTTTTACTCTAAGTACAAAAGCATTTCTCACGTGCTAAGGCTGGGGCTGGGTCCAAGCTGCAGTGATCCAGATGAAGTGTTGCCCGGGGAACCCCGCCAGACCTCCGCTGGGCACCCTCAAGTGCCCCTCTCCTCCGTAACCATACCCAGGGCTCCCTTGTCTTGGATTTTCCTTTCAGTTCTTCTGTTTTGACTTCATAGACCAGACTGAGCTCAGTTCCCAAGAGATGGGAAAATGAGTGCTCATTATCTACACTACAAATTGTGAAATTATTTCTCAGACAGTGAAACTTGATGGACTCATAAAAGAATATCATGTCTATGCAGACAACCTCAAAATAGAATAAAAAACGCAGTAAGTGACTGACATCAGTGTAGGTGTGTCTACAGTATATGTTAGTAATAGGACTGCAATAATAGGGGCTAGAAGCAATCCAGGTCATATTTAAAGTATCAAGTAAAAATTATCTTCACAATTATGAATCTTTAAACAGTATTGTTGCTTCTCAATATATGACATGCAAACATACCACATCATTTTTATTGCCAAAAAGGAAAAAAATAATTAAAACTATAAAAAGCTGTTCTTAGTGTCATTTTAATGTGTCTTTGTTATTGCCATTTATCTCTGAGAGATAATAAGAAAAATAGAGAAATAATACATCAGTAGATGATAAATTTTATTCATAGCAAACTGTTTTTTAAAAAAAAACCTATTGTTTTTCATCCAAAAAAACAACAGAGAAAGCAAAGACACATCTGTTATAAATGTCTGTTTTGATTTTACATCATTTTAAAAGTACAGATTTGGGTTTTTCTCCCCAAATTTTCAAGTCAGTCTTCCTCTTTGTGTGGTTTTCATCTTACCTAATTTTCTGAAACATAGGGAAGGGTTTTATTATTCATTTTAATGAATGCATATATGAAGGAATTTCTCTCCTGTTCGTACTTAAGTGTTCACACACAGATCCTTCACTGGTTAATCTGACAAGCTGGGAATAGTAGTTCTAAGATTGGGCTTCTTATTTCCTTATACGTTAGCAGCAGTAAGCTGAGGGTACCCAGAGGGTGGATGAGCTGCTGAAAAGAAAGTGACAGCTCACATCTTTAAAAACCAACTTAAGCCGAGGTGACTGAATAGGTTTCACCTTACACTTAACGTCCTTTGCCTCACGCTGTCCTGTAACTGAGATACGAGGCTGCGTCCTTGCATGGTTGACTAGGAGAAATGCGGGGCCCTCTCCTGTGACATCCCAGTGCGCTCTGGCGTCTGCTTTCCTTGGAGTGCTCCAAGTAACACCATCACCGTCGTTTGTCAAGCCGTTGAGGGACAGTCTGCAAAACAAGTGACAAGAGTTTTAGGGAATGTCAGCTTTCCATTTTGATAGATGAAGCAACTTTTTTTTAATAAAAGGAAAAATGAACTTAAATAGAAAATAAACACGCCCTGGGTATAAAATGCAGCTTGACATATTAATGGAAAAGAGCCTGATATAACCTTGTGTCTCCACTGTAACAGTATATGAGATACAAGGAAAACACATGCAAACAGAAAAGGCTGGCTGTTGGGAAACAGTAAAGGAAATACAAAGAAGTGGCCACTGGCTGCACGAGACTGAGGCTGACGATCCTTCTTTCACTTCACTTTGCTGAGCTCTCAATTTTTTTATGAACCTGTATTACTTACATAATAATGAAGTGAGAGGAAAGCCCTGTCCTTTGAAAACTTGGTAATTTTAAGATATTTATGTTTTTGCAATTACTTTGTTGTCTGTTCTCTTAATATTCTGTAAATTTATGTTTTATATGTCAAAAAGAAAAATGAGAGAGGGAATTAAACCATAGGGAGGAATACTTTATTCAAAATGAGAATTTTATCAAGTGCTTTATTGTCCCCCAAAAATGCTGGTATAAAAATTGCCTCAGTGTTTCAGACCTTAGATGGGGGGTATTGCGTCTCATTAAGCTAGGGAGCTTACCTACTTAATGTTTCCTATAGCGCAGAGTGTGGCTCACTCCCAGCTAGTGAAGAACTTGTAATTATTTGTAGCTCTCTTTATTGATTCTCTCCTCATTCTTTTCTTTTTCATCCCTTATGGAATAGCTGAGTTTGTTGTTAGAAAAGTTCATATTCTTTTTAATTGATACCTATAGCATTGTAAATATAAATTTTATATGGATGGATTTCTATTAATAACTTTATGTTGGATAGCCTCGTATCCATGGCCACATGAGCATGATGTCTGTATGCTAATACGCTTGCTTAATCTTTAATATATTTTAATAATATAGGAATGCCAGGCTATGGAAGAGCAAATGAAAAGGTCATTTTTTATTCATGTACTACTGAATGTACCTTCTGCTTGTAGCTCATTATACATGCAGTGAAGCCCAATTTTTTAAAAGTGGAAAGCATACCAAATTAAACCACAAGTTTTGCAACTGATTTCCTTTTGTAAAAGGAGTGCTCTCAATCTTTTCAGTTTTATTTATTCTGACTGCTTGTTACTCATCTGTGCTGCTCCCTTCTCCGTTATAGTCAGAATTTCTAATCCCATTGCAAGCAGAAGGCTGCCACTTTTCATCAGAGAAGAGGCAATAAATACGCATCACACTTATATATTCGGGCTTTCATCTGGGGCGCTCAGAGTGTTTTATGCATGAGCAGTGTTTCCCCCGGCTTTTTTTTTTTTTTTTTAAGTAGGAAAAATGAAACCTAGAGAGCTTAAATGGCTGAAGGAAGCCCACACCTGCAACAGTGAAAGCCATGACTTTCATTAAATATGTATCTGTGAGAATCTTCAGGATTTCTTGACTTGGATACCAGTGTGTATGCCATGCTTGACGAGGGACACAATTGTGCAGAGTGAAAACTCGTGTGAGAACATGTTTGGCACGGCCCGGTTAGGGTGCCTGGTGACATGGCCAGTGAGTGCTTACGTAGGGAGACTTGATGAGCGTGGCTGTTCACTTACTATCTTTAAAGAGCAAAATTATAAAAAGAACTCAACTGGAAAGAAAAAGTGGTGTTTTTGTTTTATTCAGATTCTGACCGTTTAGAGTTGTGTGACGGTGGCTGAGTGGGCCGATGGCTGGGGTCTCGTCGGTACAGCGGGAAGTCCTGGTTCTCAGGAAGGAGCCCCTTTCTCAGTTAATCTCTCTTTCCTCCTACCCCCGCCCCGCCCCCAAGACATAAATTATCTCAGCGGAATTCAGATGTGAAGGCAATGGCAACCCACTCCAGTGTTCTTGCCTGGAGAATCCCAGGGACGGGGGAGCCTGGTGGGCTGCCGTCTATGGGGTCGCACAGAGTCGGACACGACTGAAGCGACTTAGCAGCAGTAGCAGCAGCAGCATTATTAGTCACAAGAGCATGAGTAAGAGATTAATAGAAAATAAAGAACCTTTTAAAATATTAATTTAAAAAGACCATCTTGTTCTAAAAGATTTCTGAATGTACGTCTGTGATCTCAACTTGCTTTGCCCTGGATCTGTGGGGCAGGGCCTTGAGGATGCAGAAAATCAAAGGAGTGAGGACTTAGAAGGTGGTTTTTTTTTTTTTTTGATCTCCTGCACATTTGGTGCTGGTGTTCAGGTTAGTGTAACACGTGCCTGCGGGGTTGGGGGCAGACTGGACGTTGGACTTACATTGAAAAGGAAGGCACAAGGTGTGGAGGCGGCCGTAGAAGGAGGAAACTTAAAACCCAGGAAGGCTGTGTCTTTGAGAGAGTGATGGTGAAATTTAGAGATTTCAGTGTAGAGGTTAGAAGTTGTTGCTTTCTGTGATGAGTGGGACTTTGGGAAGACAGATTTCTGGAGAGGATTTTCTGAAGTCAGAGCCTAGTGGCTAAAAGTGCCACTGGGTAAAGGGTAACTAAACTCACCGGCCTGTGATACTTTCTACCAGGTGAAAAAAAGGATATCCAGAAAGCGCTGTATCGCCTACGCTCATGTTAGGGACGGGTGGCTGAGAGCTAAGAATAGCGAAGAATGGGCTGGCTGAACAGTAGAGGAATGTCCACCTCATCTCACCGTACCTCTTACCATTTGTAACACAGACCAGATTAAATGTTTAAATAATATAGTTACTGAGTCAGTTCTAATAAAGACTCCATTTAACTGAAAACTGTAAGAAGCAGGATTTACTAATGCTGGCCAGGGTACGTTCAGCTGTAGTTTGTCTATGTATGCGCCTGCTGCTGCTGCTGCTGAGTCACTTCCGTCGTGCCCGACTCTGCGCGACCCCATAGACGGCAGCCCACCAGGCTCCCCGTCCCCGGGATTCTCCAGGCGAGAACGCTGGAGTGGGATGCCGTTGCCTTCTCCGATATATGCACATATATGGGTATAAAGATACATTTAGATAAAATGTAGACATATACTGAGCGTGTGCTTGCTCAGTCGCTCAGTCATGTCCAGCTCTTTGTGACCCCTATGGACTGTAGCCCACTAGACTCCTCTGTCCTTGGAATTTTCCAGGCAATAACACTGAGTCGGTTGCCGTTTTCTACTCCAGGGATAGTATAACTACATATATAGAAACTTAGAATTTCCTACTGAATTCCTACTATATTCCTACTGAATATATATACACATATACACGTATATACTCTTCACCATATCTATATAGGGAATGTTTTAAAGTGGTTTTCTAGGGTAAATATATATGTGTGTATATATTATAGATATATATAATTTATATATATATTAGATAAGATCAGTTCAGTCGCTCAGTTGTGTCTGACTCTTTGCGACCCCATGAATCACAGCACGCCAGGCCTCCCTGTCCATCACCAACTCCCGGAGTTCACTCAGACTCGAGGCAATCGAGTCAGTGATGCCATCCAGCGATCTCATCCTCGGTCGTCCCCTTCTCGTCCTGTCCTCAATATGATATATATTATATTATATATATTAGATAAGCTATATAAGATATATATATATAATATATACACATATATATTTACCCTAGAAAACCACTTTAAAACATTCCCTATATAGATATGGTGAAGAGTACTTATTTTTTCCTCAGTTTATCCTTGTAAAATTTAGAAGTACGCTTGGGTATTGTAAATGCCCGTCAGTACAGTAGTTGGGGAGAAATTGTGGATCTCTTAGGCTGGAAGCAAACATCTTAGGATGGCAAGCGCCTGTCTGATGTACCCATTGCGAACATTTCATGGTCAGATGGCAAATGACGTTCCTTTGAGAACGAAGCAGCAAAACGAGAACATAGCACAGCTCCTTGGCCCTTCTCCCCGTCAGGCCTGGGCCAGACCGACCAAAAATGCCGAGGTGAAGACGGCGAGCCGCTGACTTGCCATGCAGCTGTGGTGCTAGACTTGTCCTCTTGAGGGGAGGCCATTTCTCATGAGCAGAGCAGCTGCTTTCCAGGGCCCTCGGTTCTTGGAGCAGCATCTCCTTCCCTCTGGGCTCTTGCTTCTTCTATGTAAATGAAGAGATGATAAGACCCTTAGGGCCCTGCCAGTTCCAATAGCCAGAGATTACCTATTAGTCTCATCTGCCCTGGAGCTATTTCTTGTCTATACCTTTAGGATAATGTACTATATATGTCTATAGCTTGTAGATAAAGCCCTAAAGATTTCACTCTGTAGTAATTGTCCTAAGAGAAAAGCACAGTGTGTTTCAAACTCAGATTATTTTCAGAATCAAGTCTGAAATATCAGAAGCTCTTCCCTAGAATATTAATAGGTCTTATGCTTGAGAATTACTTGGCCAAGCCAAGTGAAATAGGCCTTTGTTCTGCAATACAGCTCAAAGCTTTTCCTGTGCTTGAATTTATTGGGACCCAAGGCTCTGGGTTCCATAATGCAATAATCTTTTTCCATCTGGTTTGAGTGAAGTCTCCCTTTTTGTGTGGACAGTCTCTATACTCTGAGAAACAATGTTTTTTGACTGTCTTCAATCTCTCCACAGACATATTCAAGTAAACAAAGGTTAGACAAGGTGAGTGGTCCTCTTCCTGAAATGTGGCTCTCTGGTTTTGGCCTCGGGAAGCAACTGCTGCAGAAGCGCCTGAAGGCATTGAGCTATGAGGTCAGGGTCAGACAGACGTGTAAGAATGTCAAAACACTGAAAATTTGCAGACCACGCCTAAATGTACCCAGTGTTTTGAATTCATTCCCCTCTCCCCTTTCTCATATAAGACAGTGTTTATGTAGACAAGTAGGGAAGGAGTGCTTATCTTAGTTTCTGAGTTCTTTCTAGCTTTAAGTTCTTTCTCTTAGGGAAAAAGCATGAACTTTTAAATTGTAATCATGCTGACTTCAACTTAGATCTGCCACTTAACTTGGCCTAACTATCCGCCTGAGCCAGTATTCTGCATTGTAAAAATGGATATAGTACAATGGTTGAATGGAACTGTATTTTACAGAACTAAGGAAGCTAATATTTAGCAAATTACTAGCTCCTGAGTGCTGACTGATGCTAGCTGTGTTTATTCTTTGACTGTCTGGCGGAGAGGTTCTGGATGTAGGAACAAGGAGTCTGGCCTCGTCACACTGCTAACTCGTCATCACTCCCCCAGTGTCTAATACTGTTCACCCTCCAACCTAGTGTCTCCATAACTCAGTCCCCTCACTCATCAGGTGAGGAAAAACTACCTGACATCGTGTTCTAGAGTATAAACTGAGATAACAGACCTGTAATTAATTTGAAAAGATTTTTTAAAGTACTAATTAATGTTATTTTTCGTAGTGGTAGAATCATTATTGACTTTCAGTCTGACCATAAATCTTTTCTGTTCCCACTGTTATGTCTATTGTAATGGGATTGCTGGAGGAGCATACTATTTTAATAGAATCCCTTAGGATGGATTTAAGAAAAAGTACTGAGCCTCTTGTTTTCCATCTTACATAGGAAGGTTTATATTCTTTCAAACATTTGTATACACTTTCTTTCATCTTCAACTGCACAACTGTAAAAGATTTAGAGTTTTTGAAGATTGTGCATTTAATTTTTAGCTGAATTGTATATAGATCAAATCCACACATCAGAAAGTCTACAAAAAGAGAATTTATAGAGCTTGGGGAGATGGAGTTAAAAATTTATAAGTCTTTGGGGCCCTTAAATGAGAAAGATATGAAAAATCTGTTTTTGACTTAAAAACTACATTTTAGAACTGTGGGAAACTAATGCTGTAAACTCTTACTTGAAAACCATACTGTTGATTTCTTCTGTAACATTTATGATGCATCATTATTAAACCTTTTAATTTCATAGAACAAAGATTTGATTTGGCATTGAAATCTTGTTCAGGTTTTTTTTTTTAAAGCATTTTCTTTTGAAACTAATTTCTGATAGGAAATTTTGATAGTTTATTACAAAAAATTTGGGCCTTTTTTTAAAAAAAAAACAACAACAACACTAGGTTTTAAATTTTGTTGTGAGACATTATGTTTATCTCATTTTATGTCACTTTTTTGCCTAAGTTTTTCATTTGTGTTTCTGACCTCTGAATATACTAATGGTTTGAAGACATTTGCAGAATGCTTTGGGGTAACAGATAGCTTCCCTGTCTTTTTTAACAAATCTCTATTCCTTATTCGGTGCCGGGGTCCAGCCCCGGTGGATCCAGGGTGATTCGAAGGTGGAGACGGAGTCAGCGAGAAAAACACTTTTAGAAATATAAGATTAGATTAGGAAATAGTAGTATAGTAGGAAAATTTAGATGGAGAAAAGGAGGCTGAATAACTTGATTTATGTGGAATACCAATCACCACCTACGTAGGTCAAAGGCGTCTTTCTGTTCTCCCGAAGGAGAGGAGGCACTGAGGCCTCCCCGGTCCGATCTTAGAAGCCCAGGCATAATTAGTAGGCTTGGTGAGTACCCACTCCCCAGATGGAGATTCAGCCAGAATGAGAAAGAAAGAACGACATGGGGGCAATCAGCCTTTCCAGAAACTGATCCCATTTTCTTTATTTTCAGATTTGCTTATATACCTTTTTTACACATAGGGATGAATACAGAGTCACGTGGGGGTCAGCAGTCCTGACCTTTATCAAAATCAGGTGCTTTACATAAAAAAAGGTCTTAGGGGTTTCACATCATCTTCTGGCCATGAGGCCTGCTGACACTTCATGACCTCTCTTTCTGATAACCAAAAAACTCTTTTTTCCAAGGGTGTTTTTTCTTAAACCAGGCACCACCCTCCAGATAAAGGTACATTCCTATAGGGTAAGGATGTAATGAGTTACAATCAAGAAAGGAATTTATGTAACCCAAGGTTAACATGATTAATCTTAAAGGTTAATACTTATTTCTCTTATATGCTAGTTATATTCATTATAAGGGCAGGGAATTAGAAGCAATTATTGGCACAACAAATGAAAAACCCTTCACCAATACAATTCCTAATCAACCCACTATACTAATAAATTCTAACTTCCCAAAAGAATCTGCCTTTAGTAAATCTAAAACATCTCGTGCCTCTTGCTGTTGGGAGGCTGTAAATAATCACATTTGGCCGGACGAACCTATACAGGCAGGCTAGATAACCTTCAGAGGAGTCTGTAAGCTGAAACACTCTTGTCACGCCCAGGAATTTTATCAACTGGAGTGCAAGTTAACTCCTTCTCCGAGAGAAATGGTTATGGGGGAGAGCCCCCCGTAAAGTCAGAGGTGTAGGTGAGAGCATAAAACAGACTCTTGGTTTTGGGGGTAGATGCTCGCGAACAGGGGGTTTCCTGAGACTTGATCACGCCTTTGCGTATGCCAAGCCTCCTTCCTCATGACCTTTGCCACGGGCGGAGTTCCTCACGCTGGCCCCCAGCAATTCGGTATTTAGGAAGGAGATCTAGATTACCAGATATGCCTCTAAAGCCCCTGCTCCCTCTGTCTTTTGCAGCTATGTTTTCATAATTCACTTCCAAGTGCCGATAGGTCGGCATTTTGTAATCTCCTGTAGGAGTTAAGTGTGTAGACAGAAAAAGTCTTAAACTTGCGTTGTGAAGAAACGATTTCAGAACATGTAAATCGTTGGTTAACACTGTGTCCCGTCTAAAATGTGCTTAAATTGGTGACAGTTCCCAAGATCATGGACCACGTGCCTATTTTCATACTGTGGTTGATGCAAAGAGTGCTTCTTGGATGTTCTTCTAGGAGTGTATTGTCGAGTGTATGAGGCCATGAGTTTCTGTAAGTTCTGTTTCTGGGCATAGCTCTGTATCAACACCATGGTATGAGAAACTGCTTAGCACCCAGTCACGAAAGTTGATTAAGCATGAGCCTCTGTTGTTGGAAGGAGGAACATTCTCAGTTAGAGACTTTTAATATATAATACTAAAGAAAATCATAACATATTTTACAAGTATATATTTTCTGACTTGGAAGTATTTAATAATAGCTAGCAATTAAAATAATAACTGAGTATTTATGAATATAAAGCACTGTACATATATTGTACCCCTTTATCATTATGATAACCCGATGAAGTCATTCCCTCCCTTTTATCATCACGGTTAATCATAACCACATTTAGTCTCATGTGTCACATGTACTAATAAATTGCAATTTTTTAAATAGCTGCTTTATTGCTGAAAATATATAATTCATAGCACTCCTACATTACCAAGTTTGTATCTGCCTTTATGTTCCTGTATATGTGACGTCTGTGGGTAAACTTCCTTGGTAAAAACCTCACAAAGCCTCAGATATTATCACCTCATTCCTAAACATCATTTGACAATTAACTTACTGTTTAAAAAAGAAAGATACTGACTCCAAACTGATACAAGAATGTGTCAGAAATACAGAATAATTATGTAGAAATGCTCATTCATCATGCTGCTCTGTGACTTTATTTTTAGTCAGTCAGTTCAGTCGCTCAGTCGTGTCC
>SJXQ01002629.1:153991-174156 GCA_006408695.1 Aepyceros melampus
AGCCTGGCTTGGAGAATTTTGAGCATTACTTTACTAGCATGTGAATGAGTGCAGATGTGCGGTAGTTTGAGCATTCTCTGGCTTTGCCTTTCTATGGGATTGGAATGAAAACGGACCTTTTCCAGTCCTGTGGCCACTGCTGAGTTTTCCAAATTTGCTGGCTTATTGAGTGTAGCACTTTCACAGCATTATTTTTCAGGATTTGAAATAGCTCAACTGGAGTTCCATCACCTCCACTAGCTTTGTAGTAATGCTTTCTAAGGCCCGCTTGACTTCACATTCCAAGATGTCTGGCTCTAGGTGAGTGATCATACTATCGTGATTATCTGGGTTGTGAAGATCTTTTTTGTACAGTTCTTCCGTGTATTCTTGCCACCTCTTAATATCTTCTGGTTCTGTTAGGTCCAGACCATTTCTGTCCTTTATCGAGCCCATCTTTGCATGAAATATTCCCATGGTGTCTCTGATTTTCTTGAAGAGATCTTTATTTTACTTCCGTGTTGTTTCATGCAATCTTTACATGTCAAGGAAAATGCCATCTTATCACGTCTCTGTGTCTGAATACCGTAATTCCTTCAACCTTTCCTGTTTATGTTTGCAGTGATAGGACTTCTGTTTCATAGAGCTTATTCACTGAAAGCTTTGCTAGTTTTGTTCCTCTTTTATTCCTGGGATCTAGAAGACCCCTAGGCGCATAGGATGACCCGTAATATATAAGTGAAGGAATGAATAATCCCAGACTACACTCCAGAATGGTTTTGCTAACTTGTGTTGCTGCCACATGTGTATCTGTTTCCCCTCGGCAAGGTGTGAACGTTGACAGTTAGGTCCCCAGTACCATTTTATAAGTAAGCGGCTCTCAGAGTGAGAGTCGAAGCTCCAAATGGTCAGGGGCATGTCATGGCGGCTGTGTTTCAGTTGACTTCTGAAGGGCAGTCATACAGTCCGCTGGTTTGGAAAGTGGTATTGGTCTGATTCCTAAGTATATATCTGTTATTCAAGATTTTATTATACATAAACATATAATTTTTATTATTTTGAAACTTTGGTTTAGAGCCAAACTTTGGTTTAGATTCTCTAGGGGATCTTCCCAACCCTGGGATCGAGCCCAGGTCTCCCACATTACAGGTAGATTCTTCATCAGCTGAGCCACCAGGGAAGCCCTAGAATACTGGAGTGGGTAGCCTATCCTTTCTCCAGCGGTCTTCCCGACCCAGGAATGGAACCCAGGTCTCCCTCATTGCAGGTGGATTCTTCACCAGCTGAGCTCTCAGGGAAGCCCAGTATACAGCCACTATAATATTAATATAAAGTTTTCTGTTTCCCAAGATATAAAGTAATATGCTTCAACATTTGTCCTTTTTTAAAATAAATTTTTGAAACTTTGGTTTAGAGCCAAACTTTGGTTTAGATTCTCCAGGGGATCTTCCCAACCCTGGGATCGAGCCCAGGTCTCCCACATTACAGGTGGATTCTTCATCAGCTGAGCCACCAGGGAAGCCCTAGAATACTGGAGTGGGTAGCCTATCCTTTCTCCAGCGGTCTTCCCGACCCAGGAATGGAACCCAGGTCTCCCTCATTGCAGGTGGATTCTTCACCAGCTGAGCTCTCAGGGAAGCCCAGTATACAGCCACTATAATATTAATATAAAGTTTTCTGTTTCCCAAGATATAAAGTAATATGCTTCAACATTTGTCCTTTTTTAAAATAAACAATCAAATAATGTATTTTAAAATCTATGATGATGAAGAATGATGCCAACTTGGGGCTTTAGGCATTAATTATATATTTATTTTATGCTGATTTGAGGTTTTGTCACATTTTCCAACAGCTTTGGGATAGGGACTATATTTCAATTAAATCTATAACAATTTTTTAATTGAGATCCATTTTTTTTTTCTACTTCAGTTTATTAGAACACACAGACCAGGATTTGAGGTAGCTTTCTGGGATTATGGGGCTTCCTTTTTGGCTCAGCTGGTAAAGAATCTGCCTGCGATGCGGGAAACCTGGGTTTGCTCCTTGGGTTGGGAAGATCCCCTGGAGAAGGGAAACGCTACCGCTCCAGTGTTCTGGCCCAGAGAGTCCCATGGACTCTACAGTCTCAAAGTGTCAGACACGACTGAGCGACTTCCAGGTTCACTTTCTTTCTGTGATTATACTGTTGTCCCCAGGGGGTATGAATCAAACTCAGAATTATGCATGTGTTGTTATTCAACTGTAGTAATGGACAATGATAATTCTTTTTAACAGAAAAGATATTTAAATTCTGGAGACTTGATAATAGTGACTTTGAACATTTCACATAACATGGCTTTTGGAAGGAAGACTATTTTAAGCATTGTTCTTTTTAGAGCAAAGTTCAGAGTCATCTTATTATCTTATAACTAGCTAATGTGAACATTTTCTTTCATTTTAAGCTACTGCCAATTGTTTTGTCAAATAGGGATAATATAAATTCACAGGTGTAGCATTTACTAAGTATAGTTGATATAAGTACATTTTATTGTATAGTTTGTCTCTGGTCAAATGCAAAACACAGCCTTTTGCAATTTGGAAGGGCCTTCTAGCTTCCAGATTGTTTTTACTGAGGCCATGGTTGGGCAATATGATTTTCATTATTCAGACTGTAAAACATCATATCAGTTTCTCAGGTTATACCACTTTAATCTTATATTGTGAATTGATCAATTAACCTAAATAGCTGAGATAATAACAGGATTTTAAAACACAGGTAACCTTTGGACTTGTTAAATGTACAGGAGGCCCAAAACTTTTATTGAAGAACAGCAAAGGAGACTTGTAGCTCAAGGAAGCTCCTCTTTTCTCCCCTCACAGAGATTAGTATACATTTATTGAAAGAGTCAAGACAGGAGTATTGTAAAATAAAATACCCAAGGAATTTGCATAATTTAAAATTATATAAACGCCCATTTATTCATAAGTCTCCTGACTGAAGGACCAGGGCAGTTTCTTTGTATAAGAGCATGCTGATGGGAGCTTCAGATCATCTTTCTTGCACAGACCTCAACCCCAACTACACCATCAGAGAGTTCCAGTTTCCAGTAGTTTAAAGTAGGGTGAGAAAGACACTTGTGAAACAGTGTAAGTAGAATCCTTCTCAATTTTACAGACTTTCCCATAAATATTTTTAAGTTTCCACATTTGTTTGTCTGCTTGCTTAATGAATTAACGAGTGACATTTTACATATATGAAATGATCAGTATCATAAAGCCTAGTAACCGTCTGTCCCCACAAAGTTATTACGTTATTATTGACTATTTCTCATGTTTTATGTTATATTCTCATTGTTTCATCTATTTTATAACTGGAGATTTGTACCTCTTAACTCCCTTCACCTGTTTCTCCCCACTTCCCGTCTCTCTGGCCACCGCCAGTTTGATTTCTGCATCTGTGTTTTTGTTTTGTGTGAGTGAGAACACACAGTGTTTATCGTTCTCTGTCCGCTTTATCTCGCTGAGCGCGACACACTCTACATTCAGTCATGTCAGCACAAGGGACTGTTTTTAAAAAGTGTTTATTTACTTGGCTGTGCCGGGTCTTGCTGCGTCGTGTGGGATCCAGCTCCCTGACCAGGGGCCGAACCCGAGTCCCTTGCGTTGAGAGCGCAGAGCTCTAGCCACTGAACCTCCAGGGAAGTCCCAGGGTTTATTTTTTAATGGCTGAATGATCTTCTATTTTATGTATACCACATATTCTTTATCTCTGTGTCTTTTGATGGACGTAGGTTATTTCCATTTCTTACTATTGTGAATGGCACTGCAGTTAACAAGTGGGTGAATGCATCTTTTTGAATTAGTGTTATTATTTTCTTCAAGTAAATACTCAGAAGTGAAATTGCTGAGTTACATGGTAGTTTTATTTATTTATTTAAAATTAATTTTTATTTTTTCGTTTGTTTTGCTTTACAATACTGTATTCATTTTGCTATACGTTGACATGAATCAGCCACGAGTGTACATGAACTCCCAATCCCGACCCCTGGTAGTTTTATTTTTAATTTCTGTATAATCTCCATGCTCTTTTCCAAAATGGTTGTAGTGATCTACAGTCCCATCAACAGTGCACGAGGGGCCCCTTTCCTCTCAATCCTCTGCAACACTTTCTATTGCTTGCCTTGTTATCATTGTGATGGGTGTGAGGTGATATTGTACTTTTGATTTGTATTTCCCTGATGATTAGCGATGTTAAACATCTTTTCCTAGTATATGTTGGCCATCTCTCTTTTGGGGAAAATACGTCTATGCAGGTCCTCTGCCCATTTTTAAAATCAGGTTGTTTGTTTTCTTGATACTGAGTTGTATGAGTCTTTTGTATATTTGGATGTTAACCTGTAATTGGATATATCATTTGCAGCTTCAGTAGAGGGCCTTTCTGTTTTCTTGATAGTTTCCTTCACTGCATAAAAAACTTTTTAGTTTTGTGTAGTTCCATTTGTTTATTTTTGCCTGAGGAAACAGATCCAAAAGATATTTCTAAGACCAATGTCAAAGAACATATAGTGCCAATGTTTTCTTACAGTTCTAAGGTTTCCAGTCTTGCATTTAAGTCTTTTATCCATTTTACATTTATTTTCTGTATATGGTGTGAGGAAGTAGTCCAGATTCATTGTTTTGCATACAGCTGTACAGATTCCCAATGACATCGATGGAGAATGCTGTCTTTCCCCCACTTTTATGTTCTTGTCTCTTTGACACAGATCAGTTGGCCTTGTGAGTATGGGTTTCCTTCTGAGCTCTCTATTCTGTTCCGTTGATATACATGTCTGTTCTGTGCCAGTACCATGCTGCTTTGGATTACTGTAACTTTGTAGTATAATTTGAAATTAGAGAGTGTGACACTCCCAGTTTTGTTCTTCTTTCTCAAGATCATTTTGGCTATTGGGGTATTTTATGTTTACATACAAATTTTAGAATTATTTGTTCTCATTCTGTGTAAAATGCCCTTTGTATTTTGATAGAAATTGCACTGAATTTGTAGATTAATTGCCTTAGGTAGTATGATAATTTTAACAATATTAATTTTTCCAATTCATGAACACATTTATTTGTGTTGTCTTCAATTTCTTTTTATCAGTGTCTTACAGTTTTAGAGTGTAAGTCTTTTACCTCCATAGATTCTTTCCTATGTGTGTTACTCTCTTAGATGCTGTTGTAAATAGTGCTGTTTTCTTTATTTCTCTTTCTGCTCATTTGGTAATTCTATACACTGATAACAAACTCTCTGAAGCTTCTGTGTCTTAATTTTGGATCCTGCCACATTACTGAATTCATCTATGGGTTCTAATCATTTCTTTGTGGCCTCATTAGGATTTTCTACACATAGAATCATGTCATCTGCAAACAGTGGCGGTTTTACTTCTTTTCCAATTTGGATTCCTTTTATTTCTTTTTTCTTCTCTGATTACCATGGCTAGGACTTCCAGTCCTATGTTGAATAAAAGTGGCAAGAATGAGCATCCTTGTCCTGTTTCTGATCTTAAAGGAAATGCTTTCAGCTTTTCACTGAAAAAAACGTTGGCTATAGGTTTGTCATGTCTGGCCTTTATCATGTTGAGGAATGTTCCTTCTATACCCACCTTGTTGAGAGTTGTTTATTTGTTGTTTTATCATAGATGGATGCTGAGTTTTGTCATCTACTGAGATGATCTATGAGTTTTACTCTTCAGTTTGTTGCTGTTGTGTATCACAGTGGTTGATTTGCAGATAGTGAACCATTTTTGCCTATCTGACATAAATTCCACTTGATTATGGTGTACACGCCTTTTAGAGTATTGTTGAATTCAGTTTGCTACATTTTGTTGAAGATTTTCCCATTCATGTTCATCAGGGATATTGGCCTGTGGTTTTCTTTTCTCTTCTCCTTCTCTGTGCTGTATTAGTCTGGTTTTGGTGTTGATGTGATGCTGACCTTGTAAAATTAGTTTGAAAGCATTTCTTCCTCTTCAGTTGTTTGAAAAAGTTTGAGAAAGATAGGCATTAATTCATCTCTAAATGTTTGATAGAACTTACCAGTGAAGCCATCTAGTCCTGAACTTTTATTTGTTGGGAGTTTTAAATTACTGATTCAGTTTTATTACTAGTAATATTTTCTATTTCTTCCTGGTTCAGTCTCAGGAGATTGTACATTTCCAGGAATTAGTGAATTTCTTCCAAGTTATCCATTTTAGTGGCATTATATTTGCTCATAATAATTCCTTTTGAGCCTGTGCATTTTTGTGGTATCAGTCATAACATTTCCTTTTTCATTTCTGATTTTATTTATTTAGGCCCTCCCTGTTTGTTTGTTTTTTTACCCCCATGGTGAGTCTTGATAATGGCTTATCAATTTTATCTTTTTTAAAAAACTCAAATCTTAGTTTCATTGATCTTTGCTATTTTTTAGCCTCTATTTTATTTATTTGTGCTCTGATCTTTGTTATTATTTTCTACCAACTTTGAACTTTGTTCTTTTTCTAGTTTCTTTTGGAGTGAGGTTAGATTGTTTGAGATTTTTTTGTTTCCTGAGGTAGGCTATAAATCAATTTGTATCTATAAATTGATAGATAAATTAGATTCTGATTCACATTTAAGTTCCCAGTTTTGGAACAATATGCTATATAGGTCGTGCTGTTGCTAAGTTGCTTCAGTCGTGTCCGACTCTGTGTGACCCCATAGACGGCAACCCACCCGGCTCCGCTGTCCCTGGGATTCTCCAGGCAAGAACACTGGAGTGGGTCACCATTTCCTTCTCCAATGCGTGAAAGTGAAAAGTGAAAGTGAAGTCACTGAGTCGCGTCCAACTCTCAGCAACCCCATGGGCTGCAGCCCACCAGCTCCTCCATCCATGGGAGTCTCCAGGCGAGAGCACTGGAGTGGGTGCCATTGCCTTCTCCAATGCGTGAAAGTGAAAAGTGAAAGTGAAGTCACTGAGTCGCGTCCAACTCTCAGCGACCCCATGGGCTGCAGCCCACCAGGCTCCTCCATCCATGGGAGTCTCCAGGCGAGAGCACTGGAGTGGGTGCCATTGCCTTCTGCTATAGGTCGTGCTGGATATGTTAAATCAAGAGACACATGTTATCCGGAGGTAATGGAAATTTTAAGTAAAGTTATGTAAGCTGTGTCATTTAATTTGCACAAGGCACTATTCTAAACCCTTTGCATTTCTTTTCATCTTTGCATTTCCTTTAATCATTATCAAAGTTCTTTAAAGTAGATGCTCTTACTATACCCACTGTATGGATAAGGAAAGTGAAATGCAGAGAGGCTGCATGACCTGCTGAGGTTCCCAAGGCTGGGTTTGATCTGGTCTCTGGGACTGAGACTCCCGAGTCTGTGCTCCAGAGCACCCTGCCGGTCTGCCTTTTGAAGACAGTGACATTTCTCAATTACATTCAAAAGAGCTCGTGTGTACCAGAACCCTCCAGTAAACACAGTGTCTTAATTCTGTAAGCAAGTACATGTTTTAAGAGTGTGTATTTTAAATAAAAAGTACTTTTGAGCTATGTTGTTTACCACATCCACCTTGCTTGGGAATAATACCTTGTAAAATACATACTGATTTTCTTACTGTGGTACTGACTCTCACATTGACAAGCTATAATATTTCCCTTTTCCTATAGTGGAACTTTTCATAGATAGCAAATTTACTTCCCTTAGGTAAATAGATAAATATTTCTTTTGCATCATCAAGAAATATAAGGTGAGTTCCTTGAAATTAATGGCTATTTATAATTTTCAATAGCCATACCATTTACAAAAGAAATTGTTACAATTTTTATTGCTTCTTTTGCTTATGTGAGGATCAATATTATAGAGTCTTCTCAATCAGTTTGGTTTATCTATTGTAGAAGGTATATTACTGAGGAAAATTCTGCAGGATCCACTTTGGGTTTCCATTACACATCCTTATCCTATTATTTACGTTTTAAAGTCTGCCTGTCATCACGTATAGTTTTTCTGCCTTTAAGACTCTCTGTATTTTAATACATGCTCTTTATCCTTTTTATTAGACAGATTTTACATAGATAATTCTCTTTACAACTGCAAGTAACTCATTCCTTGCGCCTATAAATAATGTTCTCCCTTGTTGACATATGTTTAATAACAGTGGTACATTTGCTATTTTATTCAGAATTCTAAGTATACACAGCTGCGTGACCTGTCTCATCAGTGGGCTTCAGACCTTCATGCGTTCATTCAGCATATCTCAGGATGTCTTGAGCATCTCACCAGGGATGAGTGAAGCACAGCCCCAGGTCAGGGTGATGACGTGCACTTGATACGTGGTCACACCAGCGGGAGGAAGAGCCAGGAGTCAGGAGGAACGGTCCGTCTGAGCAGAGTCCGCTGCCGGAGTCTGACCAGACATAGAATATAAGTGAGTCAGATGGACTAAATGTAATCATTTCTAGAGGTTTGTGCAGCTATTGCAACTGGAGAGTTCATGTCTGATCCAGGGACAGTCGTGGCTGGGATGCCTATCTGTGACCTTGGTAAGGCCTAAGTACATGAAAAGTTCAGTGTTTTGAGAAACTATTTGTATAACAATTGTGTTTAGTGGGCCAAGTCAGATAGACTTATGTAGAATTTTGGGGCCAGAAGTTATTACCTAGGGTTTCAAACTACATTGAAAAAAATAGATGTGGGACAAAATTTGAGCCAAAAAAAAAAAAAAAAGTAGCAAAATCATGAACAAGGGCACAGAGGCTCCCAGTGAAGTGGCAACAGACTGGCACTGAGCCAGCCACTCCGCTGGGCTCACCAGTGAGCACGCCAAGCACACGCCTGATGTACCACCACCCAAGCGCAGCAGAACAGTCTGAAAAAAATGCTAAAATTAGACTTTGGCCTTTCGTTCATAAATGGTGCAGTTTAGTGATTTTAAAATTATTATTATGAAATTAGAGATGGAAGAGGAACCATGTTTTTCCCCAGGATTTATGACCTCTATGTGCCTTAATCTGGTGTGGATAAGCCAATAAAATTAAAGATTCCAGGCATTGAGGAATTAAGTGTTTGGCTGAAGACCAGACTCAGGATAACTGGGCATGGATGTTGGAGGCTAGGCTCAACAGCAAATGTGGTGTGGCCATACGTAGTTCACCTGCTGGCTCTTAAAACTATTTTCTCCCCAAATAATGTTGAATGTCTTTATAATTAATGTTTGACATTGATTGTACTAGCTATTAAGAGAGATTTACAAACTCATAGATTTGGGCTCTGTATTAATTTTTGCAATAAACATGCATTTATTCTCCCTTTGTAGGGATTTATAGACATTGATTCTAATCAGTGTTTAAAGTTTACTTTGAAAAGAATTAGGCTGAATGTCTTAAAAGTAACATGGTACAATTGAGTAATACAAAAATGTAAAATGACTTTTAAAAGCTTTCATACAGTTGATAACTTTGCAGTTTTTCTCAGTGGTTTCCATTTTAAATATTAATCTTCTGAAAAATAATTTAATAATTATATTATCCTTACTATATTTTTATGATTTAGAAATGAAGGTGTAGTATCTTTTCTCTCATTGTATTTCAGGCTTTGGTCATGTGAGGTTTATATTAATAGTAAATGCTTATGTTATTAATATCCTCATTTTTATATTATACATCAAAAAGATCTTTCACATCTAATAGATGTCCTCAAATACAAAAATCGCGACTGTGCTTGGCAATCTTACTATGGCTGTTCACAAACTTTTGTTATGTCTTGAACTTAAACTGAGTGCTTTGAAGATTTGCAACTCTTTCCTTGATCCTATTTGGAGGCCATGTTTACAAAGAGTTCTTTAAATACCTGATGTTTGGTTGCTTAGCACAAATCATCTAGATCACAGGTGAATCACTTTATGTGAGAAAAAATAAAATTTACCATGGAGTGAAGAAAAACTGTCAGGTAAATTTTTTATCTGTTTTGTACTATGTTTGCTGCTGCTGCTGCTGCTAAGTCGCTTCAGTCGTGTCCGACACTGTGTGACCCCATAGACGGCAGCCCACCAGGCTCCGCTGTCCCTGGGATTCTCCAGGCAAGAACGCTGGAGTGGGTTGCCATTTCCTTCTCCAATGCATGAAAGTGAAAAGTGAAAGTGAAGTCGCTCAGTTGTGTCCAACTCCTAGCAACCCCATGGACTGCAGCCCACCAGGCCCCTCTATCCATGGGATTTTCCAGGCAAGAATACTGGAGTAGGTTGCCATTGCCTTCTCCGTGTACTATGTTTACTTATAATTAAAGAAAAACATTAACCTTGAATCTTCAGCAGTACTAAGCATCTTTGTGTTCGTTTGCAACTTCCATGGTTTCCAGCATGTTTTGGTGAAGTCTTTTATGTGCAATATCTGTAGCTATGTAAATCAGAAGACTCCATGTTACTTCAAGTTGGGCAGTTCATTTAGATAATTAGTAACTGTAAAAGAAAAGAAATTTCACTGCTGCTGCTGCTGCTAAGTCGCTTCAGTCGTGTCCGACCCTCAGCGACTCCACGAACCACAGCCCACCAGGCTCCTCCATCCATGGGATTTTCCAGGCAAGAGTACTGGAGTGGGGTGCCATTGCCTTCTCCTCAGATTGAGGAAAATTTTGCTGAGAGGTCCATGGTATTTACTATTTGCTGAATAATACTAGAATCCTAATCCAGTTTCTGGCAACACATTTTAAAAATGCCCTTAGTGATTGGATAAGCAGTCTGTCTTTTAAGGCACAACCTTATATAATGTTTTCCACCAAACATTCAGCTAGAATAGGAACCTTAAATGAAAAACTTGATGCTTATTGAGGAGATCATAGTTTGGGGCTGATTTTATGTTGGTTTTTAACTTTTAGTCTGGTTGATAAGATATAATATGGAAGACAGCATGATGTTGAGGGCTAAGAATATCTGAGATCCCTTTCCTGAAGTTATCTAGTTATTGTTGGATAGTTAGTTGCTTGGAAAAAAGATGATAGAAGAGATAGAATTAGATATCTGTTGAAGATATTCCAGAGAACTAGCAGATGGAACAGTGACTCTGGGCCAGAAGGCTATTACAAAGAGTCTGCAGCAAGCATTGTCTGGTTTCATTAATAAATTATGTCATATATGTATACTATTATATAGTGTGCATTACAAATTTCTGGAAATAAACAAATTTAAAAATATTGATCAGTTTCCAGAAATCTTTTATTATTGCATATTTTCTTAAAATATAAAAATATAATTATTATCATGATGGGATCTTTGAATTTTTTAATGTAGAACTGGTCTTAATTATATACTCACTTGAATGGCTAAAAGTCTGATAACATCAACATTTGTGAGGATATGAGAAACTATAATTCTTATAAATGTTGGGCATTTATAATGGTGTAGCAACTTTGGAAAGAAATTCATTCATCTACTACATACATACTACTAATACTCTGTGACTTAGCAATTCTACTCCTTGATCTTTACCCGTAAGAAATGAAAGCATATGTCCGCAAGGAGGCCGTAGAAGAAGGTTCCTAGCACTGTTATTAGTGATTTCCCCCAAAACTGCAAACAATTCACATATGCACAAGATGAGAATGGATAAAGGAACGGTGTACTATATTTCATTTAATGGATGAGTTGGCAATTGAAAGATACAGTCAGGATAAACTAATGAAATATGAAACAAAATAGATGAATCTCAAACTCTGATACTGAATGAAAATAAGTTATTCAAAAGGGTACATATTGCATGATTCTATTTTTATGACATTCCTGAACAGACAAAACTAGGCTCTAGTAAAATAAAGCCTAGTAACAAAACAGCCGCAGTGGCGGCTGCATTTGCGGGTGGGCGTGGGCGGTGACTGGGGGGCAAAGGAGCCTAGATTTGATAGGGTTCAAGATAGACGCTTAGGAGAAGGAAATGGCAACCCGCTCCCGTATTCTTGCCTAGAGGATCCTGTGGACAGATGAGCCTGGTGGGCTGCCGGCTCGGGGTTGCACGGAGTCGGACACGGCTGAGGTAACTCAGCAGCAGCAGCAGCGAGATAGACGCATATAGGCTGGTATCGCTGGAGACTGGTGCATTTCACAGTGGGCACATCCTTTATTTTGTTAAAGAGAGAACTATTACAAACATTGAACTCTAGTTAATGATGTGTATGCTAAAGTATTAATGTTTATCGTGAAATGCACTTACTATGAAATGTGTTAAAAAGTAAGAATGAATAGACAGATACCAGGGTGGCTAGAGAAATAGAGGGGATACATCTGAGATGATGTAGAAGAATGTTAATTATAGAATCTAGGTGGTAATTAATGGGTTTTCAGTGAACAATTCCTTCAACTTTTTGGCATGCTTGAAATTTTCCATAATAAAATTTTGTACAAAGATGAGTGTATATTCTAAAAAAGTTTAGAAAAGACCTGCCTTTTTGGAATTTATTCTAATTCAGGATGAATATTTGGTAAAATTCTTTAAGGTTTTCTTTTTTATCCCTTTCACAACTTAAAATTTTGTCTTATCCAATTATAATATGTCATCTTAATTGTAATTAGTTTGTTACCTTTATAAGTCACATTTCTTGGTGCCCTATGTGTGATTCATTTCATGCCATTTATTAGGCACTGTATTCATTTGTTTTGGCTACTGAAACAAATTACCACAAATATGGTAGCTTGAAAGCAACTAATATTTATTCTCTCACAGTTGTGGAGGTCACATGTCCAAAATCAGTTTCACTGAGCCAAAATCAAGACGTCAGTGTCCAGGGCCCACTCAGATAATTTAGGATAACCTCCCTATTCAAATCTTTAATCATATCTGCAAAGACCTTTTTTTTTTTTTTTCCTATTAAAGCAAGTATACTGTTGCCAAAGCCTTTGTGTGGATCACAATAAACTGTGGAAAATTCTGAAAGAGATGGGAATACCAGACCACCTGACCTGCCTCTTGAGAAATCTGTATGCAGGTCAGGAAGCAACAGTTAGAACTGGACATGGAACAACAGACCGGTTCCAAATAGGAAAAGGNTCACAATAAACTGTGGAAAATTCTGAAAGAGATGGGAATACCAGACCACCTGACCTGCCTCTTGAGAAATCTGTATGCAGGTCAGGAAGCAACAGTTAGAACTGGACATGGAACAACAGACCGGTTCCAAATAGGAAAAGGAGTCCGTCAGGCTGTATATTGTCACCCTGCTTATTTAACTTCTATGCAGAGTACATCATGAGAAACACTGGGCTGGAAGAAACACAAGCTGGAATCAAGATGGCTGGGAGAAATATCAATAACCTCAGATGTGCAGATGACACCACCCTTATGGCAGAAAGTGAAGAGGAACTAAAAAGCCTCTTGATGAAAGTGAAAGAGGAGAGTGAAAAAGTTGGCTTAAAGCTCAACATTCAGAAAATGAAGATCATGGAATCTGGTCCCATCACTTCATGGGAAATAGGTGAGGAAACAGTGGAAACAGTGTCAGACTTTATTTTTTTGGGCTCCAAAATCACTGCAGATGGTGACTGCAGCCATGAAATTAAGAGATGCTTACTCCTTGGAAGGAAAGTTATAACCAATCTAGACAGCATAGTAACAAAGGTCCGTGTAGTCAAGGCTATGGTTTTTCCTGTGGTCATGTATGGATGTGAGAGCTGGACTGTAAAGAAAGCTGAGTGCTGAAGAACTGATACTATTGAACTGTGGTGTTGGAGAAGACTCTTGCGAGTCCCTTGGAGTGCAAGGAGATCCAACCAGTCCACCCTAAAGGAGATCAGTTCTGGGTGTTCACTGGAAGGACTGATGCTGAGTCTGAAACTCCAATGATTTGGCCACCTCATGTGAAGAGTTGACTCACTGGAAAAGACCCTGATGCTGGGAGGGATTGGGGGCAGGAGGAGAAGGGGACGACAGAGGATGAGATGGCTGGATGGCATCACGGACTCAATGGACATGAGTTTGGGTAAACTCCAGGAGTTGATGAACAGGGAGGCCTGGTGTGCTGCAATTCATGGGGTCGCGAAGAGTCGGACACGACTGAACTGAACTGAACTGATGCTGTATATATAAAGTGACAGTTCCAGGCTGCATGGATTAGGACCTGATATCTTCGGGGGCCATCATCCAGCCTACCACAGGCATGTTTTTAACGCGCCAAGCTCTGTGCTAGGGCCTCAGTATCATAATCAACACTTAATCCCTTACTCTTTGCTAGATGCTGTCTTACAGCTTTACATTCTGTTTTGTTTTTTAACTAAGGAAAAAATTGATTTGGTTTAATATAAACTTATTGGGCATATATTTCTTCCTTGTATATGTCAACTAGTGAAGCCCTAAAGTGTTAGTTTTCTGAGAAAGGTACTTTACAAAATTCTATTCAGTCCTAAATAATCCTGTCTTATTTGTGTGGAAGATTTTTAAACTGTCAAGTCTGTGAATTCTCTTTGGGAAAAGACTTGTGTTCTCCATCTTTTTATCCATATAGTTAGGGGCAGAATAAGGGTTAATAAATGTTTGTTGAGTAACAAAAAGCACTTTTGCAAACATTATGAAATGTAACTTTTACAAAATCTATGGAAGTAGGTATTGTAATTTCCAGAATTTTCCTGAAAAGACTAGAGAAGTTGAATTACGTTCCCAGCCCCAAGACTGTCTCTTATACACACATACACAAAAACTGTGACATTCTGAGCATCTGAAACATATTTCCACTGTTCATAACTGATTTTCTATAATAAACATTAAGTTTTTATAGAATTTTAATGCAGCTGTGTATCATGTTTTATTATTGCATTGTCGATCGTGTGTAATATACTTTAAAACTTTTAACTCTTTTTTAACCATTCCAGTATTAATTTTTAAATTTTTATCATGTGTAATAAACTTTTAAACTTGTCTTTTTTTTTACCATTCCAGTATTTATTAAATTTTTACCCTGTTTTGGAGAATAGCCAGTGAATAGTGTTGCGATAGTTTCAGGTAGACAGCAAAGGGACTCAGCACACGTGTACATGTAGAGGCCATTTTCATGTGAGTTAAGTCCACAGTGGTATTAGGAAATGGGAGGAAATTTTCTAAATAATACAGAATATTTTAACACTTTCTCAAAACTTCACCCTTTCCCCAGAAATATGTCATGTCTGTCTAGTCTTTTTGTAGCTTCTTTTGAACATCAGATTTTAAAAAACTCACTGATATTACAAATCTTATAAATAACCATACCTTCCTCTTTACTTTTGCTCCTTGAAAATTTATTCCAAAATCTTATTCTAATTCCAGAGGCTAGTATGTACCTGACTTTATTATTTCACTATCCATATTTTCCACCTTCTTTCCTTCTCTCAAATATTTCTTTGTAGTTTCGTGTGCATTTCAGGAGAAATAAGGCTGGTTATAACTAAACAGATAAAATGAACTTAGGCTCCTTAGTAATTATCAACTATATGAATATATTATTGCATATGTTGCATATAACAACTGGTTACATTATATAGATATGGTTATATGTTGTATATATTATTTTTCTTTTTTTCCTCTTTATGATATCTTTTGAACAACCTTAAATCAAGCGCATACTTCAACTAACTTGCCCCTGAGTATATATCATATTCACTGCTTTGGTTATCCTGTTACCCTTTTATTTCCTTTCACCTTTTTCAAAGTATGATGTGGCACTGAATCACCATTAATTTTCCCAAAGCCCCAAATTTTGCCAAATGGGCTAAGAGTGTTGTGTGTCTGATGAGCGCACGCTTACCTTTCAATAATAGATCACAAAAAAGAATTCATTCTCCAACTTCTCTCATTCCCAGGACAGCACCCATGATGCCCTCAGTAACCGCAGGAACACACAGCAGATCAGCTGACCCCAGGCACATTTACCTGGCGTCCCTTTCAAATGTCTAGCATCGCTCTCACTCCTTTACTCCCCTAAGGACCTTTGAAAACAATCAGCTATGTTTTGGATCCCCTCTCAGTCTTCCTGTGAATACCAGAATATAGTTCTTTATTTCCTTGGGTACTTAAGAAAAGTTTTTTTTGTGTGTGTAGAGCAGAAATATTAATGCTGTTACTCCATTTTGTGGCATGGTATATTGATTATGCAGACAGAACAGTAACTGTAGTAAACAAAGGAGCATTTAGAAGCACGCCAGAGATGGATGCGCCGTTCATTTTGGTCTACCTTTTAGAGAAGCACAAAGCTGAGGGCTGGGGTTGGGGTGCTGCTTGTTGCTGCTGGCTGTCAGACATGATGCTGCCTGCAGGGTGCCCGCTGTCTGGAACAAATGGTGAAATGTGCTGTCTTCCTTCTGCATGCTTCTGTACTGTCTTGCTTTTGCGACTTTCTGCGAGGAGAAAGCGGGTGGTGCTTCCCCTTACGGTTCCCATCAGTCTCAGCACTGGTTTCACCAGCTTCCCACACTTTCTCCAAGAACAGAGAGATGTGTTTCCCCCCGTACGGAACAGACTGAGGACTAGTCCAAGCAAAGCAATCTGAATTTTAGTGGACACAGTACTTCAGGGGCTAGGCTGCTAAAATTCCTTCAGGAAGTGCATTTATAGCAATGAGATACTTGTTAATTGGGAGTGGAAAAAATGATACATTAAGAATTGTATTTACAAGTGTATTTATATACATGTGTGCCTCTATACTACAGACACTTTGAATATAAATTAAATTGTTGATGATCGGTTGTCATTGATGGATAAATTAAAGCATTAAGAAAGAATCATCTAGAAGTATATTTTACAGGCAAATGGACTGTGATTTATTCAAGAATCATTGAAGTGGGCGAGTAAAACTAAGTAAGGTTCAGTAGGCTTCCTCTGGAATTTAAAAATCTCATTCTGTTGTATTTAGTTAAATATTATTTGAGAAGGAAATGGGTAGGACTTTGTTTCTCTTATCCTTTAGATAAATAAAAATGAACAGAAATCAATTGTCATTCTTCTTGGGATTAAACATTGTAAACTTTTCATAAGAGGGTTCTTGGTTAATACCGCTTAGTGTCATTTGTAGAAATATGTGAATTGTTTCTTTTTTATTTTTAAAGAAGTGTAAATGTTATTTCTTTTTTCTAAGTGAGAAAGTTATTGTTCTGTGTAAACATGATGTACCAAAACGTTTAAACGTGACCCACTGCCTCTCTTCCCTGTGAATGTTAGAGCAAAGGTTATTTCACCCCTGACATTGCATTAATATGTAATGATATGGAAGAAAATAGGAATAAAGCAATGGCAGTCCCAGAGCTTTGGAAGTAGGTTTTATGAATTCAGCCCTGATGGGATTTAAGCCTCAAAGGGTTCAGAGTTCAGTGCAGCTAAACATCAATAAAGTCAAATTGATGTAGTACCCTTGTCTTCATCAAGACCATGTGATTTTTCCCTTGGTCTTTCTGAATGAATATATGGTAACTTTTTTCCCACTGGCTGCACTTTTCTCACTCCCTAGCCTAGAACTCTTTCCTCATACCTTCTTTGTCAGAAACTAATAAGAAGCCTTCACCATTTTCTTCTCCGAAATTGAAGGATTAATTAGTTTTCTCTAATTGTACTTAAATTAACTATAAAATTATTTTATTGGCTTTTGATCAGGCTCGAAATTTGCTAAGGTTAAAAATTAAGGACAAAGTACAGACTTCCTGAGTATGAATGCTTAAAGCATGTGGGAAACATTTGTAAAGAGAAGATTAACCTGCCTTCTTTGAGTCTTCAACAGCTATCTAATGATATAAGCTTTCAAAGATATCCAATTAGGTACCCTCTTCATTGCATTTTAAAGTAAATACATATTTTCTTTCGTATTACTAAAACCATTTTCTGAAACAGAATTTTGAGTGGTACATTAGAAGGTTGGGAAATGTTTTCAGGAGCAGTAAAACCATTCTTTTAACTTCCAGACAGTATCTTTACCTGCTTTGTCTTAGTCTTCTGGGAATTTGGCTTATCCAAAAAGAGATTCTGTGCCTTCCCAAGTGAGAAGGAGACCTTTTGTCAGCATCTTGTCTGAGTTGACTCCAGGGCTACACAGGTCAGGGGAGGTCTGTGTTGAACATCACTCTTTGGCTCTGTCACAAAGCTGGTATTGAAGTGCAGGCCAGCTCCCGGAGTGCAGAGGTTAAAGAGGCAATTAGTCAGTACAAAGCCTTGTGGCCTCTTCTGGTAAGGAAGTATTTAACTCTTTCCTGAATGATGCCTGAAATCGCATCTTCAGGATACTCTTATAGTCCACACAAATGATTTTGTCTTCTTCATTTTAAATTAAAGGTGTGCCTAATGTTTGTGGAATTGAGACTTTCTCATCAGTAGTGAAAGCAGTAAGGGTAATGGGGATGGAGATGGGCAGGGAGGTTATCCATTGGATGTTTTATATTCCATCTAAATTTAATATTAGCCGTTTGGAGGCCCAACAAGTCTCTCTGGAATATTTCTAGCTTTACCACTGACGTTCTTATTTATTATTGCAGGAGACGGGTAGGAGTTGGAACTTGCCAGAATTTTGCCTGGCTTCTTTTCAGAAAAGGAATATCCTCTGATGAACCACAGTCCACTGAACTGGACTAACAATAGTTTTACCTATAAAAACTATAGTTTTTACATTCCTGCTTTCTTTTTAAGGCCTGGGCTTTTCCTTCCACACAGTAAATTTTTGTTACATATAGGAGAATAAAATCTTCTCTTCCATCCTCTATCTTAAAATATGCAGAATACCATAAACATAGCACCACTTTTAACTGTATTGACATTGTGCAATGCCTAGACTCCCCCAGAGATATTGGCTGTAAATTGATGCAAACTCAAAAACCTTTAAGGATGGAGGAGATCTCTTAACTTTTCTCATTTTAAAGTAAATACATTTTCCCCCCATTGAGGAATGACTAAACTGCTGAATTAGGAAACCTTACCTTTAAAATTTCCCCTTCGCTTCTAACATTTCCTTCAGTCCTGAAACATGACTCTTTCCAGTTGATTTTCAGTAGATACAGAGATAGAGATAAGGTTTTTCTGCTGCTGAGAATGAACATTAATATCAGCCATAGCAGCAAAAATAAATAGTAGTTGATCTATCAAGGTTATAAGTATTATGTCCATCATTTTATAATCATGTGGCTTTTTGATTAGATGTTTTAACATTTTAACACATAGTTTGCACTTAATAAAACCTTGTTGAAATAAATAGGTAAGCACTTAGAAATATTTTTCTGCTTCTTGAATATTTGGAGGCATGCTTAGAAAAAGGTAGCTCGAGTTATTATATAACTCTAGTTATTATATTTATTATATAAAGGTCTAGTGTAGCTGCAGTTAAAAGGTGGAACAATGACTAAAATGAAAAAGACGTTTAGATGAGTGGATCTGAAGTATTAAAGCCAGAGCCAAGTTTATCCAAATGTGTTAGTTTGCTTTCCTCTCCCCTACCCTCTTGCTTTGGGAAAACGTTTAACCATTTTGTTTCTCAGCAGCCTAAGGACAATGTGCTTTTAAAAAAAAATCACAGGCTTTATTCTATATGAAAAACATTTTTAAAGTTCTCTGGAAACATTCCTATTACATTAAACATGCTTTGCTATATAAATGAGGAAACAAGATAGTCCTGTAAGAGCTGGTTTGTGACGGTCACTCCTCAGTATATTCAGTTCAGTCGCGCAGTCGTGTCTGACTCTTTGCGACCCCATGAATCGCAACACACCAGGCCTCCCTGTCCATCACCAACTCCCGGAGTTCACTCAGACTCACATCCGTCGAGTCAGTGATGCCATTCTGCCATCTCATCCTCTGTCGTCCCCTTCTCCTCCTGCCCCCAATCCCTCCCAGCATCAGGGTCTTTTCCAATGAGTCAGCTCTTTGCATGAGGTGGCCAAAGTACTGGTTTCAGCTTCAGCATCAGTCCTTCCATAGAAATCCCAGGGCTGACCTCCTTCAGAATGGACTGGTTGGATCTCCTTGCAGTCCAAGGGACTCTCAAGAGTCTTCTCCAACACCACAGTTCGAAAGCATCAATTCTTCTGCACTCAGCCTTCTTCACAGTCCAACTCTCACATCCATACATGACCACAGGAAAAACCATAGCCTTGACTAGACGGACCTTAGTCGGCAAAGTAATGTCTCTGCTTTTGAATATGCTATCTAGGTTGGTCATAACTTTTCTTCCAAGGAGTAAGCATCTTTTAATTTCATGGCTGCAGTCACCCTCTGCAGTGATTTTGAGTCCAA
>SJXQ01002629.1:174401-195180 GCA_006408695.1 Aepyceros melampus
CCATCTATTTCCCATGAAGTGATGGGACCAGATGCCATGATCTTCGTTTTCTGAATGTTGAGCTTTAGGCCAAGTTTTTCACTCTGCTCTTTCACTTTCATCAAGAGGCTTTTTAGCTCCTCTTCACTTTCTGCCATAAGGGTGGTGTCATCTGCATATCTGAGGTTATTGATAGTATTCTTTTGTTGCCTTATTGCTCCTTTTTCAGTGTTGTCTCCTGGGCTCTTCCTCTCCAGTTGGGAAACCTTCCCGATGCTGGGGGGGGGCTGGAGAAGACTGGCCCGGAAAGGGTCTGCAGGTGATGGCAGTCGCTCCGCCTCCTTCGCAGGCGCAACAGCACCTCTGTCAGCAGAGTTGCAGACCCACAGAACTTAGCGCTGCAATAGCATTTCAGTTTATAGGCTACTCACTGTGGTAATTAAAAACAAGCAAACTACTCTTCTCATTTTGTAACCTTTCACTATCTCTGTGTGACAAAATAGGCATCAGTTTTCCACTGTTTAAATAGCAAATTTCTAAATTAATCTTAGATTCACTAATCAGATATTGGCTTTCCAGAGAATAACATTTGGTAAGTGAGAACTTAATGAATATCCCAAGATAATTGTTGTAACTGGTGGAGCTGGTGACATTTTGCATGTGGCTCCTCGTCTTTGCCCCTGAGGTATATTAAGAACATGTTTTGAGCAAACACTTTAGTGTTTTAATTGCAAGTCAGCTTTAAAAAAAAAAAAAAAAAAACTCTTGCAATAAACATCTTTTCTGTGAGATTATCTTTAGATGTTTGTATGAAAAATTGACTTAAGTATATATCTGATACTGTGCTGTTAAAAGGATGAAACAGAAGAACATTTACAAGAAAGTGTACCACAAAGGGCACTCAGCACACCACTTGGATACCATGTGTCACTTTCCCAAAATAGTCTTTCTTCCATTTGTCCTTATGTGCATTTCTTTAAAGATATAATAACCATTTCATGCTTTGTAAAGTAAAGGTGTTGTGTTACTAGAAATGTGCCTATTAATGGAATGTTTATAAATGAAATTATATTCACATATAAGTAGAAAGGTATTATTTGTTAATTCTTGAATTGATTCATCTTAAATGTTTAACTGTAAATTTATCTTTTTAAACATAGAAATATTTTATATCGTACACATTCTGAAAGCAGGATATACCTGTAAATCATGCCCATTCATTCACTGACTGAGATTGGATTATTCCTCAGTAAAACTTGATTTGAGGCTTTAGAAAAATCAATCAAATATCATTATTCTTTTTGTAAGATGCCAAATTGTGTTTTGGTGACCTCTGCTATCATTTTAATGACCCGTATATGAGTTAGTCAGGATGAGCTTTCATAGCACAGAACTGGACCAGATTTGCTCCCTTGTTTCTTTTTTTAGACTCTATGCCTCCTTTTTTATTCCTTTTTCCTTTGTTTGTGTGTGTGTTGTAGCCTCGTCTGCTTTTACCCACTTACAGTGAATATAATCCAGGGTGCCTTGTTGGCTTGTCTAGTTTCAGGAAATGATGAAACTGGAGTTCTATTTTTGAACCCCCCCAAATAGATCACTTTTGCGATGTGTTTGCATTTCAGGAGTTTCAGGGTTTGATCTACATGTTTATTCAACCTTGAGCTTACCTAGCTCCCTGTTGCACTTATTTGCCAGTTGCTTTACAGCACTATTCATACTTTTTGTTTAAATCTGTAGGGTGGTTTTTGTCTTGTTACATTTTTTCTTCTGCTTGCAGATATGTCTATTATTCAAATATAAAAGTGACTTAGGAAGGAACATCCTAAAGTTTACTTAGAAATTCACCAAGCCACATGCTAATGCATCTCTAATGGGGACATTTCTTTTCACACCTCTGAGGTGATTGAGCCTGTCCTTTAAAGTGAGATTTGCAAACCAGTGGCTGGCAGCTCCAATTAGCTTCTTTTGGATTTGAAGCACATCACAAACAGTAACAAGGTCTCCCAGGACACTCCTCTTGCAAGCAATGTAGTCATATTTCCTCATTAGTTCTTTTCAATTGTCACTAATGCCACGTTCCAGCTTTTGAGTGGGAGACAAAAAACATAAAAATTTAGTATGTATGTAGAATGGGCCATTGTTTTCCATAATTCGAGGCTCTTTTGAATTCCTTTGATAGTTTTGAAGCTTACACAGCTTAATTCATTAACCTTTACCCTTCACATAAATCAGGTGATTAAGAATCTATTCTAAGGAGACAGCGTTTTTCTGAAACTAAGTAATGCCTTCTCTTCTTTTAAGAAAAAACCTATATTGCTCACAAAAGTAACCTTTTTGTTGTTTTTCATATTTCATCAAATGTTTCAGGTGTATTTTAGAACATTATCAAAAGCAAGTGAGCATAAAAGCACATTATTATAAAAAATTATTCTGAGTGCTTTGGGTAGTTCGGAGCAGGTTTTCTGGCCCTTTTCGGTATTCTAACAGAGTTTATATATATATGTACTCAACAGCTGCTACTCAAGAATTTACAATGGGTGCAATTTTTTTATTCTATTCAGAACCCTGCCAAAACATAAAAGCAAGAAAATAATCTGAGAGGAGGCAATTCAGAATGAACTAAAATATATTTAAATGAACCTAGGACATTTGATTTGGAGAAGCTTTTCACAGAGGCCCTCATTTTTATGAAGAACGGTAACGTGGGACTCTGAAGAAGACAGGGGTGTCTGTGGCTTCATGGAGCTGAGAACAGGGCGTCCGTCTTCCCGGTCTTGTTTGCTCCTGTTAAGACACGCCTCCTCTCGCTTCTCAGCGCTCAGGGAGAGGGTTTAGCAGGCTCGAGTCTGACGTTCGCAGGCTCCTTTAACGGTGTGCGATATTCTTCCGCAGCTTCCACTTGGCGTATTCCTATATTAGGAATTTTTCTTGATAATGTTAGAAATTATTCCTTTCTCGAAGGATCTTGTTCTTTCCTCAACTTTTATAATTCCTTGGGTTGTCGTGCATGCAGTAGGAAGTCTTTGAATGCATTGACCCGCAGAGAATAGTGGTCAGGCGGTATTCTGAGGTTCATCCTTAGGGAGGGCAGGGACGACGGGGTGGGTGAATGGGCAGATTTTGAATTCTGAATTCTGAGTTTAGGGATTCGTGGTTTACCCCTGGGAACAAACTGTGATTTATCACTGAAATTAATGAATATTCTCCTTTCCATTATCTGTGAATAGCCAAGAGGATTGTGAAGCGAAGGTTTTAAATGTGGTCTTTGGTTTTTTGTGTTCCTGCACACAGACTGTGGCTCTGCTAACTTTTCTCTCTCTTTTTGGTATCATTTTAAATGCCTCTTAAATTTACAGGAATGCCTGTAGTCAGAATGTTGAGGTAGTTACTAACGCTTTGTCACTTTTTTGGTTGCCTGCACACAGTCTAAACAGTGAACTGGGAAATGCTCTGATGTTAGGTCCTGATTAAAGGGCATGACTGGGCTTCCCTGGTGACTCAGCTGGTAAAGAATCCGCCTGCAGTGCAGGAGACCCCAGTTTGATTCCTGGGTCGGGAAGATCCCCTGCAGAAGGGATAGGCTACCCACTCTAGTATTCTTGGGCTTTCTTGGTGGCTCAGATGGTGAAGAATCCTCCTGTAATTCGGGAGTCGTGGGTTTGATCCCTGGGTTGGGAAGATCCCCTGAAGGAGGGCAGGGGAGGGCAACCCACTCCAGTGTTCTTGCCTGGAGAATCCCATGGACAGAGGAGCCTGGTGGGCTGTAGTCCATGGGGTCACAAAGAGCTGGACGACTGAGTGACTAAGCACAGCACAGCACAAAGGTCACAACTAGAGCCAAGACTTTTCAAACAGAGTAGAATTATTCAGAGTAAATGTGTTCAACAGAACGTGTGTCGTGTTAGGGTACATCTTGTAAATATCTGTCCATGGAATTCTCCAGGCAAGAATACTGGAATGGTTAGCCATTCCCCTCTCCAGCGGATTTTCCCAACTCGGATTTAACCCAGGTCTCCTACATTGCAAGAGGATTCTTTACTGTCTGAGCTCCAGAGAAGTCCCCAGATAAGCTCTAGACTGGACTCTGAAAGTTTCAGGAGGAAAGGACAGGCAGCAACCAGGGCTGTCACCATGACTTGCTGCCACTCCAGGCTGCCTAGGAAACTGGACCTAGATCACAGGCTCCGGACACGGGCTTCCCTGGCGGCTCAGACAGTGAAGCGTCTGCCTGCAGTGTGGGAGACACAGGTGCAGCCCCTGGGATGGGAAGATCCCCTGGAGAAGGGAATGGCACCCACTCCACGATTCTTGCCTGGAGAGTCCCATGGACAGAGGAGTCCACAGGGTCGCAAAGAGTCAGACACGACCAAGCAAGTGCCCTCCCTTCATACGCCAGCCAGGAGCCAGGCGAGGGGCTCCATTTTCCACCAGTTTGCACTAGCAGGGTAACATGAACCATTTCCATTTTCAGCTGTCAAAAAAATAGCTATTTTACCTCTTTATTTGAACCATTAATTTGCTGTTAGTATGAAACTGAGTTTCAGTCCAGGCTCACAGGAACTTGGGACTTCTCAAAGATCACATCTGTGAAATATGTGATATTTAATTTAAAAAATAATAAATTTTGCTAAAAATCTTCCAAGGAACATTTTATTTTCCCTCTTTGAATTCCTTTTTGAGGAATAGCTTTATGTGGCACATGACTTTTAGCACACTGGTTGTGATTACAGGATCATTAAAATTATTTGGAAAACCTTATGTAGCTGAACTTTTTAAAACAGAGCAGAATTCCTACGTGATCCTTTGTAAAGGTAAAATGCTTTTCTCTTATATTTCTCTGAAACATATATACTCTCTATTTCTTAATCATGTGTTTTCTCTTGGCTGTTGCCTCTTGAGTAAGCTAAATATATTTGTGTTATCTGTTCATAATAACTTTTCTCTCTCATGTAGGGAGGAAACCTGATGCTCATGGTCTTTCATCATTTTTAGGACAGTTTCTATCCAGTGATTGATTATCTTATTTTATGTGAATACCAGTTCTTGTTGCCTATGAAATGGCATTTGATCTGGCTTGTTTGGGGAAATCACTTTGTGTTATTTGCCGTCTGTAGTCTGCTCTGTGAGTCTCTTATAATCACATGTGCTTGTAGCATATCTGATACAGAGTCAGGTGGCGAGAACACAAATAGGATACTGTGTTTGTTTAGGTTGTTTTCCATAATCAGGTGTTTTGAACTATTTGAAAAGACCATGAAAGCGAAATAAATGATGTGAACATATTTCTGCACTAATATTTCATTTTGTGGTCATACACATGTTGGATCTGCTAACTTTTTTGGAAGGTGATGGAGGCGGACAGAGAGCTATGATGGCAGAAAGTAGACTTTTAAAATTAGCTATTTATGATATTATAACCAAGCAGGGCCTTTATTTTTATCCTTAGGAAATGAAAATCAGTTTTTAAAGTCATATGTAAAACATGATTGTTGCCTGTAGTTAGCTTCATTTCTGCTTTTATTTTTCTAAGACTTTATTCAAATATTACATTAAAGTCAAATGATGCAGAATTAGGTTTAAAAATTTTCCTTCATAATAAGCTACATCAATCATAATTACATTGTTACTGTTTTAAGTTTTCTATTGTAACCATGGAACAGCTTACCCATTTTTTATAATAAATCTTTTTTTTTAATAGCCAAAAAAAATGTTTATTCAGTTAGTCTGAGGAACTTAGAAATGTTTATCATTCTATTAAGACAATATTCTATAAAAATATTTTTAAAAGAAAAATATGTCTTCTCTATAACTAATTTAACCTTCAGTAATGAATTATGTGAAGTAAAATTGTATAAAATTTCCTGACATTTTATGAAGATACCTACAAATAAGCTAGACAGCAAATAAAATATCTGAAAGACAGAGATGGATACTCAGTAATTTTTTGATGGATTATACACACAGGTATCAAATTACTTGGTCCTTACTTCCGAGAAAAGGTTAATGACTCTTTGTGCTTTTACCCTTTTACTTAACTGTTGTTTATAAAGATTAAAACGGGGACTGCACTGAAGGGCGCACATGCCTCTGTGTCAGTTTGATTGTACAGGTTTCTCTGCTTTTACAGGGGACTGAATCATCAAATAGATAGTGTTGCTAATCATTGTTTATAAAGTTCACTGAGGTTCGTGTTACATCTGTGGACATTAGAGCAGGGTACACCACTCAAACTTTTAACTTAAAAGAAACCAGCAGAGACTTTAAGTCTTACACATCTATGTCTATATTATTTAAATGGCCTATATACACGCAACAGTTCACCTAAAACATTAATAATAAACCAGGGAAATAGTTTAATGTTCTTGTACATATGATTTTTCTTTCTTCTTTAATCAGTGTCACAGATTTTTAAAACGTTTTTATGTTGAATAAAATTTCACAAATGTGTATCAGTGTGATCAAACTCCACCATTAAAAATTAAACCATGAGCAATATTACATTCACTTATAATGAGCCAGTTCCCATCACAGGAATCAAACCAGGGTCTCCTGCATTGCTAGCGAATTCTTTACCAGCTGAGCTACCAGGGAATCCCTTGTAGTGAGCATCCATGTTTCACAGTGTCATTCCTTTTTTATGTAAATGATAAATATTCATCATATGGCATATGTTTACTAATCTTTTATTACCAAAGGTAACAATGCTGTTAGAGGAATATCTCTTTTTCATCAGTTTAGCTTTACAAGATGCACTAGTCATAAATGTATTTAATTAAGGTCATTTAAGTATTAAAGCACTTGAATTTAAAAAGCAGGGAATATAATACCTTTTCCCGAAACACCTTGAAAGCGGTTTGTGGAAAGAAGAGAGCTGTGGTGTTCACCAAACGCTGGCCTCTCCCTGTTACAGTCGTGGCCAAACTCTTGCTAATCTAACTTGAAACGCATCAGTGTAACTCGCCACTTCTTTGTGTGTGTTTCAGGTGTGTGGAGGTCATCGCAAAGGAAGGACAAAACCTGAAAGAGCTGTATTTGGTGTCCTGTAAAATCACAGATTACGGTATGTAATGAGCCATTGTCCTAATCGTTTTCAAGAATGAGAAGGTACAAGATCTTTGAAAGCTTTTTCAAAAGAAATCAAAAGCTACTATCTCATAGAAACTGAGCTATATCTTTACCTAGGCAAACTCTGATCATACTGCCCCAAATCAAGAAATCTTGAAATTAGAACCAGAGTGAAATGAGTATATATATCAGTTTTTTCACCACATTAAATCATATACATACTTGCACACTTACATAGAATTAAAAAATGTGGCTAAAATTTCTATATGATGAAAATAAATATTAGGATAATTAATATTTGATATAATTATTATGTTGTGTTGATTTGCTTAATTTATGTCATGTCAAATGTATGCTTGCTCACATTCCAAATGCCAACCTTCTTAATGCCTTAAATTCTTTAAAACATTAGAAACTTATAATAGGAAGTTTAGATAAATAGAAAGTAAAAGGTCTATACATTTGTTTGTAAAAGTTTAAATATGTTAATTTAAAATATTCCTTTCAAGTGGAGAAAAGCAAGTTATTATATAAAAATATGAAAAGTATGAAATCATCCTATTGGAGTAATAAAGAAAATAACCCACCTAGGCTTTCCTCTTTTGTTCAGTGCATTATAAATATTATTACTATTAATTTGTATATTTAATCTAAATACAGAGTTTTAACTAGATGTTTTTAAATGATTTCCATTTCTCTTTTCTGATTTTTAAATTTGTTTCTTTACATTGGAGAATATAATTTCTACCTTGAAGAAAACTAATAATTCCTTCTGTATATTGGGTTTTTTTCTACTGTTAATCCAACATATGCTGATAATTGACTCCAATCCTAAAATATCATACTGGCCTGGATGGGAGAGTTGTATTTTATCAGTTACTAAATTCATCCTTTGGAAAAACTCCATGAAAGCTATAACAAAATGAAAAAACTAACATAAAGGATTTGGCTTAAAGATAACCCTAATTTCTTTTCAGAGTTTATTTTTTGAGAATGGTAAATTTCTTACATGGATCTATCCATACTGTTTCTGGGTGGTTGTCTTTTTTCGTAATTATAGCATGAGAAAGGAGTGTTTTGATGTTTTCTTTTTGCTTGTAGTTTGTTTTCTGCTTTGGCATATTAGATGGCCTGTAAGATACAGTAACTCTAAAACCTTCAGTGCCTCCCTTTTGTCTAGACCTTAGAGTGTTCTCTCTGAAAGTGTTCTCTCTGCCCCAAACCGTGCAGATCCTCAATACCTATAGATTTGGTAATTAACTAGTACATTCATTCATTCCAAACGCTTTACTTGGCATTCAGAATCCTTTACCATTGTCCCCTACCTGCCTCTCCAGTCTTATTAACTGCCAGGAAAAGGGTGGACTAGTCTGCAATGAAAACTGTTCCTAAAATTACACATTGTTGCAGTACCAGTAAGTTAGCCAGTGCAAAGAAATGGTCCGGAAGTTTTGGAAGAGAGGAAACGCTTTAGACCTGGGACAGCTGTGGAATCAAGTTGGGTCTTTGTGCCTTGGCCTTAGGGACATTCCTTCACATCTCTGAGGCTGTCTCCTCTCGTGTAAGCTGACTGCATGTTCCCGCGTGTTCCTGGTCTAATGAAAGCGCAGTGTGTACTGCTGAGCAAACTTGCTTTCCTGCAGGAGAGGGACAGAGGGAAGATTCACACACAATTCTTCTACCTCCTCTTCTTTTCTGGGAAGGAAGGTCTTGGAAGAGGCCTTTGCTGTTGCTGTTATGTATTGTTCTTGTTTATTGCTATTGTTCAGTGATATTCTCTTGTTCTGGTGTTTTGAGATTTTAGGTTTTGTTTTGTTTTTTCCTCCTGGTGAGGTGGAAATTATGTTAACCCTTTGCCCATGTGGTCTGCCTCTATCCATCTCTCTGAATTATTTAGGTCAGCTCCTGTCAGCCCTCTCTGCAGGTTAGAATCACCTGGGGAAGTTGTAAAGCACCCTGATGCTTGAATCTTACACAGGGATCTCAGAATTTCCGGGAGGTGGTGCCCAGGCAATAAAATGTGCCTAGATGATGTCAATGTCAGCCAAAATTGAGAACCACTGACCTAGTCTACTTGAGAGAAACTAGAAGTGAAAATTTTGAGGATTGCCTCCCTCCATGGAGAAATCGACTGTGGTTTTTTCTTTTTCTTTCCCTTCCAGCTCTCAAGCCCTCTGCCCAGCTCATCTCCCTTCCTTTTCCCTGGGGTTTAGGTCCTCAGAGGATTTGTGGTGAAAGCCTCTGTGCATCCATTGTGTTCTTCAAAATGTTGGGGCACAGTTGAGGTAGAAGGGTAAAGGTCAATAGTTTATGAGATTGTGCCGTAATTGCTACTTGATGTAAAATTTAAAAAAATTACTGAACATTCAGCTCATCTCCCTTCCTCCTTGTACCCTGCCAATAACACATGTACAGTTTTGTCAAAAGGCAGCAGAAAAGATTGTTCATTGTAACTGGAGAAACAGCATGTTTTTGGAAGTAACTGCTCTACTAGGGGAGGGTGTGATCCTTTGCCCTGTGTTAATTATAAATTTTAAGAAAGAAAAGCAGATGCTATTTTTCTTCTTTAGCTGAATATATATTCTGTAGGTTTTTTTTTTTGGAAGCTACTTAGAAATAGTACAATTTGATGTGCCTGATACCAGAGGACTCTCATCCTTCAAGAGGCTACCCTCATTCTCCTTCCTGTTGGTTTGCACATATTCCTGACCTCCTTTCCCCTTGGTGTGTTTGTACATGCTCCCAGTACAGTATCCTGAGATTTTTGAAGTTCTTTGCAGGTTGCATCAATTCAGAAACAGCAGCTCGCCTGGCTTATCGTTTGTAATTTTTGTTGAGATTCTCACAGGTGTTGAATGTGGTATTTTAGTACTTAGTGACACCTGGCCAGGCTGGTAGGCAGTTATGTTCATTTTAATTGATATATGATATACTTGTTGTGGAGAAAAGTATCATTCTAATAGGCTTCTTATTCCCCAGATTGAACATAGATCTTTATGGTAAAGGATAACAATTATAAACAAATCAATAATTCAGGCACAGCTGAATGGAAAATACAGTCTTGGGGAATTGCTCCCTAAAGACAAAATAAAATTGTCACTTGCTGTCACTAAACAAATAAATGTTATGGGCTGTTATCACGGGGAAAAAATTCAAACTAAGGTGTCAGAGAGTTAGGTTAGAATTTGCCTCATCTTTTTTTTTTAATGATCTGGACTAAGTTACTTAACCTTTTAGTTTTGTCATCTGTTAAGCACATGGTAATGCAGACCATGAACGGTGGTGAAAATGAAGAGGCAGCGTCTGTATTTTGCCTGGTGGCATCGTGGGTACTCACTAACCAGCAGTTCTCCTAACTCTGAACTGTAAGAACTCTCTGTTTTTCTGAAGAAGAATCAGGCCTCTGTCTCCTCCAAGGGTGGCTTTCTGTCTGTGGGAATCGTTCTTTATAAGTTGGCTTCCACCCCTGAGCTATCTAAACCATGTTGTACTTTGTAGGGAATGGAAAGATGCACCAAAAAGTCGAAAATCTTTCTCTCCCTATCTTAGGTGTCTTCCCTTTCTTTTCTCTGGATTACCTTCATTTTCGTTTGGATAATTTGGCACCCCTTATGCTTTTTTTTGTTCTTATAATAATTTGTCAGTGAAGAATTTCCAACCTGCCTTTCCGCTTGCCTTCAAATACCTTTCTGTTGAAAAATTCTGCTCCTTCAGAAAGGCATGTCTTTAGGATTAATGGGAACAGGAGAGGTCAGCGTGTATCATTCATGCCTGCGGAGGTCAGAGCCAGTCTTGGGCAGTAAGGCGGAGACCCTAAGGTCTAATAAACGAGATGGATGAAGGAAACCCTTCTCTCCTCTCACATCTTGGCAGTGAAGGTCGCCAGTGTGACCCGGGTCAGGGAGCAGCTGTAAGAAGGACCCTGGTTTGTGGCTTGTTAGCACATTTCCTTTGACTTTAGCACTCCTCAGGGCCCTGGAAATGCTCTCTAAGGGATATCTTTTGCTTCCTGTCTCAAGTTGTCAAATAACCTTTTGATTAAAGAGGACTGGAGACACTCACCTTCGGGCCTCCAGGGCCCCTGCTGCCCCAGAACAGCCCTTGGCCGCGGCCCCGGTGCTCGCCCGGCCCTCTGCCTGCTCCGGGACTGAGAGCCCAACCGCAGGCCTGCCGCGGACGCGTTTGGGTCCCTCTGGGCCAAAGTGACCTCCCAGAAAAGGAGGCAGTGTTCCAGCGACTGTCGCGTGAGGTGCCCTTTCAGCCGGCCTGCCGCCACGGCCGCGCGGTCCGCAGGCGCTGAGTGGGTGCTGCGTGCGGCCGGTGCCCCGCGGGCGGCGGGGTGTGCCCGGGGCTTCAGTCCTGCGGGCCCGGGCACAGCCCCGCTGCGGGGCACCCGAGGAGGAACGGGGCACCGGTAAGGCGGCGCCTCCTCCCGGGCGGAGAAGCGGCAGGGGGTGCCCGCTGCCTCATCTCACCCCAGCCTTGCTGACCTTCTAGCGCTGTGGAAAGATTACAAGGTGGCACGTTCGCCACCTTTTCCTGGGATACCAGACCTCTTCAGCTATTAGTTAACCCAGATTAGATCCTGGACACAGGATCAAAATGAGCACACTAGAGAAACAGAAAGAGACCCCAGCAAGCGCTCTGGGTGGCGCTAGGATCAGGAGTGTTTTCTGTTTTTTTTTCCTCCTTGCCAAACCAGTGCTGATTCAAGAAGAAAATCTTATGTGAAAGATAGTTTGGCCCTTTCTGATGCCATCTGATTTTTCATATTATTAGGTATGCATTACATACAGTGATGTTCCATTTAAAATTAAATTCTTGTTTTTTTTTCTTTTATGTTTTATTTCATTTTCAAATTGTATTTCAAACTACTCCAAGATTGCTGGGTAAGATTCAACTCCTTTTGTCAGCGGGAATGACTCTAATAGTTGTGAAGTGACAGAGACAAACTTTAGAAAATAGATTTGCACGTCAAAAAGAATGCCTTATTGTTACCTGTTGATTATTCACATTTTCTCTCTGTTCTATCATTTAAATATAGATAGCTTTTACTGTTTCTAACAAAATAATACTAAAATGCTAAATCTTCGATTGTGCAAATTCTCCTTGTGGTGTGCCCATCTTAAAAGTCATTTCTCTTCACTTGTAATTCTTTTATTCCTGGAGCTCCTCACCATTGGATTTGTATGTCTACTTTTGTACTTAACAACTGTTATTGTCTTTTTTCTTTCTTTTCAGTAATGGTCATGATTTTTCACCCAAAATTTGGTAATTATAATTTTTAAGAATTATAATTAAAAGAAGCACTTCTTAAGACATTTCTTTTAAGAAAAGTCTCCCATAACCAATTCAAAGGCCAACTCTAGCTTTGTATGTAATAGAGATTTTTTAATTAAGAAATTTCTAACTTACATTTAAAAGACAAATGGACCAATTTCTATGCTTGCCCTGAACTTTCTTATGCCTCCAAATACACTAATGTTGTTGCTTCAATTAATTTATTAATTTTTATAGCCAAATACTAAATTTCCATATACAACTTAATTGTTAACTGAATTTTTTACTTTCCCATTTTCCTTTTCTCAGTTACTTATTAGCATTTTTAAAATAGAAAGCTTGATTTTAATTTTAATTAACTTTTAACATCAATCTCATGAAGGAGTTCTGTTTTTGTCCCAAATCACATAAAAAGTCATTTTTTCGGAGTGCCTACTTCAGTACCCTTAGTGCCCTTCAATGTTCAGGCTCAGCTTTTATTTTCCTTGAACTGTGCTGTAATGTGGTCATTATTACTATCAGCGTTATATCAGCGATTAGTAAATCTAGAGAGGACTGCAATAAACACCGAGATAACTGCTATAATACCAGATTTCTCGTTTCCCACACAAAAAACACAATTTCCTAATGTTTAAGTCTTATTGAAACCAGATGTCTTAAGTGGTAGTGAGCTCTTCTCACAAGAGTTATTCAAACTGAGATAAAGTCTTGAAAAGAAGGTGGAAGGTTGGAGGCACTGGGTAAGGACTTGACCTACATAATGTTTAAATCTCTTTCTAATCCTGGGATGTGTTCTGGGCCGGCTCCATTTTTGTCTCATTCAGCTGATGTTTACTGGCTGTGTGCTGCTGGGCCCTGCTTAGTGTACAGAGATGAGTGAGAAGTACATACCCTTACGTAGGGAAAGCAGGTATAAGCAGTGAGAGTGTTTCGAGAACATGATGGTGTCAAATTAAAAAAAAAAGGGCCCTTTGAGACTTAGGGACTCAGGAGGACAGGGCCCTAAGCGACCGAAGTCTTCGGTGGGACGCGGAGGACAGAGGAGAAGGGAGGGTGTGTGAGGCGGCGCCGTCTAGGGAAGGCTCGGCGCGCGAGCAGGTGTCGGAATGGGTGAGTTTGCGTGCGTTGGTTAATCTAAAGAAAGAGAGAAATCATCCAACGTGATTACGCGCACACACGGGCAAATTTTGAAGAAACCTTATGAAAATATTCTAGTTGAAAATTCAGAGTAAGTTCCAACTTTCATTTCGACTTTTCCTGTCTTAGTCACCATTCCCATGGTAACAACTTCTCAACATATATAAAAGGAAACACTACTTTGGGTTCTAACTACTAATCAAGTACCCAGTTCAAATGAAAGAATGTGAAATGTTAATTTTCATAACAATAGAATAGCTAACATTTATCGGATGTTTTCATTCATTTAATTACATGTGTTCGTTTAATTCCCTTAGCACCCTGTTTTAGATATGGACTGTTAGTATTCCAGCTTACAGGTGTGGAAACTCAGGTCCACATAGTTTGTGAGTAACTGTATGATATTGTGTGGCTATTCAGCCACTAAGTCATGTCTGACTCTTTGTGACCCCATGGACTGCAGCACTTCAGGCTTCCCTGTCTTCACTATCTCCTGGAGTTTGCTCAAATTCATGTCCATTGAGTTGGTGATGCCATCCACCCATTTCATCTATGTCATCTCCTTCTCCTCCTGTCTTCAATCTTTCCCAGCATCAGGGTTTTTTCCAGTGAGTCAGTTCTTCCCATTACGTGGCCAAAGTATTGGAGTCTCAGCTTCAACATCAGTCCTTCCAATGAATATTCAGGACTGATTTCCTTTAGGATGGACTGGTTGGATCTCCTTGCAGTCCAAGAGACCCTCAAGAATCTTCTGCCGCACCACAGTTCAAAAGTATCAATTCTTTGGTGCTCAGCCTAGATTCAATAATAAATCAGTCTCTTGGATAACCACTCATAGGTCAGTGATGTGCTTACGAGTATTTATTACTAGAAAGCTTTGTTGGATTGTCCCAGTTGTCAAAGCTTGAATGATGTAACTGAAATTCATGATACCGTGTTTTGTCCATCTTTGTATTAAAAAAAAGTATCACAAAGCAACTACCCCATGAGATTTAATTATATAGTTATAGAACTTAATAGGTTTAATGTGCTATTCACTATAACTCTGTTGTGCTGACACCAAGCATTAGTTGCGTTCTATGGTTAAACATTCCTGTGCCAGGAGGTAGAGACTCTCACTGATACTCAGGATGTATTCATATTATTCAACAAATGTTTCTTATCTTCAAAGTTGTATATAATTCTTCATGAGTTAAATTTTTTCTTGCACTCTTTCTAAATTTTTACCAAAAGTTTATGAAGGAAGCATAAATATTATTACTCTTTTAATGGATGAGGAAATCGAGCCTATATAGGTTTTCATTAATTAGCAAAACTGGAACTATAATCTCCCTCTAAATTGTTTACTGGATTATGTGCAGATAACTTCTTAAATTTCCCAGCTTTTCTTATAGAAATGATTTCTTTATTTAAATGATCCTTTAAAAGCAATTCAGCTAACATTAAGTGACGTGGCTTCCCAGCAGTGTTTTAAAGTCCAGGTATTTCTAGAGACACACGATTTTGTGCCATTCCCTGAAGCATCCGCAGTTGCCCTCTTCTTTGGGTTCTTTCTTGAGCCTGAGCTCAGAAGTTCCCGGGATCTCAGTGTCATCACCAGGGTCGGTGCCTCTCGATTCTCTTCTGTTAGGAGCGCCGCTCCCAGGAATGTCCTCTGAGGAGTGAAAATGGAGGCGCTTCAGTACAGCTCTGCTGTCTGCCTCCTTTATGCTCTTCAGCATCGGTTCAGTTCAGTCTCAGTCATGTCCGACTCTTTGGGACCCCATGGACTGCAGCACGCCAGGCCTCCCTGTCCATCACCACCTCCTGGAGTTTGCTCAAATGCATGTCCATGGAGTCGGTGATGCCATGCAGCCATCTTATCCTTTGGCGTCCCCTTCTCCTCGCACCTTTAGTCTTTCCCAGCATCGAAGTCTTTAGCATCAGTGCTCTCCTCTGCTGAGCTAGTTCACGGCGAGCAGGAGCAGATAGGGGCTGCACCTCTCCCTCCTGCAGCAGTGAACTGGGCCTGCGAGGGCTCTCTTAGGGTCTCCCCTTCCCTTTAACATAATCTAGACATGTCACCCTCCCCAGCTGTGTTTTTTGACTAAATCTCCTTCCCTCTTTCCCAGTTAATTAGCCTATATAAGACACTTGGCATCTGATATTTATTTGGAAAAAATAAAACAAAAACTTCTGCCAATTTTCCCACTAGAAAATGATAGTAACACTTGTAGCAAAATAGAAATTAAACATTAAACTAATTGATTTTACTATTTGTCGTTCACTAATTAGGCTTACATTGTTACACTCATGGACACTGGTAGGATTAAGCCTTACCAGGTCTTTCTCGTTTACTAGCAATATTTCCTTATATTAAGAGCAACTTTCCTTTATTAACTTCTTGGTTTACTTGATTTCCCTGGTGGCTCAGAGGTTAAAGCGTCTGCCTCCAATGCGGGAGACCCGGGTTCGATCCCTGGGTCGGGAAGATCCCCTGGAGAAGAAAATGGCTAATCCATTCCAGTATTCTTGCCTGGAGAATCCCATGGATGGAGAAGCCTAGTAGGTTACAGTCCATGGGGTCGCAAAGAGTCGGACACGACTGAGCGACTTCACCTCACCTGGTTTACTTGAGTTCAATTTATATAGGAAAGGAAGGAATAATACATGATTTTTTTCTCTTTATTTACCATTTTTCAAAATGCTAATTTGGTTTCCAGTATTTTCCAAGGTGACCAATGAGGAGTTGTTACTTTTGTGTGGGTGTTATTATAATCTCAACAATCCCTTGCAGTGATTCTTTTAACTGTTACTCACACTGTCCTCTTGGTGGTAGACGCTTCTTCGGGTTGGCTCCCCTGTCCTTTTGACACTGACCTGTTACGTCAAGATGTGCCGGGCTTGTCTTGTGCATTTCACACTGGAGACCTGGCATCCCTCGTTTTTCTGAAGATCTTTGGTTCTTTGAATGAATTGGGCTTTTTAAAGAAATTTATCTTCTATGTCTGTGCTGCTCTCTGAGTCTTATATCGCTGTATTTTCTGCCTTTCATTCCTCCAGCCTAAAACCTATTTTGGTTCCCATCACAAGTCCACCTTTCCATTATGAACGCAGCAAGTTCAGCCCCCCTGGGTTTTAGAGAATCCTCATTTAGGGATTCTCAACACACTAGAAACTTCCAGTTCCATATACAGGAAGACCTCACTTTATTTTGCTTAGCTTTACCGCATGTTGTGGACACTGCGGTTGTTGCACCCGGGAGGTTTGCGGCAGCCCTCTGTAGAGCAAGTCTGTGGGTGCCGGTCCTCCAGCAGCATCTGCTCAGTTTGTGTCTCTGTGTCACATTTTGGTAATTCTCAAAATGTTTCAAGCTTTTCCTTTATTACTGTATTTCTTTGTGATCTGTAATTAGTAGTCTTGATGTTACTACTATGACATACTGAAAGCTCAGATGATAGTATTTTTTAGCAAAAAGTAATCAAAATATTATGTACATTCTTTTTAAAAAAAAAAACCATAATGCTATCACGCACATAATACGGCAGTATAGTATAAGCATAGCTTTTATACGCACTGGGAGACCAGAAGGATCTGTGTGGCTCGCTTTATTGTCACTTCACTGAGGTGATTTGGAACCAGCCCTGCAGTAGCTCCCAGGGATCCCTGTATCCAGCACTCTCTTAATTCTACCTTACTTTCTGCTTTTGGAGAAATTAGGAGTGGAACTTGGGAAAGAGAAGTATTTTTATATTTTAGCTGCCCCATGAATTCTCTGGGAATTTCCTTCCGATTTTGTCTCAGATGTTCTGCATTTAAGTGCTGAAACATGACCTCTTGGACCCATTTGGAGATAAGTAGAAAAAGTGTTCAAACTGTAAGATGTGACATCATCTCATTTCCAGGCTTTTAAACTCCCTTGTTCTGCAGTGAGAAATACATTTTGCCTTTAAAGTGCTTGTTGGGTGTTCAGAAAGCGATTGCATCACTGACTAGAGTGACTAGCGATTTGAAAACCACTGCTCTGGTTCCCCTCCTTCCAAGGAGAGATAAGAGCTGGATCCAGCAGTCAGCGGCCTGCTTGAGTAGAAAGCCGCTGGATTTCCGTGGCACACAGCGACGCCGCTCTTGAGATGGACGGTGCCAGCCTTCTCAAGCTCTTCAAACCCCAGGTGTTGAGCTTATTCTCCATGAATAAGTGTTAATATTCCTTTCCTCTCATATCTTTTGGAGTAAGAGAATCGAACAGATTCTCTTTATGATTTTGCTTAGAATAGATATTAAATGGAACTTTGAGGCAGAAAGGTAGTTTGGTTAATTTAATTTCCTAATTAAGTCAAACTTACTTTTATTAATAACTTAAATATTAAACTGTTCATTTTAACTCTTCTCCTAAATCATTCTCTTGGCTTTTTAAGACTCAGTCAATTAGAATTTACCTGTCAAATGTATTCCTTTTCTTGGGTTTATCTGCATGACATTAAATAAATAGTTTGAACTTTTCAACTTTTCAAACAATTGTGTTGAATTTGACGTGGCTGAGCCAGCCTATGTGCTTCTGTATGCAGTGCGTGCCGAATGCCTGAAAGCAACTTGCCTTTCATGGAGAATGACTGCGTGTGGGCACAGAAAAGGAGATTTTAAAAATTAAAAATCAGGAGTAAACAAAAAGAATTGTCTCCAGGGAGTTACGGACATTGCTGTTTGGTACTTTTCTATTTCTATTATGGCTCTTTAGAATGAACTACCTTCATAATGATATAATGTAAATTTTGCTTGCCTAAATACTTTTATATAATAAATAATTCTTAGAAGCAGAAAAAAAGGATATAGAAAACTAGCTAAGTACTCTTTGATTGATACTTGTAATATATCTTTAATCATCTCTCTTTCTTGGGTTAAATTTCCAATTTTTTTTCTTCCTACTCTCTCTTTCCTCACATATGGCTCTAGGAGCTTCTCCAAAAAGCAGTTTTGCTTTGAAGATATTTCATTTCCTCTCATGAAGGATTCTTCTGTTCTTTTAGATTTGAAATCACAGTAATGCCCTCAAAGACCCAGCCCCTTTCTGCCCTCGGTTAGTAAATCTTTCCAAAGTCAGCCTTGGAAAGTCCAGTTTGGAGATTTCAAGTCCAGAGATCTCCTCTGGGGTCGTGAGGATGAGACAGGCATGCAGGGAGCTGCTCGTGACCAAGAGGAAGCCATCTAGAGGGACACTTTCTGAAACTCCTTGAGGAGGAGGATTGCACTTGCAATTCTAAATCATTTATGCCTTATAGTAGCCAAAAGCTTCTTTTAACTGAATGAGAAGACTGTGTGTTAAGTTGCTTCACTCTGGTCTGACTCTTTGCGACACCATGGACTGAAGCCGACCAGGCTCCTCTGTCCACGGGATTCTCCAGGCAAGAGTACGGGGGTGGGCTGCCATTTCCTTCTCCAGGGGATCTTCCCGACCCTGGGATTGAACCCAGGTCTTTTATGTCTCCAGCATTGGCAGGTGGGTTCTTTACCACTAGCGCCACCTGGGAACCCAGTCTCCCCTTTTCATGATTTCATTTACCCACAGTCAACTGTGGTCCAAAAATATTAAGTAGAAAATTCTGGAAATAAGCAATTAGTAAGTTCCACATCGTGTGCCTTTCTGAGCAGCGTGCTGAACCCTTGTGCCGTGCGCGCCATCCCACCTGGAAGGTGAATTCTGCCTGTGCCTGTGAGTCCAGGCTGCTCCTCTGCCTGTCCCCGAGTAGTCCTTGGAGTTCCCAGGTTGATCAGTGCAGTGGCACGGCGCTTGTGTTCACGTGGCCCTTATTTTACTTAATGAGGGCCCCAACGGTGCAAGAATAGTGGTGCTGACAGTTTGGATATTCTCTTACTTTGCCAGCTTGTAAGTTAAGCTTTATCATACGCATGTGTGTATAGGGAAAAACATGATATACATAGGGTTCAGTGCTGTCCAAGTTTCAGGCACCTTCGGGGAGTCTTGGGAAGTATCCCCCACAGATAAAGAGGGGCTACTGTTTTATATGTGTGTGTGTGTGTGTGTGTGTGTTGATAATAATATACATATTAAATAGCATATATATGAAATACATGATATATATATATATCATAATAAATAAGACTCAAGCCAATTTTGAATAGCAATAAGGAACTTAACATTTCGCTCTACAGAATAAATGAAGAGTTTGAAATTCAATCAGTCCTATTTTATGTTGAGGCAAATGTACTTGGCTTTTCATGAGAATCATACCTTCTGCTCTGGTTTACATAAGAAATTGGGTGAAATCCTCTGAAGCATTCGTTTTCAACTTTGCCATTACGGCACACCTTGCAATCAAGGTTTGCACACCGTTTTCTTTGTAAAAATTTCTAAATTAGACTGGATTCGGTAGGATTTCTTACTTTCACGCACTTGGATTTTGATCGGGCTTTCTTGAGTGGCACAAAGAGGAATTTAGCAGGCATGCTGAAATTTGCACCTACTCTGTGGCTTCTTTGTTGTCAGGGGTTTCAGTGTGGTGCCTCCTGGGATACCGTTATTTTGAGTTTGAAATTCAATCAGTCCTATTTTATGTTGAGGCAAATGTACTTGGCTTTTCATGAGAATCATACCTTCTGCTCTGGTTTACATAAGAAATTGGGTGAAATCCTCTGAAGCATTCGTTTTCAACTTTGCCATTACGGCACACCTTGCAATCAAGGTTTGCACACCGTTTTCTTTGTAAAAATTTCTAAATTAGACTGGATTCGGTAGGATTTCTTACTTTCACGCACTTGGATTTTGATCGGGCTTTCTTGAGTGGCACAAAGAGGAATTTATCAGGCATGCTGAAATTTGCACCTACTCTGTGGCTTCTTTGTTGTCAGGGGTTTCAGTGTGGTGCCTCCTGGGATACCGTTATTTATTATTTACTTGCTTATAAATTGTTTTATTAGGAAGGCCAGTCCTTTACTCCATAAATGCATATCCCCCTAAAATGTATGTCACGATCTTTTGCTTCCACACTGTTTTAGGGTTAGGGCAAATTCAGGGAGTGCACAGGAATATGTGCTACACGTGTCCTTATTATCCATCACATTCATCAGTCTGTGAAAGAAAACGTTGATTATAGCGCTGGGGGCACTGAGGACGGATAGGGCACCAAGCCCAGCAGAGGCCTGAAGAAAGGCCCCCCCCCACAGTTACACAGACAGGCAGGCCGTGCGCACAGTTACACAGGCAGATTGCGCGGACAGTCACACACAGGCCGACCGCGCGCACAGTCACACAGACAGGCAGACCGCGCGCACAGTCACACAGACAGGCAGACCGCGCGCACAGTCACACAGACAGGCAGAC
>SJXQ01002629.1:195695-375415 GCA_006408695.1 Aepyceros melampus
CAGACAGACCCCGCGCACAGCTACACAGACAGGCAGACCGCACACACAGCCTTGCAGCAGAGGCCTGAAGAAAGGTCCCCCCACACACACAGTCACACAGACAGGCAGACCGCACGCATAGTCACACAGACAGGCAGACCGCGCGCACAGCCTTGCAGCAGAGGCCTGAAGAAAGGCCCCCCACACACACACAGTTACACAGACAGGCACACTGCGCGCACAGTTACACAGACAGGCAGGCTGCACGGACAGCCTTGCAGCAATTACGCTGCTTTGCTCACAGCACACGTTTCATCTTTTTGTTAAACAGACTGTGGATTTGAAACCTATTCTATTCTCTGGATTTATGAAAAAAATGGAATTTTTAACGTTTTATTAAAAAAAGATTTTTATTTTTAATAGCCTACATAGCATATACTTTTAAATTAGTTATTTTAAGACAATATTTAAATTAGACACCTACTGTAATTTCTTAAGATTTCCTGATATATCTCAAGGCTCTTTAAAACCTGTTTTACATGCAGTGGGCTCTACAAATTTTTACCTCTTTTTTGTCAACTTCAGGAAACCAGTTGAAAATTTTTAGAATTAGACTTTGGAGCTGTGTAGTGTATTTTCAGACTATTACAAATCTATCTAAAGCTACAGCCTGCTAGGCAAGATCGAATCCCTTCCAGCTTGTGATTGTAATATATGATTTGTGCGGCCTTGAGCCTCTCACAAATGCGTTTAGTGTTTTCTGAACTGAGCTTCTGTTCTGTGCCAGCCAGGTCTCTAACTGTGTGCATTCCGTCCACTGGTTGCCCGACTGAGAGCTAAATTATTCTTGCCAACACATCCTCAGCTCCCAACCACTGCAGAGAAGATGGACTCTGGGGCCGAAATTGGACCCTCACTAATACGGTTGCTTTCTGCCACTAGTCATCCTTATGCAGTGAACGAAAATCCAGTGACCTATATTCTTCCATTTAAATCCTTAAAAATTTAAATTAAAACTTTGTCAACAGTAATTCTAACCATACTAGGCAAAAAGAGCGTTCCCTACAATCTGGCAGCACTGAATGTAATTCATAACTATCAAAAATCCGTTTTGTCTGCATAACTTTTAAGAACGCTCCTGATGTCTTGAAAATTCCATGCAATTTTCTTTAAAAGTTGGTTTGGAATGCCACTGTGCATCTTGAAGCCCACATACAGGGAGTTAAATTACAGCAGTGGCATATTTCTCAAGCACCATATAGTTGCAGATCCTTTATCCCGAAGTACCTAGGAAAGGATTTTCTCCTTGAACAGTGAAGGAAGTTGAACTTTGGGGTTGTTTCAATTTAACACATGATGTGCTTGCAGACTTAAAGATGTGTTTTGCCTTTCCTCCTTTTTCTCCTTTATTCGTTCCTGCTTCTTGTAAAAGGAATTAAGTATGTAATGCTGATTATAAAGCTGGATCCTTGTCATCACTATTCTCAAAGCCTCATTTCCCCACATGGCTTATGTAAGTCCTTGCTCTTCAGAGGGCTAATCTAAATGCAGAGTGGAAGGCTGTCACTGCTGGTCTTCTCTGTCGCAAAATGGCATCACTGTTCACTTAGTTCCACTCCAACATTCTTACTGGGGAATCCCATAGACAGAGGAGCTTGGTGGGTTACAGTCCACGGGGTCACAAAGAGTTGGACACGGCTTAGCTGCTGAACAACAACAGTTTACTTAGTTACTCCAGCCAGAACTTAAATGTCCCTGACGCCTCGCTCTTCCTCATACCTTTCATCAGTATCCGTTAACAAGCCAGGTCAACTCTGCCCTCGACGTACCTCGAGTGTCGCCACTGGTAGCTGCCCTAGCCCCTGAGTTGTAGTCTTTGTCTTCCTCTTACCTTATAGTCTGTCACCGAGTAGCCACAATGAACCTCCTAAAATAATATGAATGAATGATGTTATTAATTTGTTCACGACTTTAGCAGGATTGTTGTTTACCTGGGTTACATATAGGCTTAAAACCAACAGAAATACTAAAAGGTAAACATTTAGGTGCCTTGCCGACCACGAGGTGTATTGTCCTTGTGTGCTGAGTCACCTCAGTCGTTTCTGACTCTTTGCGACCCTGCGGACTGTAGCCCACCAGGCTCCGCTGTCCGTGGAATTCTCCAGGCTAGAGTATTGGGGTGGGTTGCCATGCCCTCCTCCAGGGGCTCTTCCCGAGCTGGGGGTTGAACCTCCGTCTCCTGCGTCTACTGCACTGCAGGCATATTCTTTACTGCTGAGCCACCAGGGAAGATCATACCAGGTTCCACTCAACACTGAGACGCGTAGCTCCTGTAGGAAACACTTGCCGCAGTCTAACTTGGAAGGGCAAAGGGTGGGAGCCTCCGCTTGCCGCAGGGCGGTGACAGGCAGTCCTCTTCTGCAGGAGGCCTTGTGGCAGCCCAAGCCACAGCTCCCCCAGCAGCAGTCAGGAGGCATCTCTCACCACCAGAGGAAGGCTCAAGCACAAGGAGATGAGAGCCACCTAGGACGGGTGTGGACGCTACCCTGGCTTAGAAGCGTCAACCCCGGAAGCTGGTAACTTTTAAAGCAGGCAGTCGGCATCGCATCTAGGATCCCTAGAAGCTACACGTCCGGTTGTACGAATGAGTGTACTCAGGGAGTTTAAGCGTTACGGTCCTCACCAGGTTGCTTATAGTTCCCTTAGACCAGACGGATGCTATCTACCAACAGGGAATCACTGATACCTTAAGCAGGAGTGCATGTACCATTTTTGGAGAACACATCTAGGAAGTTACCCAAAGGTCAAACTTTCCTTCAGAAAAGGAAGGGTTTTGCTTGTTTATAGTTTGCTTTTGATTTTATTCTGGGACATAGGAAAGCCAACCTTAAGTGAGCTAATCCCAAGAAACTTCTTTTCTGTGCTTGCATCGAAAGAGGTGGAAAGAAATACATTGTTAATTTACTCAAATATTTAAATTCAGATTACTTAAATTCTACTTTTGTTGTTATAATGATAATTAAAATTTGTAACATGAAGTCATTTAATTAGAAATTACTTCCGTTTTAGAGACTTGGTTTTCACTTGTATGATTTCATTAAAAACATAAAAACATCCATACATACCATCCTTATTCCTGTTCGGGGTTTTCTTTTCTCTTTTTGGATCATAGCTAGTAAGTAGTTACAGTTATTATATATAAAAATATGGCAAAACTAACAAAGTCTACTGTGTATGACGTAGACTTTGTTACTACTTCTCTACTGCTGTATATGAAGAGAAGTTTTCTTTCTACTCAGGTTATTTAGGGCAGTGAGGACAGCATTCAGATGTTGTCAGTTGCTCTGAGGTTTCATTCTCTGCAGATCAGCTTGTGGGCATCAGCTATTTCATAGTTCCATCTTTCCGTGGTAAATGTAAGTGAGCACAGATGGTTTTGATTACCCATCACCTATGACTCCTTTGTGATTCAAGGGCTTAGGTTATATTCCTCCTACTCAATTATATTATCCACTAGCCAAATGCTTTAAAATAATTTACTATATTATTATTTTTTTCTACAACAAACTCATTTTTGTGAGATCTTTCTAAATTGATATTGTCTTTGTTCATGGAAAATTTCAAGAACATAAGTTTGATTTAAATGCTTTTAACCAATCACTTATCATTAATGCATTGAATCGTCATGGAGACGCTGAAAGCAATTTAAAGTTCTCCTATTGGATACCCTCTAGTGAGACTTTATTGTCTTGAGATTCCGGCTTATTTATCTAAATAGAAAGTTGAAAGTTGAAGATAGAGTCTTTATTCAGTGTATGGATTACATTAGTATAGGATGTTACAAAAATTACGTTTCCATCCAGCACATGTATTACATTTTAGCAGTAATCACATATCCATTGTCATTTGTGAAATATGTTATTGTGCTTCTGAGTGTGCCATTTAAAAAGAGACTTGATTTTTCCTGGTAGTCTCTGGGGAAAAGACCATCAAACAGAAAGATAATGAACTATAGGTGTAGTTAGAATCCTGCCTTTTACAGTGTGTCTAGAAGGGAAGAGTCCTCACGTCCTCCCCACACACTCTCCGTCACTAAGAGGCACCACCCTGTTCTTTCTATGTCCATCCTGGTCTGGGGAAGCCTCAGCAGTAAGAGTATAAGAAGCTTCTGGTTAAACCAGAAGTTGTTCTCCTCTTCACGGTTGCCATAGTGATGTTGTTATTGTTATTATCCCCACACACATATCCCGTGATTCTAAAGCAGCTTCTGTTCATAGAGCATACCATACGCTTGCAGCAAATCCAGAAGGGAAGGCGCATCATCCCCATTTTAGAGATAAGAAAACTAAGACCAAGGAAAGTTCTGTAACTTTTCCAAGGCTATTCAGCTAGAAGGCAAATCTAAATTTATCTGAACCTGAATTTCATCCACATTCTATTATGTGATTTCCTGTTTTCCACCCACCTAGTCTTGCCTTTCATTATCTCCTTCCTACTACATCTTGACACTGCATTTTAACTTGTTTCTTCACCCTGACTGTGGTATATGAATGCGTCTCTGCTTCAGACTGTGGAGTAGTGTGTGCTCAAGCACCAAAACGCATGAATATTCACTTGCTCATTAGTTTAATCACCATCAGGTGTTTACTGAGTGTTGCATGTAAAGTGCTCTACAAGGTAGGTTAGTTAGCATGAAGTTCGAGATGGACCTGCCTTCTCTTGCTTATGTTCTCCTTGAAAAGAAGGAATGCCTTAGAAATGTAAGAATGAGGGGAAAAAAAAAAAAAGGACCTGAAGAGTTGAAAGTAGTTGATTTCAGGAAGTAGGGTTTGGAAATAACACACATGTACAGCGTGTTATAGCATTTAATTTTTTCTTGTAACAGTAAATGTGTATTGTTCTGATAGAACTGAACGCAACAGTAAACAAATTTCAAAAAGAAAAGCCTTCCAGGCCGTGGTGGGACAGGAGGGGTGTGGAAAAGGGCTAGACATTTTGGAAACATGAGAGTCTTGTGTGGCTCTAGATGGTGATGAAAAACCATAATTGTTGCAACCAGTGTATTTATTGAACGCCTTGTTTGTGTCCGTCACTGCACTAGACTCTGGGGCCACGAAGGTAAACATCAGTGTCTTCTCTTCATCCTATGAAGCGGTCTTGAGGGCCGCGAGATGTGCACCCTGCAGGGTGGTGGGTGGCGTGGATGACGGCATCCAGGCGGCAGATGCCTGGAGGCCCCTGGGGTCGCACTGCAGCAGCTCGGCGCGGCCGGGAGGGAGGCGGGCCGCGGAGCGACGCGCAGGCTCGCTGGGATGGGCCAGGCCGGGCGTTTGCCCGCGGTGGACAGCGCTGAGATGAGAGTGGGGACTTAGTTCGCAGGGAGACAGTGGTGAGCTTTAACGCAAAAGAATTTTAACTTTATGCTACCAATGGTGGGGGTTATTGGAGAGTGTTTGAGGAAGAAAGTGACAAAATCTAATTTATCTTCCAAAACAGAACTCTTGCTGCGGTGTGCAGGATGAGTTGCACTGAGAGCAGAGCAGTGAAGAGACTGGAGGAGTTCAGGAAGGGAACGGCACACCTCAGTTTCCTCAGGGCTTTTGTCTCCGACTTTCTGACCTCAAAAATTTCACACACACACACACACACACACACACACTGCTGCTGCTGCTGCTGAGTCACTTCAGTCGTGTCCGACTCTATGCGACCCCATAGACGGCAGCCCCCCAGGCTCCCCCGTCCCTGGGATTCTCCAGGCAAGAACACTGGAGTGGGTCCACACACGCATATATCTGAACTCCATATTCCAGTGACATCTGTATCGTTTAGAATTTATATTTACATATTAGAATTTATATGTATAATATATACTTAGAATTAAGTTCTTTAAATCTCAGCTCTGTAGATCATAAAGAGCAAAAATGTTGCAGGACCAATGTAACATGCTAAATACTGTATAAAATCACATCAGCATCTGTGACTCAAACAGTTTGCAAATGGAATTCTTAATGAAGTTCAGGCCCTTCTGTCTGAGTCGGAGAGAGTATTTTTCATGTATTGTCACTTGCCTGAATTTCAAGTATCTTTGATTCTCATTCTAGGCCAGTACTGTCCAATACAAAATGTAATGAAAGCCACAAATGTGAGCTACATGGTAATTTAAAGTTTTCCAGTAGAGCACTGAAAGAAGTGAAAAGGAACTGTGAAATTCCTTTTGATAATATGCTATATTTAATAAAAACGGATCTAGAATATTATCACTGCATCATGTAATCAATTAAAAATATTACTGCTGAGATGTTTTACATTCTGTTTACGTTCCTTTCTTATCTGAAATCTTTGAAATCTGGTGTGCATTTTCCCTTTGAGCGTGTCTCAGTTTGTACTCTATGTGTTTCAAGTACTCAGTAGCTATGTGCGCTAATTTCTGTAGTGGCTACAGTATTGGAGAGTGCTGCTTGAGATTAACCATCTTTAATGTAAACCTCCATTTCTGAATTCCTTCTAAATTAGTGAAATATGAGAAAAATGGATGTCAGTTTGACTACTGTTTTTCTTTTCTTTCTGGCAAAGACGCCATCAGTCACTGAAAATGGATTTTATTTATTTTATTGCCTCAGTGACTCAGGATGTTAATTCATCCATCTAGCGAATAGGCCTTACATTTACCTCCTTCTTCATCTTTCTGAGGCTTTTTCTTTCTTTTTATAATCTCATCCTTTGTTCTCAGCTGTAGTTTCATTTATAAATAAAGCAGACTATTCATCTGACATCTTGGAAGACAGAAACAAATCAGGCAGAAATAAAAAAAAAGGAAACCATCTCCTTCATAACTCCTTGCTCTCTTGTAATGAAACCTGTATCATTTGATATAACAATCAATTCCTGAAGTTGTTTCCAAGGTACCATCTCCTTAACATTCTTGGGTAATGAATAGCAAGAAGCATTGCTCTCTCATTAGGGTGCCTGGAGGGGTCCCGGAGGCCCTGGAATGGATGCCCTGTAGAGAGTGATGTGGTGTCAGTGGAATACGAGAGTTCAGCATTTTAATATTACATAGAAGTTGGGAGGGACAGAACTAGCTCTGAGTATTTTGTTAGTAGTTTAACACATGCTGGGTCCCTTACTCTTCACATTATAGACCTCCAGTAATAATCTGTATTATTATTGTTGCACGATAAGGAAATCTACTTAGGATATTTGCAAATGTTGCCTGAGGATATAAATTAATGGTAGAGAAAGGATTTAAACCCACATGTCTCTGACCCTGAATCTGGCATTCTTTCCACTGAAGTATGCTCCTGCTTGGATATGTTCTTTCCCATGAACGCTCTGTGTCATGAGTGCTGACTGGAGCGTGGTGCAGTGGGCCCCGGGGACAGTTTATAGTTCCTGTCTTGCCACTTCCAGTGTGTATGAACACGTGCGAATTCTTTATCTTTCTTCTAACACTTGTATCTACATCTGTCTCAGGTAATGTGCTAGGAGTCGTGAAGTTAGTAATGCAGTCCATTTTCTAGGAGTGGTATCGTGGTGAAATATAATGCTGTCTGTCTTCTCGAATCACCATCTGCTTGAAGGCAGAGGCTTTAATACGTTGGAGTCAAGCAGGCCCGGCTGCAGAACCCAATCTTGCCTCTTAATATCCGTGTGAAGACAAGTAGCTTAGTCTCCCTGAGACCCAATTTCTTGTCTGTGAATTGGCCTGTTGTAAAGATTCGAAGAGAAAATGTAGTAGATAGAATTTGTCCTTCCTTTACTTTTCCCATTAGAAAAAAATGAGAGTCTCATTCATAAAACACTGCTTACACAGGAGTTAAGCTGTGTCAAAGGGATTCAGAGAAGGAAAAACGTAACTGAACACTGGACTGTGATCAGGGAAAGCTGCAGAGAGGATGAAGATTCTACATCGGTGGAAGAGGATGGGAACACTAGGCCACAGAGTAAGCAGTGTCAGGCGAGGCCGGGCACGGCACACAGGAGAGCTTTCAGAGTCTGATGGCTGGGAGCGTCTGACCATGGTTCAGGTTGCTGAGCTTTTGGTCATAAGCTAACCATGAAATTAAGTAGCTTCTTCTGAGTGTCTAACGGTCGCTGTAAGAATAAATCTATTTTGGTGGGCTGTCTCTTCTAGACTCAGCTACCCACCCTGTACTTCATCAGCCACAGATTTCAACTTTTGACTCCTTTAATGCCTGATTTTTCCATGTCTGCATTTTTTTCATTTTTCATGTTCATGTCTAGAACTTTCACCTTCTTTTAGAATAGCAGTTTTATGCTTTTTACTAGTTTTCACAAAACTAAGTTAAATGCTCATTGATTTAATGCTATTTATTTAATTCATTTAATATTATTTATTTTATTTGATAATATTATTAAATTAAATTTTAGAGACTACTTGAATTTCTCACATCTCATATTATTTTTCAAATATAATTTAAAGATCTTGAATAATTTATAAACCCTGTGGAAATTTGAGATCATTAGGCTTTTGGTTACATTGATACAAACATGTACAAACTCTTAAGGGACAAATGATTTTTTCCCTTAAAGTGAAGGGAAGTTTTGTAGCGTCTAAAATAAGGCCTGCTGGAACTGATGAGGAATATATCCCTGTTTTTTGGTTATTCAAGTTCACCTGATATATTGTAAATATCCTATACTAAAGAATTTATTTGGCCATCTTTACTCTTTAATGGAGGCTTACATCACATTCAGGATTAATTATAGTACCTCAAAGGTGCATGTATTTTAAATAAACCAGCTTAAATATGAAATAATTGGCCTTAGACACCACTGAATTAGAAGAACCACTTCTATACGTCTCATACACATGTATGTGAAAGTATTTACTAATAAATAAAATTCAGAACTAGCAAACGCTGCAGGTGGTGCAGTATGAAAATGGTCTGATACCATTTAATTCATGTTCTGTTTTTTAGAAAGCCTCGAAGTACGGGATAAAGTGAACATATAAGTTTAGTGACTCTTCACGTCCAGATGAAGAAACAAAAATTTCCAGTACCTCCAAGTCCTCACCCTCACATTACCTTTTTCAATCATTACCCTCCGCCAAGGGTAATTGGTATCATTCCTTCTGACAGCAGAGATTAATTCTTCCTGCTTTTCTACTTAAAAGCCACTTTTCTTTAAACATATGTAACACTATGAAATTTCCAAACGACCTTGTGGTATGCTTCTTGCCTTTTATGTTTATTTTTTAAATATTCAGTTTGAAATGCTGTCTTCAGTATGAGGATGAACAGTTCATACATGAATTATCTGTGGCCTCAGAGGGAGGCAGGGAGGCTAGCGCATGCATGAACACACACACATACAGGATTCTGCCCCACCACAGATTTTTCTGACATAAAAGCAATGCAGTATTCAGAAAACACACTATTTCACTGATGTTTTTTGGGTAACATTTGGAATTATTTCACATCAGAATGAAAGATTTTCTTTTTAAAAACAATTTTTTTAAGTGATCTCATGTCACTAGCCTTCATTGGAATTAATTCTGAAAGCTCCTTGAAGAGTAAGGAAACAATCTAGCTTCATGAGTGAGTGTTGATTTATGACTCAGTGCTATTCTGTCTCTCCCAGGCCTTCTTGGTTATTCACTTTTACCTTTACAATATATTTTCAAATATGTGGAATTAATCATAACGATGCTTATGGTGTAACTTTAACACAGTTTTGAAAATCTCTGCTGGCTAATTCTTCCCCTTCAGTCTCTGCACCATAGCCCTGACTGGGACACTGAAGGGGTCGTCACTTTTGAGCTGAAGGACGTCAGTGAGCCTGATCCAGGAGGGGGAGCTCTCTTCCAAAATTGGTTGGCTCCGGTATTATTAGATATAAATTTCAGTTCTTTGCTACATTTTGTTTTTTGCCATAAGTTATCTATTCAGGATATGCTATAATACAAAGGAGTATGATTTAAAGGAAGATTCCTGAAGAACAATAACATACCCACTTTTTAAACATATGCATTATATAAAAGAAGATATTACCTGTAAAAATGGAACTGCCTAGGAAAAATATGTGTTAGAATATGTATTAGATTAAATAAAGGAAAATATAAGAAATTTTCCTATTTAGAGGGCTTCCCACGTAGCTCAGACAGTAAAGCATCTGCCTGCAATATGGGAGACTTGAGTTCAATCCTTGGGCTGGGAAGTTCCCCTGGAGAAGGAAATGGCAACCCACTCCAGGATTCTTGCCTGGAGAATCCCATGACGAAGTCTGGTGGGCTACAGTTCATGGGGTCACAAAAGTCGGACACGACTTAGTGCTATCTTTCTTTTCCTATTTATGCAGGCCTTGACTTTTAGACGCATGAAAGACATCTGCCCAGACTACTTATTGCTTAGTCAGACGAATGCAAAAGAATGGCTGCACTGACATTGAACTTTCCTGACATATCAACAATGTCAGAAAAGCCACACACGTCTAATAGCTTTGTTTAGAACATATTTGCAAGTGGGAGTTTAGAAGACCCCTGCATCTCCAGTTTCTTACCGGATGATCTGTTTTGATAGAGCCACTGACCACGTCGGAAATACACATGGCTAAAGAAGGATCACTCATCATTCTACCATGTCAGTCTAAGAAGCTTTTTGTCTAGGCAAGCTTATTAAAGCATTAAGACAGAACAGAAAAAAGATTTGGAATGAAAAAAATATAAGCGTTATGCCTTGAGAAAGAAAGCAAATCAGAGTTGTCCAGGTGCTGGTTAACGGCTTGATGGAACCCAGCACCCCCGCCCCACAGTGGCGCGGTCAGTGTGCCCATCAGGGTGGGGGAAGTAGGCAGGGGTGCACATGAGCCCTGTTTTGCCTGTGGGTTAATTGCTGAAGCTGAAGTGATGGATACATGGAAGGTCATTTTACTGTTTTGTTTTTTAACTTTTGTATGTGTTGAAAATTTTCCATGATAAGAAAGTTTCAAAAATTTATCCCCCAAACACTCTTAGAACTGACCTGAACAGTTCTTCCTGTTGCAAAATCTTCATAATGGCAAGATTTTTATCATTAAAAAAATGATAAAAATTGAAAGTCATAGCTTTGTTTATACATCTTTCTCAAGGTCAACAGTTTTTGGATTCTAGTTCCAGTCTCAAGGAGATGAAGTATTCTTGTCTGATGTACAAGAAGAGAAAATTTCACTGTGCTCTGTATTTAATACTATACTTTTCATGTTAGTCCAGGATATTAGTGCAAGATATATTAGTTTGATATATTTCCATAATAGAAAGTTAATTCTTCCGAGTCAGACTACATCTATCGATCATTAAACTATATAAAGAGAGAGGGTTTGTACTTACTTCCTTCTAGCTCTTATTTGGAGAAGGCAGTGGCACCCCAGTCCAGGACTCTAGTGTGGAAAATGCCATGGACGGAGGAGACTGGGAGGCTGCAGTCCACGGGGTCGCAAAGAGTCGGACTGAGCGACTTCACTTCACTTCACCTCACATACTGCCTACATGGTTATATACTTGTCCCAATTTTATATTTTCACAAGTCATTGTCCACGTATATATATACCTGTCCCAATTTTATATTTTCAAAAGTCATTGTCCACGTATATATAACTTTTATTGCAGTATTTTTTAGATGTAAACAGGTAAAGTCATGTTTCATTACTCCTTTCACTTCATTGGCTAGAAGTTCTAATTTAGTTTTCATTTCATTAAGCACTGTGATGCAATCTCCCTCCCCAAAGCAATGGAATGATTTGCTTAGGTATGTTAAAGTGTGTTTTATGTAAGGTGCCCCTGAAAATAAATTATGTTGATGCCTCATTTTCCAAGCCGACGGCAGGATATTGTAAAACAGCAGATAAACCATGCGAGGACAGGTTTTCTCCCAGCACAGGCAGTATCTAAATACCAGACTGAAAGAGAGAAACTGGAAAGAAGGACTTCGATCTGAAAGGGCAGCCTTCGGGTCCCTTCTGGGGAAGCGGATGAGGCGACACAGCACATCTGTCATCCCAGAGTTTACTTCTTCTTTTTTAGTTTTTAATCTTATTTGTTATTCGACTTCATCGCTGGCTGGAATGTAACAGGTTACGGCTGTGTCTTCCCTCAGCGCTTGGCTTGTGCCGGGTAAGAGCGAGTGACACCTTCTGGTAATGGCAATGACACATGGTCTCTGCTTTGAAGCGCAGAAGTCGCACCCAGTGTTGTAATAATATGCCCGGCAGGAAAGCGTCGGACTAGGGCCCCTGGCACACAGTTCAGACTGTACCTCAGGACACTGGGAAGTGCTTTCTAAGACTCAGCACCGGGCCCCACCTCAGACCTGTGAAACCAAGGTCCCTGTGGGAGCTGGGGACTAATAGATGATTCTCAAGATCAGACTGAGATGAGTGCATCCAGGCCTGGTACTGCCTTCAAACATACGGAGTAGCTTTGCAGGGAGTGGGGAAACGGGCAAATGCAAATTACCATCCCTGCATCAGACCTACTAAAATCTGACTCTGCAGCAGTGTCGAGAGGGTGCAGGGGTGCTAGGCTTTGTAGCTTACCACCAGCCAGGTCTGTAGCTTTCTGTTAATGTTATTCAGTGTTTTATTGATGGGTTTTATGACTAGTTAAAGTATCACTGCTCCAGAGACCATTATCCTCTTTCAAATTAAAAACAAAACCAAAAACATGGGTTTAAAAACATCATCTATGTGTATAGCATTTGCTTTCCACATTGCTTCCTGGGCCTCCAGGATTACAGGCCATGACGCCTCAGCCTTGTTCCTTAAACTCAGCCTCTTGTAGTCTCTACTTGCAGAAGCTGTGTAGTTATGTTAGAGAAAATGGACAGAGACTTTTTAGAAAAGGAGCCCCCATGATTGAAGATGGGCAGAATAAAGGCTGATGTTCTTTGTTTTTAGCTTCTGATTATCTACAGTCATGTACATTTCCATTCATCTTCAGGAAGTCTTACTTTCACATGCCTGTTAATATTACCACTTTTTAAATCTCTCATTAATAAGTCAAGTTTGAAGTACAAAATTGGGCTTCTTCAAATGTACACAAGATTTTAGCCACTTACCCTCAGATTTGATCCTGGCTTCCTCATGAAAGTTGATGTCTGTTATAGAGATGAAATTGGGTGGTTGTTAAGACGGCACCTCACCTCAGGACTCTGACACAGGCAGACCCTAGCAGTCCCTGAGAGGAGGCGTGCCCACAGCTTCCCTGGCAGGGGCCTTGCTTTTCATGTCTGTCTGCATCTCCCCTTGCTTAGCTGCTTGTCAGCAAGACTTAGCGTTATTCATGTTTCTTATATTAAAAAATGTTTATTGCCACTTATGTGTGAGGCCTATTTTAAGGGTTGGTACATATATTAACTTAATTCTCACAACAGTCTTGCTAGGGAGTTATTATTACAGATGAGAAAACTAAGACACAAAGAAATTAAATAGCTTCCGCAACGTTACGTAGGTGTTAAGTGATAAGACCCGAAGCGCAGACTTGCAGAGACTGGCCCCACCGCACCTTATCTGTTACTCGCCTGGTCAGCGTTAAGCCAGTGAAGGATGATGACTGTGTTTGGCCCCAAACATAACCCAGAATTCTAAAGAAAAAAATAGCATAGTGTTCCTTTTCTCCTGGCAGAAGGAGCAATGGGTTCCTGCCCCCAAACCAATTTTAGACTTAGTAACTTCCTTGAAACAAAAGGCACGCCCGTCGGCAGGCCTGCACGCCTTCCTGCCTGCCTGCGCGGTCTGCGCCCGCGCGCTGGGCGCAGAGCCTCGCGGGAGGAGGGCGGCGGGCAGCGGCCCCTGCAGTGGTGCCCGAAAGCCCTGTGCCTGCTCTGAGCGCTTCTTCCGGGAGCACACTGCTCAGTCACCATCCTGGAATCCGTCTCCAGACCACACTCCTCTCCCACAGAGAGACAGGAAACCGACAGCCAGGAGCTTCAAAGCTTTATGTTGGACTGATGTGCTGGTCCTTCGTGAGTAGAGATCCCTGGATAGTGTTAATAGGAAGAACCTGGTGGAGAAATTAATTCAAAGAATCACCATATGACCTTACTGTTTATCTGGAAATATTCCTGCAGACTGCAAGTATAGCAAATACATTGTTATTTATATGTTCAGATGACAGCATGTCCACGGGCGCATGGTCGCTGTATGAGGTTAGATAGCCATTTGGGATTATCCTCTTTATTATCAGGTATAATCAAGAGTTAAGTCCTTTGCACAAAATTTTTCATTTTCCAGTTTCATTGCTGTCTTAAGATTTAGCTTAGACTTAAATTCCAGGTGGACAATTAACTACATTACACTAAATAAAAGATCAGATCATCAGGCTATTTTTCAATTAATTAATGGATCAGAAATTCAAATATAGTGCCATATCTAGATGAGAAATTTTGTTCTTTTAACCCCTTGAAGCCAAATTTTTACATTTAAAAAATAAAAGATTTGTTCTAATGTCAATAGCACTGGTTATTTGTATATAGGAAATGATCATATATAGGAAATGCTCTTTAAATGCATTGCTTTGTTTTTATAAAGTCATTTCTTTAGTTCTCTGCTAGAATAGTACTCTTTAAACTACTTAGGAAAGGACTGTGTAGCAGCCTGTATTTTCAGCTCATATCAATTTTTCAGTGCTCTAAAGGTGTTGATTGTGCTTATGAAAGCATTAGCACCCTGTGTGACATCTTCAGAAGAAAATGATTGAACATTTTTTTTTTTTAATCGCAAAAGTAGAAGAACTGTTTGACCAGTAAGTTCTCAGATTAATCTATTTCTGCAGTGGAAAAAAGTGGTAATGGGTTGAAAGGTGATATCTTGCTAGACTCCTAGGTATAGAATTACTTGGTTTCAGACTAATCATAAAATTCCAATCATAGAATTCAGAATATTATAGCTAAATACATATATATACATATCATATATTATAAAGAGGACATTTGCACGTTTGGTAATTTGATCTTTACTTTTAAAATTGTTTTTCTTATAGAATAAAAAAGAAATATGTTAGAATTGCTGCTATGCACTGAAATAAGCTGATGATATTTGTGTTTATTTTGGTGATTTAAATTTGTTAGTTAATTTTTATTTTCCAACATATATGTACAGAAAAATAAGTCCAACAGAGTTCCCTTTTAGCTAATATTTATACAAAAAGATTTACTTCATTTAGAAAATATTTCTCTTAGCTGTGAGCATCAATTCAGCTTCAGCCAGTCCATCCGCAGTGCATCAGCACTATCAAAATGCTGTATTTACCATGAAAATAGGTGAGGATTTAGTCACTGCTGGGCCTGACCACGGAGCTTCTTGATCGTTCCTGCGGGAGTGCCAACCTGTTTTGCCGACCTCGTGAACCCAGCCATGCTGCAGAGCATCTGTCCAGCACGCGTATGCTAGATTTCCTGGTTTTGCATTTGTAGACATTACTTAAAAGCTGTAACAGGATGCCCACTGCAGACGCGCTTTATTTTTTGGACACGTGATATGCAAAGAGCATGGATGAACTTTAATTTTATGGACATGCAACATGCAAAGAGCATGGATGAACTTTAATTTTCTGGACATGCGACATGCAAAGCGCATGGCGATCTTCAGGCCCAGTCACAGAGAGCAGCAGTGGCCGCTCTCTTGTTGGGTGTCTGCCATGGGCTACTAGATTTACACGAGCCTTTTTTCTCACCTGAAAAAAGAGAAAGTGAGGAATCTAGGAAGAAGGGCATAAAAGAACTTACACAAAGCCCCTGGCTTATGATAGATTTCATTCTGTACTTAATTGTTGTTTTTAAAATGAAAATCTATTTTGGGGATGGATTTTAGCACCTGGAAAAAAGTATTTAACTTACCTGTCTGACCATTGTGAATCTGATATTGTTTTCTTTTAAGAAAAGATGAGTGTTAAAAAACAATTAAGCAGTAGCAGATTCGAAAAGCTGGAATTCTACACTGTATGGTTTTGGCTTTTATTTATCACTTAGAAAATATCTTTCTCCTAATGGCACTTTTTTTTTTTTCAAATAGCCAAGTATCATACAAACAAAATATATAAAACATATGAGCTGTAATGTATTTTAAATTTGACTTCTGTGTTTTTCCATCTCTTTCTTCTTAAAGGAGCAAACCATATCCAGCCATCCTTTTATAGATGCTGTTGCTAAAGCATGTGCCTAAAAATGTTTCAGTTATGACATTTTTGGCTTACGTTTATTAGTAATTTTCAACCTAAAATGTCAATAAATTTCTGTAAACATTTGAAAAATTTAGTAGCTTTTATATTAGAAAAAGTATTGTTCAGACATATATAAGCATAGTTTTCCCATAATTGACTTTACAGTAAGGTTAACATGGTATTATTTGTTGGATATTTCTGCCCTCAAATGTGATTATGGAATATGTTGTTAAATTTTGAGTGACTGATGGTTTTCAAAATTGTCATTATAAATAGGGCTGCCAATTTTAAATATTGTCACTCTATTAACGAGAACGTTTATTGTGTTAATGTGTAATATGCGATTCATGGGGTCACAAAGAGTCGGACACGACTGAGCGACTGAACTAAACTGAACTGATGCTTTATTTTTTAATGAAAATAATTATCAAGTTGTCAGAATTATTCCGATAGAATATAATTTAAGAAAATATTCTAAGTGATTTAGGTCTGTTTAAAACAGTTTACTTGATTTCAGTATGTATTCCTGTTGCATTCAAAAAAGCTATCACAATATAATATTGAAGTTTGGGCTCTTTTAATATAAATAAGGATACTTCTTGCAACCTTATTGACATTGCAAGTGAAATGATAAATATATCTAAATCAGTGTTAGGCTTGTGTTATGTTGTTCTGACATTTGAGTAAACTGCTTTGGTGTTTAATCTTATAATTTTTCTTAGCCCTAGAAGAGGTTAGAGAGCATTGACGTCTTTTGTAATTAGAAGTTAAACATGCCAGCAAAAAACTTCTCTATTAAAATAATTATTTCAGGTTTCTGTGTGTTATCTTAGTTATGGTTGGTTTCAAGGCAAGAAGTAGATTTATCAGTATAAAAACATATATCTATATTAGACATTGAAATATATACTCCAGGTACAGATAAATTTTATCTCATAAATTTATTATGGTTACTGTGTAAAGTAGATTCAAAACAGGTGATTGAGTAGATTATATTTCTATTCTGTAAATTTATTTCAACCACATTAGATAATTTCATAACCTTCTAAAGTTGCTAGGTTTTGTCTTTTTGAAATGTTCTTATCATGGAAAATTTCAAACGTTAACAAAAGTCTCTACAAAAAACAGTAATGAAACCCTGAATGCATATTCCTCAATTTCAACAGTTATCAGTAGACAGCCAGCCTTGTTGGCTATACACAGCTCACCTTGTCCACTGTCTTCCCACACACAGAATTATTGGAAGCAAATCCAGGAGAAATTACGATGTGTTTACGATCACCGTTTGTATGACATTTAATCACATAATAACTTTCTGGGCGCTGTTCTTTAATATTCAGCTGCATTTTGGCTAGCTGCGCGGGTATAGACAATTGACCGTTTACCTCCTGCATAGTGTCACTGTTTCCAGACAAAGGGAAAATGCTGAGTTTGGTATTAGCTGCCAGAGTTTGCCACCAGATCATTGTGATCATCATTATGTATAAATCACAATAAAGGTGGGAAAGATAAGGTGGGTATAGATGGCCATATTATAGATGCCTGATTACTTTATTACGTTTCTTAGCAGTCTGGCAGAGTGAGTGAAAACAAGAGGCCGATTTAAAAAGGTCCAGTTAGGGCACTCTGAAAACACACATCACAGGCACAGAGAGAATAGATATCAAACTCTGACAACCTTCAACAGAAAAGCCAGAATGTCCTCCGAGGTAATCCTGGAATAGCTTCACAGCATGCACCACCTCCACTGAACTTTCTAGCTCTCTCTTGAGACCCTTGGCAACATGCCACATCAGCCCAATGCCAGCGGTACAGGACTAATCATCCTTAGACGTGGCGTGCTCTGAAGGTGCATATAATTCTTTCAAAAACTGAAAGGGGATCACGAGACTGAGGCATCTATTTCCAATTAATTTGGTCACAGGAGTTTATCTGTCATCTTTGTTCTGTCATAGCAGTTTGTGGTAAACCTGCTTCACATGGATTATCAAATATTAAGAACAGTGGATTGCAGAATTTTCCCCCCAGTCAATTCCTATTTTGTCACTTTTGGTTTAAAGTAGATGAAACTAGCCATGGGTTTAAAAATGAACTTGACATTTTCAAACTTCCATGAAAAGGAATTGGTCAAACTTCTGGCACGATGACATAGCAGGTTATCGTATACCCTGTGCTAACTCATTCTGATTTTCTACAAAAAGATGGTAGAAACTTTTAACTCTAGAAAAGTGCATACAACTTTAGCAGCAAAAATACTTCCTTTTTTTGTCCAAGAACAAAATATGGAGATTCTATGCATAATATCCTTATAGTGTGCTGAAATGAATACTAATTTTCTGAATAATATCTTTCAATATTTATGTATCTTTTATCTACCTTAAAAGCATAACAAATTATTTCCCTCTCTACGATCGTAGAGCTCCACTGCCAAACAAGTAAGAAATCAGATGCTGTGGTGTTGTTATTCAGTGGTTCGGTCGTGTCTGACTCTTTGCGACCCCATGGGTTGCAGTATGCCAAGCCTCCCTGTCCATCACCAACTCCTGGAGTTGACTCAGACTCATGCCCACTGAGTCGGTGATGCCATCCAGCCATCTCGTCCTCTGTTGTCCCCTTCTCCTCCTGCCTTCAGTCTTTCCCAGCATCAGGTAAGCAAAGTACTAGAGCTTTAGCACTAGTCCTTCCAGTGAATATTCAGGGTTGATTTCCTTTAGGATGGACTGGTTTGATCTGATAGATGGTGTGTCAACCGTTTAAAATTTTTATTTAATTTTAACTCAACAGTTTTAGGGCTGTTTTGATGCAAGTAAGACAGTCTTGCCCAGGTTTGAGCAAAGGAATTTGTCATTAGAGAAGAATGCAGTGTTTTACAGTGAGTGGCTGCCAGGAGCTCAAGGGCACCTGGGAACTAAAGTTGTGTGGCTGCTTTCCTCTACCCTGGAATTAAAGGTACCCTGAGTACCTCTGGTGACCTCATAGGATGGAGGAGTGGACTTTTGTTAATATTGTTACTGCAACAATGTATGCTCACTTGTTAATAGTCAATATACTATTACTGAATTTTGTAAAAATAAGAAGTAAGCATACCTTATGTTACAAATTTACAAAATTAAATAGCTTGAAATTTCATAGCAGGAGATGGAAATGTGACTGTGACTCCTTGAAAATGTTTTAAATATCTCAGTGCGCCTTCATAATAGCTCTGGGTAGTTAATAGTATTATTTTCCCCGGTGACTTGTCCAGTTTGACGCAACCAGCTCATCAGGGGGGGAACCGAGAATGAAAGCGTCACCTGTGCAAACCCCAGGGTTGTCCTTGCTCGTGAGACGTCGCGCTCTGCCTGTGATGGCAGCAGCAAGGCTTTTAACAGCTGCTGGTGTGTGAGGGGCAGGGTTGGCCGCTCCGTTGCTCCCCTTCAGGCCCTCAGCTCTCTGACCACCTTCTTCATCTCTGCGCCTTCCCCTTTCTCCTGAGCTCCCCTCACCGTCTGTTCTTCCCTGTGCTGCCTGTCTTCCCATTTCCATTTCTGATCTGTGTTGACGCAGGTGGGGTGTGAGGCGTCCACGCAGAAGAACTCGGGGAACTTGCAGGCTCAGCTTCCAGTCCTCCACAGCTCTGCCCTTCTCTTTGGGCTTAGCTGTTCTGACACTTACTGTCAGAAGCACTGCTTGGCTGTGGGCCCTAGAGGCTGTAGTTTCATCCTCTGAGTGTTTTGGTAATTCATGCTTCTTGTGTAGAGAGAGGGTCCCCATCAACCTCCTTTCCCTCTCCAGCAGCCGTCTTGGTGTTGGCTTTGACTAGGAAATCCCACCATTGTTGTTCAAAAGGCGGAGAAGGCGGACTCTGCAGCTCAGGTCCAGGGTGGCCAGATTTCTTCCAGAGCAAACAGCGGGCCAGCACCCAGTGTGGGAAAGGAAATGGCATCAAAGAGGGGCCATCCGGTCCACCCCCGGTGACGGGGACCAGGATGCTCATGAGAAGGGGAGACGCAGAGGCCGAGAGAGGGTGAGGGAGCGAGGAGAGAAAGGGAGCGAATTGGTGAAAATGGCCGTGGCTAATCATTGCACAGCCAGCATCCCACACTTAGTCCTGAGTCAGGCCTCAGAGGTGAGTCCCCCAAGACCCCAGCTGGTAGCGGAGCCTGCCGGAGCCCTGTGGGAACGTGCAAACCCCTGCTTCCGTTCCCTCCCTGCGAAGAGTCTTGATTATAATGGAAATCCTGCCAGACCCTTCATTAGGAAAGTACAACAGGGCAGTAATGTAATTCATCACCTGTTAGAAGGCGCGCTTGTGGGCTATTTACTAAAATCTATTAAGTATGACACGAAGACAGATTGCAGTCCATTTCTTAACGTGACATTATAATCAGGATGTATGCTCACTGAAATGGTTTATAGAACGCTTGTCGGTGAGTCCTATCTATTAACCTAAAATCTGCATAAATGAAATGTAGCCAGTGTACCACCCTGAGACTGTGGGTGCATTTTTCCTCTGGTTCTCAACAGAGGAAAGTTTCGTTTTTAAATAGCAGTGTTGTGTTCATGGCAAGTTCATTGCCATATATTTTGCTCATCAGTGCTTTGAATGAAAGGATTATAAACAGAGTACCCACTTCATCGTCCTGTTACTGAATGTTGAAGGATTTAGTCTTTATGTGAACCTGTACATTTCCTTGACATCCTAATCTAAAATATTTTTGTATAAATAAGGTCAATATTGATGGCCCCATACTCTCATTCTGTAAAGTGTGCCCTGATGTACTCACTATGCAGGTATCCTTCTAAGCCTTTGTGTTTATGCATGAAAGAAACTTTGATCTATGTATCATCTCCAAACCAGTTAAAGATGAGAATCTCTTTGACTTTAACTCAGAGGGATGACTTTAAGAATACGTGTTTTTGAATGTAATCAGAATATGTTCCCTTGTGCTCAGGGTTCATTTTTGCCTTTTTTCCCCTCACCTGAAGAGTACTGTATGCCTCGTCATTGAGTCATCATTATAGTTAGAATTTCACCCTGTGTTGCTCTAATATTACTTTAGAAATGCCGCACAATGGCCAAGAGGTCAGGTTTAACGTTTTCATGATCAGACTCGGTGCAGTCTCTGTAATAAAGTTACGTGCAAGCGCAGCTTTGTCTATAGGGAGGCCTTGGGTTCTCGGTTTCAGTGAAGGAAAGAGCGAGCGGTCCACCAACCCGGCAGAGTGAAAAAGTCACCTGGGTGTGGCCGGAGAGTGGACGTTTGCTCTTGCTTGCCATGCTTACTCATTGGTTTCTCCCCCTTTGCCGTGCTGGCGGGAGTATCGGGGAGCAGGATCTTGTCTGCTTCTCTCGCCCCTGCCCTGGTGCCGGATTGTATTGTGCTTGAATGTGGAAGCCGCCGCTGCCAATCCAGATTTCTGTGAAGAGCACGTCCTGTCCTCTGGCTGGAGCAGAGCTGGTAGTGTTCAGCAGACCAGCGGGACACGTGAAGTCCAGAGGAGCAGCTGAGAAAAACCTTAGTCAGCCCTCGACGCCCGCTTTCCCTGCCCTGACTCAGCAGCTCTCCGCCGCTCCTCTTTCTGCCTGCTTGTAGCGAGGGCCTCCTCCACCGTCAGACCTCTCCCTGCGGAGGCAGAGACGAACCCAACCCGTGGCTCCCTGTCAGCGTCTTCCTGGGTTCGGCTGTGACCTGCACAGGGGTGCAGAAACAGAAAGAGCAAAACGCCGTGATGGCGTCAGGACTTGGCCAAGGCGGCCTTTCGCTGTGGAAGGGCCAGTCAGATCCCCAAAGCTCACTTTCAGCCCTGGGCCGCCTCCTCTCTCACCTCATCGCCTGCTTCGCTCCAGCAGGAGCTCTGCGGGCCAGGCCGGCTCCTCACTCGAGGCCTCGGTCCCGTCTCTGTGATCTCCGATGCCTCCCCTTTCCCCCTCACTATCATCTATCGTCTCTTCTTCGAAGGATCGGTTCCCTGGTAACAGTCAAGTACTTACTCGCTTTTGTGTCTCTTCCAGAGTTTAATACAGTGTATTGTACTAAGGGGACCTAGTAAATATCTATAGACCTGAAAATGTTTCATTAGGTAAAATTTCTGTGTAGTTTTAGGTCTCTTGCATCTTTACAATTAAGGATAAGGATTTGTGAGAGCATGAAGAGGCATTAACGTTTAAAACTGTTCTTATTAAAATGGATTTCTTCATTTTTAAATCTCTTTTCCTTTTCTTTGTACATCTCTAGTAATAAGTAAACAGGGTATATTCCTTGAAACCTAAAGGTATGAAAATAAGCTTTTCATTGTGTTCCTTGTATCTCATACATCTAAAATTAATATTCTCCGAGGGATAGTTCAGGGTTCACGATGAATTCTTGGAAAATGAACAGTTAAAGTCCTCAGTTGGCTGTTAGCCCCAAAGTAGAAATGGTCATTATCAATAATCAAGCCGCTCTAATAGAGTCTTCCTCTTTCAGAGGGGACCACAGTGTTCGCTGCCTCGTCTCCAGAAGAGGCTTGTGAGGGAACCACTGCCTGAACCGCGGCTGTCAGACTCTGGAGTCTCAGCAAGGCACGCTGGGTTGGAAAACCATCTTTCCAAAGGGTCGAGGAAGCAGAAACTGATTTCTCACACCCCATTACCCAGTTTAGCTAACATAACAAACGCCAAATAATTGCTGGCACGAATGGGTCGGTGGGTATTTACTCTGTGTGGTTACCATGGATTCCGTTAGCCTTGGTGGGCCTGCTGTGAGTGACATGCTGCAAATTTAACGAAATAGCAGCAATATGATTAGCCTGACTCAACAACTTGAAAAGGGTTTGTTTATTTGAAAGAGAAAAACTAGATCATATTCCGCTGGCTTTGATTTAACATATTGTCCATGGGAGCTGTTTCAATATTACATCATTTTCTTTAATCCAGGTATGCACGTGTATGTGTTGTGTATGACTTTTATTATATATCTTAATGTATCATGCACGGGAATAAACTTGACAGGCAGTATCCTATTAAATTTCATTAAGTATAATCATCTCCACTTTACAGATTAGAAAACCGAGGGATAGAGAGGTTAAGTAACTTGTTAACGATCCCACAGTAGTAACTAGTAGACAAAGGATTTAAACCCCGCTGAGTCCCAGAGCTTACACCTCAAGCCTTATATGTAACTCCTTATCCGACATTAACTGGACCCTTGTCAGAAACGCAGGTTGTCGCACCCACCGCAGCCCTGCAGAATCAGAAGCCCTGGGGGTTCAGTTCAGTTCAGTCGCTCGGTCGTATCCAATTCTCTGCGACCCCATGGACCGCAGCACGCCAGGCCTCCTGTCCGTCACCAGCTCCCGGAGTCCACCCAGACTCACATCCGTGGAGTCGGTGACGCCGTCTGTGGCCGTCCTGTGGTCACGCTGAAGGTGGAGAGGCACGGCCTCCCTGCTCCGCCTCCAGGCCTGGGCCCCCAGCCTGCACCAGCCCAGCCCCAGCTGCCTGCTGGTGTGTGCCCACTGCCCCTCCAGCCCCGCCGCTCATCACCCTGCCGGCGTTCGTGAATCCAGCCATGCAAAGGATATTCCTTAAGGGTACTGAAAGCAAGCTACGCGCTAGCTTTCTTCCTGCACAACGACTTTATCTCGCCGTCACCTGATAAAAGGTGTGAACCTCCTGCCCGGAGAAATGCACGTATGCGTGTCCGGGCAGAACTTGTCAGCACGTTGGGGTGACTGGGAAGTTCAGCTTGAGCTCTCTTAGGCAGCGGCTAAAACGTATCGTCGAGGTCATATGAAGGCCCCGGAATGCCCTCCCAAAGCGATAGTAGGCAGTTCATCTCTGTCTAACAGTATTTTTTATTTTAAAAAAGCATGACCTCTGTGTTCAATAGTGTATTTTCTTTAAAAAAAAAATAAAGGGAAAAGTGTGATCTCTGACAGTTATCTCTGTGTGAACCTAAACAATGCTTGCTTTCTCGGAGCTTCAGGTGTTAAACAATCTGGAAGCCAGGGGTGATAGCCCACACCTTGCAGCGTCCTTGAAAATTCAGAGCAGTAAACGTGAAGCTCCTCGCAGCATAAGGGCGCTCATGAAACTGTGTGCGCACATTCCTTGCCATTTGGAAAATACGCACAAACTATAAAGAAAATAAGTGATAACCCATAAATAAAATAAATGCTAACTCAGGAGTAACCACAGTTGCTTGTCATTTTTAAAATTATTTGGAATATGCAGTTTAGTAAACTCCATTTTTACTAAACAATACATTATGATTCTTTGCGAACCTGCTTGTAAAGAATTATCTCCAGTGAAGAATCTAGTATAATACATAAAGACTTAGCCTGCCTACATCCAACTAAAAATTCTTTGTCCTGTAATAGTGGTGAGGGATAAGCATTTTTTAAATTTTAATTTGGTACTTAAATAGCAAAATCCTTGAAATTTCCAGCCCCTTTCTGCCATCAATCCCCAGTAATAATGAGCTTGGAAAGAGGGAAGGCAAGGAAGGTTAATGTGGATTTGTCTCTCATTTTTTTTTCAGTGTATTCTAATACTTATAATTCTCCCCCAGCAAGACTGAATCAATTGTGTTTTACTTCTAGATATTATAGCTTCAGACCTCAGTTTAAATAGTCTATTTATATTGGAGCCTGTTCCATGATCTCTTTTACTATCTTATTCTTTTTTCTGCTCCAGTTGCTTGCCGTAACATGAAATGTCTCAAAGAATAAGAGGAAAACGTCATTAAAGCGTTTTTGAAGGAAAATGTCTGCTTTTCTGCTCGCGTCGTATCTTCCATGGTTGTTTCTTCACTGTTGTCTGGAGTCGTGTGTTGTGCATGCATGCTCAGCTGTGTCTGAATCTTTGAGACCCCATAGACTGTCCCCTGTCCGTGGGATTTTCCAGGCAAGAATCCTGGAGTGGGTTGCCGTTTCCTCCTCCAGGGGATCTCCTGGACCCAGGGATCAAAGCCCTGTCTCCTGCATCGGCAGGCGGACTCTTGGCTACAGGGCCTCCTGGGAAGTCTTCCAGAGTCATACTGAAAGCAAAACTCCCAGTACAGGAAATCCCGGCAGACCGCTCCTGCCCCCAGATGCCTGCCGCCAGTGTCAGCCCCACCTCGTCTTTGAGTTTGTACATTTGCCACCAAGAAGGACAGGGTAGGCCTTTTTTCCTTCATTTTTGTTAATTATCTAGTACTGCCTAAAACTAGCTGTTTACCCATTGACTCTTGTTGCCTGAATGCTATGTTTTACCTTCAAATAAGCAGGCACAATTCAGATATCTTTTTCCCGCTGTATTTCAAACATTTTAATATAAATCAGCTTCAATAATTATGGGTTTAAGGGAAATTCAATGATGAGAAGAAAAATTGCAGATAGAGAATCTTACATTCTTCTTCTTCCTCAGCACTTAAAAATGTTCTTTATATTTGTAACTAGTAAAGATAGACTTTAAAATAAAGTCATGATTCTTTCAAGTGGCTGTATGTCAGCCCTGAGAGAAGTCAGATTGAATCATATATAACACCTAAAGATTTATGATCCCTTGGAGAATGCTAGCAGAAATCTTCCAGCTTTCTCACAGTTGTATTTAGCTTTTAAACTTTTTATATTAATACCTTTTTATTTGCCTGTAAACATAGTATCTATTCACTGTCAAATATTTGAAAGATAATAGAAATTAGGGCAAAAAGATCACCATCAGCAGCATTCAAACATACAAACCACTCTAACTTTTGTTGAATTGTCTGTTTCACATTTGTTAAATGTATTATAAAGCAAAGGGTTGGAGTAAACTAATATTTATATTTGTTGCGATATTATACAACCACTTTATAATGTGCCCATTATTATACACGACTTAGTGACTTCCACTTCCACTTTTCTTTCGCTTTGTGTATTACCTAAGAAAATAGTAAGTTCATCCAACCCATTTCAATTCGTAAGTCAAATTCCACTAGTCCTATTGCCATTAAAATGAAAGATACTGTAGTAAAAAGTACACAGATCTCTGGCAGTGACACAGTTTTTCAATTTCTCTTTAGCGAAATTACGAGTGCTCGGTCACTTCGGTCATATCTGACTCTTTGTGACCCCGTGGATTGTAGCCCACCGGACTCCTCTGTCCATGGGATTCTCCAGGTGAGAGTACTGGAGTGGGTTGCCATGCCCTCCTCCAGGGGATCTGCCCACATCTCCTGAGTCTCCTGCATTGTAGGCAGATTCTTTACCCACTGAGCCACCTGGGAAGCCCTTTTAATGGAATAGATTGTTACAAAATTTTTAAAAATGTATTAATTTTAAAAGGGTTCACTTATATACTATATAAAAAATGCAAAGATCAGATAGTATTTAGTAAGAATACATTGTAAGTTGATAATATATTAGAATTGAAATTGTATAGTATGACATTCGCAAGTGGCTCAGTGATAAAGAATTCGCCTGCCAGTGCAGAAAATGCAAGAGACGCAGCCATGAAGATCCCCTGGAGAAGGAGATGGCACCCCACTCCTGTATTCTTGCCGGGGAAATCCCGTGGAGAGGAGCCCAGAAGGCTGCAGTCCATGGAGTCTCAAGAGTCAGCATGATTGAGCACTGAGCACGCAAGTTGGGTGTGGTTTCTTTGTGTGATCTGTTTACCTGACCTTAGACTTAATCCCTCCCTGGCCGCTCAGTTGGTAGAGAATCCGTCTGCAGTGCACAAGTCCCTGGTTCGATTCCTGGGTCCGGAAGACTCGCTGGAGAAGGGAGAGGCTACCCACTCCAGTATTCTTGGGCTTCCCTGGTGGCTCAGCTGGTAAAGAATCTGCCTGCAATGCAGGAGACCTGGGTTTGATCCCTTGGTTGGGAAGATCTCCCAGAGAAGGGAAAGGCTACCCACTCCAGTATTCTGGCCTGGAGAACTCCATGGACGATACAGTCCATGGGGTGGCAAAGAGTTGGATAGGACTGAGTGACTGTCACTTTCGGACTTAAATCCTGTTAATTAAGCATATTTCAAGAACTGTAATGAAAAAGATTACTGCAAGGAAGTGAATTTCCATAAGTTTTTGGCAAGGCTTCTAAACTGATAGATTTGTGTCACCCTGTCTGCTTGTCCTGGATGTGCTAATGAGCAGTCAAGGCCAATACCTGAGAAAAAGGAAGAGAAGTGTTTGAGCACATTTATAGGCAATCCATAGCTCAGTGACTAGACACTGAATATCTGAGAACTGATTTTATAAAATGGCATATTTTAAGAATGGGAACTTTCTCAAGTTCTTTTACTCCCAGAACAAAGACTGCTATCTTACTCCGTTTTTAGGACGATTGTCTAGGGCAGGCTTTTGATATAAATAAATGATGCATTAACATTATATGCAGACAGAGTGTGTATGCCAGCAGAAAACTCAATGGGGGAGAATTGTATGTTTGTACAATGCTCTTCCAAGGTCAGCTCACTAACTCTTCGCCGAACATCACATTTCAGACTTTTTTTCCCTTATTTGATATAGTTCCTTTTTCTGTTAACAGCAGATACCCCTTCATCACAGGTTCCGTAGCTGAGTCTGGTGGGATAATTCTCTGTAATTCTCCCTTGACCTATTTTTGTGCATATAGGTTTGTAAACATCTAACAAACAGCTGCACAGAGCAACCTGGTCATCTGAAATAACTGAACCCGAACCTGCAAGAAACTAGGAAATACGGAAGAGATTCTGTTTTTGATGTAAGGATATTATTGTTTATTGTCTTCAGTCTTTCGACAGTGGTAGCAATAAGTGACAGAAATGATGTCTGATGGAAATTGCTCCAGGTTCCAAAATATTTTTGAGTGGAATATTAAATTTACTTATCCAGTTAAAAATTACCAATGAAGAAAGTCTTTACAGTTACTGACATAATCTTGTTACTCTCTAACTGTATAATAGGGTATCTGGTTTGATGTTTAGAAGCTAACAGTCATGTTAGCTGAATGCATTTAATCCTAGTGATTTTCACTAGATTTCGCTTCTCTCTAGTTACAGTTGAATCGTGCAGCAGCTTGATCTTGTGGTCATACCACTGGCACAGTTACCTAGGTTGATCAAATTTCTACCTTTACTTTCTTGTATTGACTTAAAAATCTTTTTACATTTTACATTTTTGATAGTAATTAATTTGGTATTGATTCATTTTTAAGTGGCACAGTGACAGTAGCCAGGATAATAAAGATCATTACGGTAAAACCTTGCTTACAGTTTTATTGCTCTGTTTTGTAAGCTGCACATCTACCCAAAGTGGTACAGTTTCCTTCTGTGATGAAATATTAACCCCTACAGGCCAACGGAAAGCAAGGGACAGAGCCATTATCTATTCACTATCACCTTTGATTCCACCCCATAAATGGCTACCTTTTATTAATAAATAAGCTATTGTCTAAGTAGATCCCAAGGTCATCGCCATCGGGTAAACGTGCCTTTTGGTAAGGAGATTACCCTCCGAAATCCTTACTATAAGCTGTGAGGCCTGTTAATTGAAGATGTCGAAGAGTCCGTCTGGTGTCCCTTCTGCGTTCCCATGATTTCCTGGGCGACAGACTAAAGCATTCCAACTAGGTTTGGAGATTACACTAAGCTAACAGGGGTTGCAGTGCTTGGAAAGCTAGAACTAGAATTTGAAATGACCTTAATAAATTATATAAATCACATTTCAAAAATATGGAACAAATTCAAGGTTGTTTCCTAAGAAAGAAAAGTAAACTATACTTTCAGCAGAGGAAGGAAGGTTGTCCAAGCACAGAGAGAGTAAGAAAAGGCCCGCGGGCTCCAGGTGGGTCAGCAGAGCGGTGCGCCCCCTGAATCAAGACTGCCGGGCCAGCCCTGCTCCGCCAGAGGCGTGTGTAGCTCTTTCATGGCCAGAACTACAGAAAATTAAGATGAGATCCACCTGGAACCAGCTCCACGCCCCAAAGTCTAGTTCTGCAGGCTAGGGCAGAAAGAGGGTGTAGCGTATGCCCAGGGCACCTCCGAACAACCGTCCACAGAGAGAGAGTGGGGCGCCAGGCCCCCTCACACCCCAGGTTTCAGGGTGTACAGGAGGATTAGCAGGCATGGAGAGGTGGTAAGAACTTGTTGTCTTTTAGCAAAGCATGCTACACAGCTCCTGTGATACTCAGATTCAGGGAGTTAGAAAGTAATCCTTTGTTATGTTGGGTGTTGTATAAGCTTTTATTAAACTCTTTGGTTGACTTTGAATTTCTACCTTTTAATAGGAAGTGTAAAAATTGGAAAAGGTCTATAGCAAAACAACAGGAATGCCTAATGGAATGTAAAATAAGCCGTGTGGGGAAAGATTAAAGGAGTTTGGTTGCTTAGCCAGGAAAATAGAAAGCTCAGAGATGACTTAATAACCGTCTTACCGTAGGTAGAGGTTTATCATAAGGATGCAAGCCAGTGCGCTGTCCCTACAGGAGAATGAGCAAAGGAAACGAGTTTGTTTATTTATTTTTTTTATTTTTACTTTATTTTGTAGAAACGAGTTTAGAGTAGCAAAGGGGGCTTTGCTTTTACACGAGAAGGGTTTCTTCATTATAAAGTATCAATAAGCATTGTCTAGGGTTACCAAGCAGCAGCATATAATCTTTGAAGATGTTCCGAATGGAATGAACACCCACGTGGTTGGAAGGCTTAAGAGCTGACCTGCTTGATGGTAGAACTGAGCCAGACAACCATTTTGAGGAATTCAGCAGTTCTGTCAGGAACATAAAATATCGTAGTCATCTTCCTCCCCGTCCTTCTATAAAGATAAGTTTACCCTATTACTAGGAAGGCTTTATTTGACGATTTCGCGAGATGGCCTTGCTCACTGTTTTTCCTGTCTCTGAATAAGTGCAGTTCTTTTTTCTGTTTCCTTTCCTTTCATTTAACAATGTCTGTTGAGTGCCTGCTCTGCGTAAAGCACTGCTCAAGGCTATGAATGATACCAATAACCGAGCACTCCTTTCTTCTTGCTTCACAAACATTTGATGGGCATCTCCACTGTGCTAGACACTGCATGACACGCTTAGAGTCCAAATACAGGCACAGAGACAGCTCTCAGGAGCCCGGAGGCCAGCGGATGAGAATCATACGTAAACAGAGTTGCAGTGTGGTGTGATGGGGCCTGTGCCAAAGGTATGAGCGGGTGGCTCGGGAACACACGAGACATGGCGGTGCGTCTGCTGCAGAGCAGGCTAGCGTCTCGAGTTTGCTGGAGGAGATGCTGTCTGAGCTGAGCCGGGCTGTGGTGAGAAGGGAGTCCATTGTACTCTAAGATACCAACTGTTGTAGACCATCGCAAAACCTGATTGTCTGTATGTAGCAAGGTACACAAAAGCGTTTGTTTCTTTTCGTCAACTGAAATGTTATCGATTCAGTCCTCTGCCCTTTCTTTGATACTTAATAAGACAATGAAATCTGATTTACAGTCAGTTTTCTGTTAAGAGGTGGCATACATGTTTCTAAATTCATCATGCTGCACAGAAAATTGCAGCTTTAAAGGAAAACGAGGTTGGGGCAAACACTCAAAAACTTCATCAAGGGGACACACAATTTTTCAAGGAAGGGACTTCCTGAAAATGGTAGCGTGGTTTACACACCTTGAATATTTAAGGAGTCCATAGTAATACAACAGCATTACACAGGTTCCGCAAAAAACGTGGCGCTGTGCCTCAAAAGAAACCTGAAGTTTACTTGTGGCGGTCAAGGCAGAGGGCGAGGTTGTGGAGGGTGGTCGCCTGACATCGGAGGGAAACTTGCGATGGGAGACGAGGAGGGATACGGCTCCCCACCGAGGCATGACGCAGGCAGTGAGATGAGAAGTGTGCGAGGCTGCTTGAGTGTGTTTTGCAAATTTCTCCACAGTTCAGTTCAGCTGGGTACACTTCTCTGCGCTCACCTAGTCTCTCTCACCAAGAACTTGGCATAAGCAAACGTGAAATTTTCGTTATGTTCCAGTTGTTCCCTCACATATCAATTCTGTTGGAACAGATTTGCAATTTTGAAACAAACCTTTTTGCAGAACTGACTGTATATTGTTGCAAATTAAGTTCATAACTTCTTTTTTTTACATTGTCTCCCGAAATCTGTAACATAGTGTATAGAGATTCTGTTGGACATATCAAGATTCCTCATAAATCCAGCCCCCTACTTAATGAGGATAGAAGGGACTTCCGTTTTTTCCAGAACTACCTTTCCTCTCAGCTTCTCTAACAGGAGCGTCTGCAGGGAACTTGGAGAAAGAGGAGAGGGCTGTGAGAGTGCAAACAGTGTTTCTCAATCTGAGCTTCTGCATTTGTAGCAATTCTTGGGGAGATGCTGTCGCAAGGACAGCAGGTCTTTTTTTCACTCTGACAAGGTAAATGGCTAGAAATGTAAAGGAAAATCTCGGGTCGTGGGGCTTTGGCCGTGGATCAACCTCCGCAACCAGACTCGCAGAGAGAGCGACGCCTATAGCAACGTGCTCACTTTAGCAGGGAGGCCATAGGTCCAAAGAGCTGAGCTCCTTTCTTGCTCTCTCGCTTTGTCGGTGGGCGCGGACTCTGGCCTGGAGGAAGAGGAGAGCGTCACTGGAGGAGGTTCGGTGGGACAGAGGAGGCAGCGGCTGGGGAGGCAGCTCAGCAGCACCCTTCATTGGGCTTCTCCTTTTGAAATATTTTTCCCCCACAAAAGGCAGCTATTTCTGCAGTGTAGTTTTGTTTGTTTGTTTGTTTTTCCACCTAATTTAAGAGTTTCTGCAACAGTGTAGCTCAGTGTTACACTATCTGAGGCTGGGGAGGAAACAGTTTTGGATTTGGATTCAGTAGCAGAGTCATCAGAGACACTTGAGGGTGTTCCTGAAGTGGCCAGTGTTCTCTTGTTCACGCTGAGCCCCAGAGTCACAGGCCCAGAGAGGGGGAAAGCTTCTGTCTGGCCACAGGTAATCCCCATGTAAAAATCGGGAGCTGAAGGGTACCTTACAGCAGATGATAAAATCCTTACATAGCCTCAAGCAAACATTCAGCTGACAAAAATGTTATTGTATGTTCTCTCTCGAAAGCTTTAAGATATGCTTGGGTTAATTAGATTTCCAAATATGCAAATATGCCCTGGTGAGTTTTTTCTGAAATGCACCATTTTAAAATTATGTAGCTTGGCATTAGTGTTCAAAATACTGAATTGTAAGACTTAGCCTGAATAGCTTACTAACATATCATATAAATTCATAATTGATCAAACCCATTTATTCCCCACTGTCCACATTATACTGTTCAAATTGGGTTAGAACGTTTTATGGAAATTAGGTTCTCTAGCATACTTTGGGGGCAGATCAAGGCGTAGTTTAAATTACAGCAGTAGTTCTTCAAAAAATGCCAATTCACTTGTCTGATATCAGTGTTTCCAGTGTGCTCAGTTTAGGGAACACAAGGCTTCTGGAGTCCAGAAACTCAATCACCTGAAGGAAATTAGAACACGAACTCTGATCTTGAGGGGAAAAAATACTTCAGCAAGTACATCTGAAATGATTTCATTTTGCTCACCTGCTTGTGCTAGCGAATAATTCTAAGATTTCAGCTTCTAAATAGTGTTTTTTTTTTTAATATTAGATTTTCTTTTAGAAATGCCATCATTTGGGCATTCTTTATAATCAGATTTCTGGTTACCTGAAATGTTTGATCTGGGTTGGTTAAAAAATAATCATTTTGGTGGGGGAAAGTGAAAGGGAAGTCGCTCAGTTGTATCCAACTCTGCAACCCCATGGACTGTAGCCTACCAGGCTCCTCCGTCCATGGGATTTTCTAGGCAAGAGTACTGGAGTGGGTTGCGGAAATAGCAACCCACTCCAGGGTTCTTGCCTGGAGAATCCCAGGGATGGGGGAGCCTGGTGGGCTGCCGTCTCTGGGGTCGCACAGAGTCGGACACGACCGAAGCGACTTAGCAGCAGCAGCAGTAGTGAAATATGGAAAGCTATTTATTCCTGCTTTTAATGACCTCCATCACAGGGTGGACAAACTAGTTTTGAAAAGGGCCAGGTAGGAAACATTTTAAGTTTTGTAGGTCAGGTACTCTCTGTTGCCCCTCAGCTGCCCCTTCTTTACAAAGGTAGTCTTGGCGAATCGTTAGTGAAACGACCAGAAGTGATTTCCAGAAAGACTTTGTCGTTGTGTCAGCAGTGGTTGAATTTGGCTTTCAGGCTGTGGTGTGACAACCTCTGACCTCAACTACTGTCTTTCTCTAGTAATTTTTTAGAAGTTCATTATTGCCATTTCTGGTATTGCAGTGTCCTGGTACTTCCTTCCTTTAGCAATGTCTCACCCTTTTCTGTTTATTGCTTTCGATGTGGCTTGGCCTACATGGAAAAAAAAAAACTAGCTTGTTAGATTTGTACCTAAAATAAGAATCATTAGACAAGGGACGGGCAAAAGGCTTTCTACTAAAGATGGCACAGGGTACATTTACTCTGGCTTTCCTTCTCAAGCCTTGCTCGGGGGCCCTTTTTTTTTTTTTTTTTTAATTTCTAGGTTCTTGAACAAATTGTTAATGTGGAAAATAGTTTTCCGTTAAAAGAATCTTGTTGTAGATCAATAGGCTTTTATAACTATACATCACGTTTATGTGAAAGTAAGAACAAATTTTTCAGCTACATTTTCTGGACATAATTTGCTGTGTCTCATCCAGTGTTTTCCATGTTGATGAATAGTTTATCAAGAGTAACAGATGTGTCTTCTCTAAAAGAAGAGATTAAATTGCCTTTCGAATGAGAAGAAATTGGCCTGCCCTCGCCATGACCAGTGTACTGTGGTACTTGGGGCTTACTGTAGACCACTTTATTCACGTAACTAAACTTGGTTTTTGAGTTACTGGGGAGCTTTCACCGGCCGCATAGCTCAGTTGTTGAGAGCGCTGGCTTTGGATTCAGACTGTGGCTCTGTCGCTTACAGCCGTGTGATACTGGTCACGTCACTTCACTTTTCTGAGCTGTGGCTCTTTCATCTCTAGAGTAGGGATGACAAGGATAGCTATCTGAGAACAGAGTTGCTCGTTTCTTTGATGCTGTTTGCCTTATTATTCCTCCTCTTTTCCTCCTCCTTCCCTCTAGTGACATTCAAATCAACCAAAGGTTCAAATCTTACCCTGCCATTTAGGTTACACTATCCTGTTAAGGCCCTTTTATTCCAGTTCGTCATCTGCTTCATAAAACAACGTGTTGCACGCTAAAATGGGGCCACAGAGGCACATGGAATACAGAGGGGAGAATTTATGACTAAAAAGCCACATCCAAGCACAGAAAGTGTTGTTTCATTTTTGCCATTACATCACTAGATATTTAAGGTATAATCTACATCTAGTTTGGGATGCCATGCTCAGCAAAATATTGAAAATTTTGTATTAAACAGGCCCTAAAATAAAGTCTCCCAGCTTTAGGAGGAGACACGTCCAGCTGTCTGCATTGCTCAGCAAGCCCCTCTGTGAATCTGCATTCAGGATGTCCCAGAGATCTCATTCTGTTATTCCGTTTCCTAGTCACTGTCATCACAGGAATTTGGGAAGATCTGCTTCCCTAAGCATCAACTGTTCAACAGTAACTGTTCTAGTAGTTTCTGCATAAATATCATTCTCAATCTCTTTGTTATACCCCGTGTTTTGTGTGTGTCCCCTCACAAAATGATCAAACTCATAACGCCCCCAGTGAAGAAATGGGTAGTCCAGTTGATGAAAAGTGCCATGTCAGGTAATTAGGCAACTCCCGCTGGCACCCAGAGCAAAACTGCTTTTTGTTTCCAGACAAGAGTCTGGAAAATTCCATCTTCAAAATAAGGAGATGAAAATTTAGGGTTTACAATGACAGAATAAAAACATTTTTGCACCTTTTTCTTAAAAATCACACCCACAACTAGGAAAAAAGAAGTACAAACATAAAATTTGGCTATGATTACAGTAGAGAGCCATCCACCTTTGCCCAAGAATATGGCCTTTGAAGTTAGAAGGCAGATGGGGGAATGATGAATGGCTAGAGTAATGAAAAAGTTTGGGGAACAAGTGTTGGTGCTTGTTCAATACTGTGAGTATTTGCTGCCACTGAAAAGTGCCTTTAAAATAGTTAAAATGGCACAATCTTAATTTTTTTTTACCACAATAAATATTTTTAAAGGAATGATAAGTGATTTAGTAGTGAGAAAGGAAGTCAAACAAAAATGCTTGCAGGTTGAGAGTACCAAAGAACAGCTAACCAGTTTGCCTCCCAGAAAGATCTGAGAATTGGGGGGCGTTGTAGTAATAGTGAGTGTAATGAGAACAAGGATTGCTCAAAAATGTGTACAATCACAACTAGAACTCCTGGTTACCTCCACTGTCCTTGGTCAGATGACCTCTCCACTTCCATCCAGGCAGGAGATGATACTCTGGGGAAGATGGAATCAGAGAGCATAGGACTTGGAGGCTGCAAGGACTGAAGAGGGCGGGGGACCGCACCGAAGACACGGGTGGTCTCGTGGTATTGAACCTGAGCCTTTAGCCTCTCCTCCTGAGAACTCCAAAAGGCAGATGGTCAGGGCTGGTGCCTGTGAGCCATCTCACTGCAGTCACAGCTGACTCTAACATGCGGGCCAAAGAGGAGCCACAGCAATGACTGAAACAGTGGAAAGTGATTTCCTCTCGGGAGGAGGAGGTAAAGAAATGGGAAATTACTCTTCATTTTTGATTGGCCTTTCATTATTATTTGACTTCTAAACTGTTGCCAAGAGAACGCACTGATCATAGCAAACACCCTCTTCCAACAACACAAGAGATGACTCTACACATGGACATAATCAGATGGTCAACACCAAAATCAGATTGATTATATTCTTTGCAGCCAAAGATGGAGAAGCTCTGTACAGTCAGCAAAAACAAGACCGGGAGCTGACTGTAGCTTAGATCATGAACTCCTTATTGCAAAATTCAGAATTACATTGAAGAAAGTAGGGAAAACCACGAGACCATTCAGGTATGATCTAAATCAAATCCCTTATGGTTATACAGTAGGAGTGAGAAATAGATTCAAGGGATTAGATCTGATAGACAGAGTGCCTGAAGAACTATGGACAGAGGTTCGTGACATTGTACAGAAGACATTGATCAAGACCATCTCCAAGAAAAAGAAATGCAAAAAGACAAAATGGTTGTCTGAAGAGGCCTTACAAATAACTGAGAAAAGAAGAGAAGCAAAAAGCAAGATATACCCATTTGAATGCAGAGTTCCAAAGAATAGCAAGGAGAGATAAGAAAGCCTTCCTCAGTGATGAATGCAAAGACACAGAGGAAAACAACAGAAGGGGAAAGACCTAGAGATCTCTTCAAGAAAATTAGAGATACTAGGGGAACCTTTCATGCAAAGATGGGCTCGATAAAGGACAGAAATAGTATGGCCCTAATAGAAGCAGAAGAGATTAAGAAGAGGTGGCAAGAATACACAGAAGAACTGTACAAAAAAAGATCTTAATGACCCAGATAGTCGCAATGGAGTGATCACTCACCTAGAGCCAGACATCCTGGAATGTGAAGTCAAGTGGGCCTTAGAAAACATCACTACAAACAAAGCTAGTGGAGGTGATGGAATTCCAGGTGAGCTGTTTCAAATCCTGAAAGATGATGCTGTGAAAGTGTTGCACTCAATATGCCAGCAAATTTGGAAAACTCAACAGTGGCGACAGGACTGGAAAAGGTCAGTTTTCATTCAATCCCAAAGAAAGGTAATGCCAAAGAATGCTCAAACTATTGCATAACTGCACTCATTTCACACACACTAGCAGAGTAATGCTCAAAATTCTCCAAGCCAGGCTTCAACATTACATGAACTGTGAACTTCCAGATGTTCAAGCTGGATTTAGAAAAGCCAGAGGAACCAGAGATGAAGTTGTCAACATCCGTTGGATCATCAAAAAAGCAAGAGAGTTCCAGAAAAACATCTACTTCTGCTTTGTTGACTACTCCAAAGCCTTTGACTGTGTGGATCACAAGAAACTGTGGAAAACTGTTCAAGAGATGGGAATACCAAACCACCTGGTCTGCCTCCTGAGAAATCTGTATGCAGGTCAAGAAGCAACAGTTAGAACTGGATATGGAACAACAGACTGGTTCCAAACCGGGAAAGGAGTATGTCAAAGCTGTATACTGTCACCCTGCTTATTTAACTTATATACAGAGTACATTATGTGAAATGCTGGGCAGGATGAAGGACAAGCTGGAATCAAGATTGCTGGGAGAAATATCAATAACCTCAGATATGCAGATGACACCACCCTTATGGCAGAAAGCAAAGAACTAGAGCCTCTTGATGAAAGTGGAAGAGGAGAGTAAAAAATTTGGCTTAAAACTCAACATTCAGAAAACTAAGATCATGGCATCCAGTCCCATCACTTCATGGGAAATAGATGGGGAAATAATGGAAAGAGTGAGACTTTACTTTTTGAGGCTCCAAAATCGCTGCAGCCATGAAATTAAAAGACGCTTACTCCTTGGAAGAAAAGCTATGACCAACCTAGACAGCATATTAAAAAGCAGAAACATTACTTTGCCAACAAAGGTCCGTCTAGTCAAAGCTATGGTTTTTCAAGTAGTCATGTATGGATGTGAGAGTTAGAGTATAAAGAAAGCTGAGAGCTGAAAAAGTGATGCTTTTGAACTGTGGTGTTGGAAAAGACTCTTGAGAGTCCCTTGGACTGCAAGGAGATCCAACCAGTCCATCCTAAAGGAAATCGTCCTAAATACTCATTGGAAGGACTGATACTGAAGCTGAAACTCCAGTATTTGGCCACGTGATGCAAAGAACTGACTCGCCGGAAAAGACCCTGATGCTGGGAAAGATTGAAGGTGGGAGGAGAAGGGGACGACAGAGGCTGAGGTGGTTGGATGGCATCACTGACTCAATGGACATGAGTTTGGGTAAACTCTGGGAGTTGGTGATGGACAGAGATGCCTCACGTGCTGCAGTCTGTGGGGTCACAGAGAGTCAGACACGACTGAGTGACTGAACTGAACTGAACTGAAACTGTATGCATGCAATATTTTGGGGTTTTTAAATGATTAAAAGACATAAAATAAGGAAGATTTCTAACAGTCCATCTTGCCCTTTGTTTGCTTTAGTCACATTGAGTCATAATGTCCTTTAGAGAAAGGTTCTTATTTCTAGATTGTTTCTATACTTGTTTCTAGATTCTTAACTTCATTACGTAAGGGAAGAAAAAAATTTTTTAACCAAATTTTTTTTTGTAAGTAGTGCTAATTGGCTACATCATATTTTTTGTGTATTGTATGTTTGTATTTAGATAGATATTTTCCTCCTAGTAATTATTTGTTTGTACAATGTACCCCAGTACTCTTCCCTGGAAAATCCCACAGTCAGAGGAGCCTGGTGGGGTCGCAAAGAGTCAGACATGACTTAGCAACTAAATAACATAACACAGTGGACTATGTATAAAGATCAGTCAATTGGTCTTGATTCAGAATATCTAATGATATAACATGAAGTGGGCTAGCTTCCATTATCTTTCTTTTTTCCTATGAGGAAACTGTGTACTAAGTGATGAAATAGGGTATGTTTAAAAACATATTTGAGGGAAAGGTATCCTAGCTTAATATCCAGTTGCTTCACGTTTGCATAGAAAATGTGTGCTAATTTCAAAAGATCGTATCTATATCTTAGAGAAGGAATGGGATTTTATAATTTGCAGCATCTTATTTCCATATAGAGATATCTTTTTGGTCCATCCACTAACAGGCTATGTTTTAATTCATTTTTATGAATCTAAACAATGAGTTGATTTAACAGACATTGTTATAATAGGTATTTTTCAACAGACTGCTGTAGTGGATTTATGCAGTTCTTTATGTTTGCTCCTATGGAAAGACCATTTTCATCTTTTGTTTTTATTTTCCAAACATACAAGGGTCCCTAAACCTCTTTAGAAATTGCTTCTGAATAGTCATTCTTTGTATGGAAAAACTACAGTATATTCCTTAAGTGAAATTCAATCAACTACTTTTATGGTAGCTGGGCTTAAAAGACATCAGTGAAAATACCCACACAAGCTCTTAAGATCAAGGCATTTGTTTCAGCTGACTTTAGTATGTACTTAGCCATTGTGCATCAAATAATGAGCAAAATAGGCAGACTTCCAATAAGCAAGTACAATATAGACAAAAGGGAACACTGATTTAAGGTCCCGGTGTCAAATGCAGTAAAACACTCTGTTTATAGCAGGTCAGGCTTGGGTTTACAATTAGCACTAATTACTGGGAAAAAAATCAAAACCGCAGCTTTAAGGAAGGACACTTTTCACTGCAAGATCAAAGCCAGTCTCTGCAGAATAGGGAAGCCTCTACCACTTAATTGCACTGAAGTGCTAATTGGATTGTAAGGAACTTTCATGAGTTCCTCCAATTAGCCAGCCATCCCTGACGAAATCCAAAAGAAGAGATTATGAGTTCCTAGAGCTTTTATCTATATGGTTGCCATTCGTATACCTGAGTGAATGTAGCCTTGCCTCCTTTTCATGCAAATTGAGGTCTTGGGTGTCTCAGTTATTAACTTCCTATAAATAGCCTTGAAGGTAAAGCTATCCATTGGGTATAAAGTCTTAACTGCATGCAAATGCTAATGGGACAACATTTACTGGAAACTATCATTTTTAGTAAGGTGCTTCATTTAAAGCTTGAGAGCTGGGTGCGCGTCAGCTCAGGTTTGTCATCTTATGCAGTTAGGCTCCAGTAAGGATGCTTCTATTACATTTGATGTTTGTATTTATTTAAGTTCGCTACGTTTTGGGTAACTTCTTTTTGAAGGAAATGGGTAACCAGTAATTTCATGGTGTTTATTCGCTAAGTAACAATTTTTTAACCAAGAGGGTTATTCACAGTTCCAGTTGTGCTTTGCCCAGACACTGCGCCCCTGTGATTTTTATTGTTATTGTTTGATCGTGTAAGGCAGCAAAAATTTGCCAGCTCACCACATGAAAGCTTCTATGACAAAGTGAATTCTTTGGGCAAAACTATCCATTTGGATAAAGAAAATGGGAAGCTTTGCTTAATGCCAGGTTCGTCCTACATCGAGGGAAATAAAAATTTGGCAGCTGTGGCATGAGTTCACCTGTCTATATTTGACTGGGTCCATGGTAAATCTTAAAAAGCTCTCACTGACATAAAATGCATTATATTATATTCACATTCCTCAAACGCTGTTTACTTGGACATTTGCCTAGGTGATAAGTGTGCTGGGTCTCCTTTGTATTGGCTAAGGAAGACAAGCGTAAGCGTTTATCCGGGATTTCAGATGTTCTGAATTATCTGATTAACCTCATTAGCTAGAAAAGAATCTAGTCTCCACACTGTACTTTCTCTCCTATAAACCCTAGAGTGAGTCTTCAAGTAGTAAGACCGTTGATTTGCATCTCCAAAATTTGAGAATGCTAAGGATGACAGAACAACAGTGTCAGAGAATAGCACCATTCTCTGACTTTCCGTGCTCTCAGAGTCAAGTGGTTTTCTGCTCGGTTTTTATATTTTATAATAAATAGAAGTATTAAGACAATAAAGGTACCTACTGTGTGCAGGTGGTACTTTTAGACATTTTACGTACTTGGTCTCATTTCCCAGATAAGAAAACTGAAGCTTAAAAAGACTCAGTAACATAGCGATTAAGTAACCCAACTAGAAAAGCCAGGATTGAAATCCAGTTTTTCTGACTTCAGAGCCTTTGCTTTCAGCTTATTGCCATTAGTGGCAAAATCGACTCCTCCCTTGCGTTTGGTCTTAGCTCTTTGTGTGCTCCCATGTGAGACTCGCAGCTCCTGTCTGCGCCGTTCGGGAAGCAGGGGGCCACGTCTGCAGTGGGGATCAGGAGCCGTGAGCTGGCCGGCCCCAGTGGGCTCTCGGACCGCAGGACTGGCAGAGCCCCGCCTCTCGCAGGCCCTCCAGGTATTCCAGTCAAGTCCCAGGAGCTACACAGTGTTTGCAGCTTAATAAAAGATCAGGACTTGAGAATCCTATAAGTAATAAGAAAATACTTCATTCTTTTCTAGTGTATGACTACTTCTTCCAAATATTTTAAGTTTTTCCTTTCCTCCTCATCATGAATACATAATTTTCTATTACAGATAAAAACTTCCCTAAAGGAGGGTGGGTTTTGTACCATGAAATTATTCAGATAGGTTTTTAAAATTAGATTAATGGGTGGCATGCGTTGTTTAAAATAACTATTTTCTCTATAAAATCTTATGCTTTTGCTAAATCCTCACCTATCTGAGGAATCCTCTATGAGTCCTGAAATTAGTTAAGTTGTTAAAAGAAATTTATCCATGATGTAAATTTGTTGATGTCTACTTCTCTGTTCTACTTTATGAACAAAATAATTAGCTTATAGACAGTTTCCTTAAAATAAAATGGAAAGTCACTCATTTCTAAGAAACTAACGTATGCTCTGTTATTTACAAGAAATTATCTCACTGACATCTTCTAGACTACATTTTATAATGTACGAAAAAAATTTTAAAATCCCATTTGACATGCAAGGTAGCAGCAATAACTTCTTTGTAATGGTCTTTCAATTTGTGTATTAAATGATGTTTCTTATCCTTGTCTATATTTGGGAATAATACCAATATCAAAGGGCACGTGTTGTGTACGGGGCCTGACAGAGTGGATGGTTAGTCAGTTCAGTCACTCAGTCGTGTGCCAGGCCTCCCTGTCCATCACCAACTCCCGGAGTTCACTCAGACTCACGTCCATTGAGTCCATGATGCCATCCAGCCATCTCATCCTCGGTCATCCCCTTCTCCTCCTGCCCCCAATCCTCCCAGCATCAGGGTCTTTTCCAATGAGTCAACTCTTCGCATGAGGTGGCCAAAGTACTGGAGTTTCAGCTTTAGCATCATTCCTTCCAAAGAAATTCCAGGGTTGATCTCCTTCAGAATGGACTGGTTGGATCTCCTTGCAGTCCAAAGGACTCAAAAGAGTCTTCTCCAACACCACAGTTCAAAAGCATCAATTCTTGGGCACTCAGCCTTCTTCACAGTCCAACTCTCACAGCCATACATGACCACAGGAAAAACCATAGTCTTGACTAGACGGACCTTTGTTGGCAAAGTAATGTCTGCTTTTTAATATATTGTCTAGGTTAGTCATAACTTTCCTTCCAAGGAGTAAGTGTCTTTTAATTTCATGGCTGCAGTCACCATCTGCATGATTTTGGAGCCCAAAAAAATAAAGTCTGACACTGGTTCCCCATTAAGTGATGGGACCAGATGCCATGATCTTTGTTTTCTGAATGTTGAGCTTTAAGCCAACTTTTTCACTCTTCTCTTTCACTTTCATCAAGAGGCTTTTTCGTTCCTCTTCACTTTCTGCCATAAGGGTGGTGTCATCTGCATATCTGAGGTGATTGATATTTCTCCTGGCAATCTTGATTCCAGCTTGTGCTTCTTCCAGCCCACCATTTCTCATGATGTACCCTGTGTATAAGTAAAATAAGCAGGGTGACAATATACAGCCTTGACGTACTCCTTCTCCTGTTTGGAAGCAGTCTGTTGTTCCATGTCCAGGTGGTTAATAATTAGTAGCTATTTACATCGTGGAATGCCAGCCGCAGTGAAAGCGGAGTCACTGAGGAATGTTGTTACTTCTGTACCGCCCTACATGAAGGGTTTTCCACTCTAAGTCCTAACTTTCAGATACAGTGGCCCTTGAATAGTGCAGAGATTTGGGGCCTTAACCCTCCTTGCAACTAAAAATCTTTATAACTTGATTGCTGTCCTTCTCTGTGTGGTTCTGCATCCCTGAGTTCAACAAACCAGTGATCGTGAAGTACTGTCGTAATGTTTATTGAAAAAATCCGCGATGTCAGTGGACTCCTGCAGTTCACGTCCACTGTTGGCCAGCTGTATTTATAATAACTTTACGTATTTTAACATTTTTTGTAAAATACGCATAACGCAACACGTGCTGTCTTAGCCATCGTAAGCATGCAGCGTGGCCGCCTTGAGTGCGTTCACCATGTTGACAGCCGTCACCCCTTTGTTTCCGGAACTTTCCAAATAGAAACCGTTGCGTCTTTTACTTTAAATTTTAAAATGTTATCCACTTGAAAAAACTAGACAACAGAAGTGTTTATCAGCTCTATAGTGAGTGTTTACTTATTATGCTCTCTTTTATTCCACAAAGCGCTTCACTCTGCGATGAGTCCCATTTACTCTAGTGAATTAATGAATAAGAGACATCATCCAAAACCCCTTGGTCTTTTCTTACCCAGAGTCCAAGAACCCACCTCCTACTTTTTGTTCTCTGCCACTCATCGTCAGCTTCCCACCCGTGATCCCTTGAAATCAAGTGTAGCTGAGAAAGCTGTTCAACCGAGATAGATGTTTTCACATCCAAGTGAAAGCATTCTCCAGCCAGGTGTCTTTCAAGACACATTTATCAGGAAACACATTTGACATTAGTTCTGTTTTACCCATGGTGGGCCGGGTTTTGACTGATTTTGACTCACCCAGGAGTTTGAATCATCTCTGATGATCTCCCCTAGCCTTGCCCCGTCTTGGTGGCAACTCCCCTGCCAGCCCCTTAGTTGGCAGGCATTGACCAGGCCTGACGGCCCCCGTCCAGGCCTCATGCCTGGGTTGCCTCTTCTGCCAGAGTGCCCCTCCCTGCCTGAACCACCCCCTTCTCTGCAGCCAGCTCGTCGCTGCTGTCACTGTGTGCTCGGCTCAGACTCGCCTTCTCCAGGAAGCCTCTGGCACCCAGCCACCTGCCTCTGCCCTGCGCTTCCGCAACTTCCTTGCAAAACCGCTGCTCACCTGCATCACATTCTACTGAGAATGAGGACTCACTGGCCTTCTTGCCTCTAATTCAGGAACTCCCTAAGGTTTGACAGGGTGACCTGTAAATATGTATAACCCTATTTCCTAGTACAGTGCCCGGCATGGAGGAGACAGTCAGTAAATCAGTGCAGCTCAGTCGTGTCCGACTCTGTGCGACCCCATGAACAGCAGCATGCCAGGCCTCCCTGTCCATCACCAACTCCCGGAGTCCACCCAAACCCATGTCCATTGAGTCCGTGATGCCATGCAACCATCTCATCCTCTGTCGTCCCCTTCTCCTCCCGCCCTCAATCTTTGCCAGCATCAGGGTCTTTTCAAATGAGTCAGTTCTTCACATCAGGTGGCCAAAGTATTGGAGTTTCAGTATCAGTCCTTCCAATGAACATTCAGGACAGATTTCCTTTAGGATGGACTGGTTGGATTTCGTTGCAGTCCAAGGGATTCTCAAGAGTTGAGGCTTGATCAGGCCTTTGCGTATGCCAAGCCTCCTTCCTCCTTCTCCAATACCACAGTTCAAAAGCATCAAATAGTAGTTATTAAATAAATGTTACAGTTTTAGAACTTTTCCCACTATAGTCAGCCTGTCAGACCCAAGTACAGTGGAGAGTCCTATGTTTGTATTTCAGCCTATCAGGACCCTCTCGGGGTTCCTCTTAAGATGAGAGTGGATGACTGAGCAACTGTGACTGTGTCTATCAGGAGGACAAGTCGAGTCTCAGAACCGTGGGTCCGTGAATGTGCTCCGGCTACAGGAAAAGCAAGGTAGCCAAAGGAGCAAAAGCGAAAAGCAATCAAGAGCCATCAGGAATCAGGAACCACTAAGTCCCCCGTTTCCCTCCTGCCTGTATCGTCCCTGTTCTTGGTTAATCTGAATATCAGTTTCCACAATAGAATAAGGGCCCAGGACTAGTGTGTGGCGTGAGAAGCACAGCACACAGATTAATATCAGTCACTGAGACCAGATCTACCGAGGCGGGCCCTGCAATGAAATAAAATGAGCTTTATTACCAAGTGCTGAATAAACCTCCCGGAGCTTTTCTTGCTTTTTAGGACTGTGTTAGTTCCAAAGACCAAAAAAGAAAAAGCATCAAAGAAACAGGGAACTCAGAGGCCATTTCTTGTCCCAACTTTACCAAACCACTTGCAGCTCTGGTCTATGTGGACTGAGACCACGTTGGAAGGGACCCGAAACTGATGCTTTAGGTAAAATTCAGCAGACTTAGTCCCATGTTACAAGAACCGTCGTAACCAAACTTTGTACATCCATCAGGCATGTGAACTGTTTTGTATAATAAAAGCCACAGCTACTAAAATACAACCTGTGATGGAGTGATTAGCGTGCTTTTCACATTGTGGTCATGGAAATGTAGCAGCCAAATAAGCTGGTGAATTTGATGAGTGAGTGAAAGGGGGTAAGACGCTGATGAGGACCAGGGGAAAGGCAGGTGAGGCATATCACAAAATGCACACAAGTGAAACCCACCAATAACAAAGAGCTGCCTGTGTGCGTGTGAGTGTCCCTGTGATTATTTCGCAGCCCTGCATGTTAAATAATGATCGTGACTCAGAATGCTTGAATTTTCTGTGTAACTGAGTAAAAAGTAAGTTGAAAATACTTGAGGTTCTTCTAAAGGATTCCTGAGCACTTTTCTTTTATATAATCTGGACTTTGTACTTTGCTAGACCCAGGATTTGGTGAAGAGAATTTCACCCATCAGCATCTGAACTAAACTTAGAGATCCGTCCTGAGTGCAGAAGGCCCCCACCTCAGCGGAGAACGATCCCGGGGCCCAAGCACCCGTCAGAAATATCACGGGCATTGTGCGTGTAGGAGAAGGCCGATTGATGTAAGCACCAAGGCTGTTACCATGGAGACCACATTCCAGTCCCTTCCTGACGCTGGAGCACCTGATCTTCATGTCTCCACTGATTTCCACAGAACCTTGACCAGACTTGACATTTTTAACTCTAATGTGACAGACTTTATTTTAAGAAAAATGTGTGATCGCTCCATCATTCATAAAACCGAGGAGGCCAAATTTTGAAAGGTGTGCAATAATCCCTTAAAATTTGAAACCCGAGACAAATTTTCCTCCATTGTCCCATTCTTAGCCTTGTGACCAGATTATTTTCTGTGCAATTTTGGATGTTTTACTGTTTTACTCTGGGAAAAAGCCCAGGCCTGTCTAATGTGGGGAAAACGGGCCACAGTGTGTTAGCTCGTGGCCAGACGCTTTGAGGAGGGACAGGGACTAGGAGAAGTGATCGCTGTTTCGAGGTGTGCCAGGAGCACCCAGCAGAGTTCATTTTCGAGCCTTTCTCCGTTCCTCAGGGAAGGGAGGGCAGAGTCAGGGTGATCCCGAGCCTCCATCAGTTGGCCCCGTCGCAGTCTGCTGATGGGGGACCCCCAGCCAGGCAGGAGCCGTGGCTGCTGAAGGGGGAACGGCCGAAGGGTCGGGGCTTCTGGTGGTTGGGGATGGGAAGGAGCTCCTAATGATCTGCTTTCTGAGGTGGACACAGTGCAGGCAGGCTGCAGGTCACGTGTTAAAGGATGTGGTTTCTCGTAAATTCTAATTTGCCATGTTTTTAACTGAACTGAGTTGTGGGACATCAGCTTGAAATAAGATTAAGACATAGATAATATCTTTTGGCCGTAGGACAAAGACGCGCCTTGTCACTGTCTCTGCATTAAAAAGCTCAGTCATTTGCATTTGGTCCTTCTTAACAACAGGTTACCTTGTAGCTGACCTGACTATAGAGGGATAAATAATGTAGGCTTTCCTTTCTTCGCAGAAGGAGACGGAGAGGATCTGTTAGATGCTGATTCACAAATTTTTAGCTGGCTGAGGTGACCTCACTCTGAGGTCTATATAGCGTACCTTTTGTTCTGAGAATGAAGATTCTATTTCAGTCAACAGGGGTCTTAAAACTAAAGAAGGGGAAATGGTGCTAGCCCATGAGGGGAAGGAGATATGTAAACATAACAAAAATAAAGGAGCAGCTCTGTATCTCTATGTGCTGAGAACAACTGACCAAAAAAAAAAAAAAAAGAATCTGGCCTATATTTTCTCCTTCTATTTTACTCAGATTCACTTTTTTAAAAGCCACTTCATCTCTGTGAGCCAGAGCTGACTCACAGTCTTAAGGGAGACAGTTATGCCCTCCACCTGGACCACATGGCCCATGTGCCATTTCAGCTTAGACATCCCCCTGCCGTCAGCGGCAAGAGCTTATTTCATGGACACGGGGCCCCATGCCCTGCGCAGAGCGCCTGGTTCACAAACTGCTGCTTAAGGATGATTCCCCACGCCACTGTCCGTCACCCTCTAGAATCAGCTAGGTCACTGAAAACTGTTCAGAGAATGGTAATGGAGCTTTATTTTGAAACATTTTTTATTTTTCCTCAATCCAATGGAATCATCAGGAAGTTCCCACCACAAGTACAAATATTTGCAAACTATATTCTCTGTAGTTAGAATGCAGTTCAAGGTGCTAGCTTTGTTATATGTGTGCTTTAAGTGTGTGTGTGTGTGTGTGCGCTGTGTTTGAGCGTGCAGAGCAGCTTAGGTGACACCTGAATAGCTGTGGACAGAAAGTTATACAGTTATGTTAGGTGGAGAAAAGGAATATGCCCCAGGTTGAAGAATCCAGTGTAGTCAAGTGAGACAAAATCTGTAGGAGGCTCTGAAAAATTACATGCAACAATTTCTTCACTAAAACCAATTTTAAGCATAGTACTTTTTCGTAATGTATTTCTAAATGTGTATTCCAAGTAGGAATTAAAGCTTCTCTTCATCGTAAGTTTTATTTATTTATTTTTTTGGTACTTTGGCCTGAAGCCTTTTTTTTTTTTTTTAACCAGTGAAAAAATCCTGTTTCCTTTCTCTCCTCTCCTCTGCAGTGTGAGAACTGTTTATTAGCGCGCTCCTTCCTGAGCACGCTAATTGGCTGGGTCTCGGAGCAGCTGGTGGAACCAGATGTTGTTTCCGCCCGCTCTTCCCGGCCTCCGTCCGTTTTCCTCGCCTGTGCTCATTACAAAGCCAGCGCCCTTCGTCCTCTTAGCTCTACTTCTGGCACCAGGATTTCTAATCAGTGACACTGGAAGATTAGAAAGCACATGGGAAAGAAGCTGATAATCAAGCAATGACTATGTTAAAGCAGTGAAACCATGTAAATTCAACACGAAAGGAATCAACCTCACAGTTCTGAAGGTGACAACTCATACCCTCATTTTAAATGCGAGCTCAATGCAAATCCATTCGCCACCTTCGCAGCGCTGTCGATGCTGAGATTTGGGCCCAGAGCAACTAAAAATGTATCTTTGTTTTGGAGCCGTTTTCTTTCTCGGGGCTTCTCCTGACTTCCCCTGAACTGTCCAGCGGGCAGTCTGTCTTCTGCCCACTCTTATAAGATGAATTTTGTGAAGAACTGGTGAAACGTGTCAGAGTCTCATCAGGTCACTCTGTCTTAGAGACTTAGGAGCACATCACCTAAAACAGTCAGTCTCTTTTCTCGGCTGCTGTTGGAGGTGCGTCTTGTGGGCCTGCAGCAGGACAAGTTAGTTGTCACTGTGGGGACTGTGCTAATAATGCAATCTTTGGGAGCCTCCTGTGTGTGAGGGGTTTCCTTTCATCTCACAGCATCTCTGCGGGAGATTAAAATCCTTATGTTCAGGGTGGGGAACCCAAATCGCAGAGAGTTGAAGTCACTCACGTGACTTGGAGCCTCAGTCTACCTGCCCTTTGCCACTGTACCTTCTGACTGTGGAAGGAAAGCTAGAGGTTACCAGCGCCACACTGTACCCAGCGAAGGGGACGCGTCTGCAGCAGTCGTCCTGACACCTCATTCTGAAGCAGATGTCCACTCTGAGGATTGCTTGTCTATAGATGTTAATGGAAAATCTGTCAGTAAATACCCACCCATCAATCCGTGCCTCCTGTCACGTGCACGTGTGCGTGGGAGAGTTTCTGTAATAGTCTTTACTTTACAGGGGAAAAACTGACTTGCCACATGATGTTTAAGTTTTTAATGGTTTTAATGGCAACCTCTTTTTTATCAGCACCCCTCCTCTGTCCACTTTCTTCCTCCCAAGAAAGCTAAAGAGTTGGTTTTGCTTTCTTCAGATTTATTAAGAGTTTGTTAATTTTTGAGTTAAGTCTTTTTAAGTATTGCTTTTCATTTTGATAGGGTCAGATTTTATTTGAGATGGATGCCCCTTAGTGTTTTGAGAAAGATTTCTTTGACACTTTTAACCACAGAGATTGATTTTAACTACTGGGCATAACTTACTTTTTAAAAGATCTTTGGAAGATGGGCTATTCTGAACCCACATATAAATATAGGCTACCTTGAGAATCTGTGTCTCTGAAATAATAATGAATTGGGGAAAAGCAGGTATAGCAGCAAATCTTTTGTTATGAGAAATTTTTAATTGAAAAAACTAGTTTTCCATAAGCCAGCGCATTTTTCATGGAGAAGCACTATTGGTGACACTTACTAAAGTGCTGCAACATTTTGCTAATTTAAAAAAGGTCTCCTTCAGATCGATCGTGACCTTATCAATAGGATGATCTCATTCATCTCCTTTGGAGACTCTTGTCACAGGGAGCTGCAGTTAGCTCTGAGCTGCCTCTACTCTGATTGCAAAATCAACATTGAGGTGGGTTGCAGAATCAGTTTGTGGTAAAGTGAAGCATCTCTATGATCTTTCTTAGTTATTAGTTTTTAAAACATAAAACATCTTTGCAATCTTCCTTAGTTATTTGTTTAAAAAAAAATCACAAGCCTACACTACTGATAATCACTCTAATTTCTTTTTTTATTCTTAAGACTGAGAGCTACTTAGATAAGAGGGAGAATGAGTTTTTGGTATTTATTGAATTTGTGATTCTTTTAGATCAGTACTTCCTCCTGCTTAATGCATTATTTTGTTCATATAAATTATTCTCTTCATTAGAAACAAATGTCAAATATCAGCAACTGTGATAAAAAGTAAAATTACTTATGTTTTACTAGTTTTCAGCATTTACTTCTAAAAAATGTTTTATTATTTGAAAGAATAATTTTGTTTCCTTGAAGTTGGGTAAAATTTAGAATGGATTTTCAAAATGCATTACATATTCTGTACTTAACATATCTAAAGGTCTGTCAGTAATTAATGAGATTGAATTTCCTGTGTGGACTTTGAAGTAAATTTCTGGCTTTAAAGTTGCTTTTTATATCGGAGCAGAAATTGTGCAATCTGTAGTTCCTTGAGCATAATTTTATAGATAATAAGGAAAAGAGGAAAGTCAGTTTTCCTGTAGTTAACCTTTCATTTCTGCTTTTTACTTTTATTAATTTTGTACCGTTTCAGCTTTCTCCTATTAGTTTATCAACTTTCCTTCATTTCTAGTCTTCTGTGCTCTAAACTGTTTTCTCTCCATCTGCTATCTTTTCATTCATATTTCCTTTTAAAATCTGTTTCCTCTCCTGTAGACTCATGAATATGCCATGGTATGTCAACTGTCTTTGACTAACTAGAAAGGGGAAAAGAATTTTTTACTTTTGAGATTGTCATTCTCCCTGTGTACCAGTGGAACAATTACACTCAACTGTCTTTGCTTACTAATGATTCCACAAGTTAGACGCGGGAAATTGAAATAGGACGTTTTCCTCGAGGACTCCTGTGCTATTTAACAGGGCACCATCCCTTGCACTGCAGGCGGTAGGCTGCTGTTCAGGGTATATTGTTCAGCATACTTTCCCAACTGATCCGTCCTGAGATAGTACTGACTCCTTAAAGCTGTTGCTGTTTTACGTTATTTTTGTTTCATGTATGTGGCAGGAAAAACATGATTGAAATGGTCGTATTTTGGTAATATTTATAATACTTAGTTATTTTATATTCATTTTATTTTGTGTACAACTGTTTATCTTAATTCTCACTTATAAATACTATGTTAAATGAGATGCTCTTTTAAGAAGAATATTTAGTTAGCACTTAATTTTCTCATTTAATATTCAAGCTATCAGAAAATATTTGCAGATATCTTGTTCATGTTTTAGAGATACATCAGCCAAGTTGCACTGGTCCTACCAAACATTCTCTTCCAACAACACAAGAGAGGACCCTACACGTGGACATCACCAGATGGTCAATACCAAAATCAGATTGATTATATTCTTTGCAGCCAAGGTGGAGAAGCTCTATACAGTCAGCAAAAAGAAGCCTGGGAGCTGACTGTGGCTCACATCTTGAACTCCTTATTGTAAAATTCAGACTTAAAGAAAGTAGGGAAAACCACGAGACCATTCAGGTATGACCTAAATCAAATCCCTTACGATTATACAGTGGAAGTGACAAATAGATTCAAGGGATTAGATCTAATAGACAGAGTGCCTGAAGAACTATGGATGGAGGTTTGTGACATTGTACAGGAGGCAGGGATGAAGACCATCCCCAAGAAAAAGAAATGCAAAAAGGCAAAATGGCTGTCTGAGGAGGCCTTACAAATAGCTGAGAAAAGAAGAGAAATGAAAGGCAAAGGGGAAAAGGAAAGATAGCCCCATCTGAATACAGCATTCCAAAGAATAGCAAGGAGCGATAAAAAAGCCTTCGTCAGTGATCAATGTAAAGAAATAAAGGAAAACAATAGAATGGGAAAGACTAGAGATCTCTTCAAAATAATTAGAGATACCAAGGGAACATTTCATGCAAAGATGGGCTCAATAAAGGACAGAAATGGTATGGACCTAACAGAAGCAGAAGATATTAAGAAGAGGTGGCAAGAATACACAGAAAAACTATACATAAAAGATCTTCATGACCCAAATAACCACAATGGTGTGATCACTCACCTAGAGCCAGACATGCTAGACTGCAAAGTCAAGTGGGCCTTAGGAAGCATCACTATGAACAAAGCTAGTGGAGGTGATGGCATTCCAGTTGAGCTGTTTCAAATCCTCAAAGATGATGCCGTGAAAGTGCTGCACTCAATTTGCCAGCAAATTTGGAAAACTCAAATTTGGCCACTCCTGTGGCCACAGGACTGGAAAAGGTCAGTTTTCATTCCAATCCCAAAGAAAGGCAATGCCAAAGAATGCTCAAACTACCGGACAATTGCACTCATCTCACACGCTAGCAAAGTAATGCTCAAAATTCTCCAAACAAGGTTCAACAGTGCATGAACTGTGAACTCCCTGATGTTCAAGCTGATTTAGAAAAGCCAGAGGAACCAGAGATCAAATTGCCAACATTTGTTGGATCATTGTAAAACCACAGTTGTTCCAGAAAAACATCTACTTCTGCTATATTGACTACGTCAAAACCTTTGACTGTGTGGATCACAATAAACTGTGGAAAATTCTGAAAGAGATGGGAATACCAGACCCCCTGACCTGCCTCCTGAGAAATCTGTATATAGGTCAAAAAGCAACAGTTAGAACTTGACATGGAACAACAGACTGGTTCCAATCAAGAAAGGAGTACGTCAAGGCTGCATATTGTCACCCTGCTTATTTAACTTCTATGCAGAGTACTTCATGAGAAATGCTGGGCTGGATGAAGCACAAGCTGGAATCAAGATTGCCAGGAGAAATATCAATAACCTCAGAGATGCAGATGACATCACCCTTATGGCAGAAGGTGAAGGGGAACTAAAGAACCTCCTGATGAAAGTGAAACAGGAGAGTTAAAAAGTTGGCTGAAAACTCAACATTTAGAATTTAAGATCATGGCATCCAGTCTCATCACTTCATGTCAAACAGATAGGGAAACAATGGAAACAGTAACAGACTTCATTTTGAGGGGCTCCAAAATCACTGCAGATGGGGACTGCAGGCATGAAATTAAAATCGCTACTCCTTTGAAGAAAAGCCATGACCAACCTAGCTAGCATATTAAAATGCAGAGACATTACTTTACCAACAAAGGTCCATCTAGTCAAAGCTATGGTTTTTCCAGTAGTCACGTATTGCTGAGCACCAAAGAATTGATGTGAACTGTGGTGTTGGAGAAGACTCTTGAGAGTCCCTTGGACTTCAAGGAGATCCAACCAGTCCATCCTAAAGGAGATCAGTCCTGGGTGTTCATTGGAAGGACTGATGTTGAAGCTGAAACTCCAATACTTTGTCCACCTGATGTGAAGAGCTGACTCATTTGAAAAGACCCTGATGCTGGGAAGGATTGAGGGCAGGAGGAGAAGGGGATGACAGAGGGTGAGATGGTTGGATGGCATACTGACTTAATGACTTGAGTTTGAGTAGACCCCAGGAGTTGGTGATGGACAAGGAGGCCTGGCATTCTGCAGTCCATGGGGTCGGAAAGTGTCAGACATGACTGAGCTACTGTACTGAACAGCCTAGAACATGTTACAAAAAAGACAATTGAACACAATGAGAATTTACTGAGTACCTACTGTGTGTATAAAATTTTCTAGGTGTTATGAGAATTAACAAAAAAATTTAAAATTTGCTAATTAGTGACACAGTAAGATATATGATTAAGTATCAAAATAACTTTAGACTCAGTCAGTGGTCTGTGAGTTCAGAGGAAAGTGGTATCAGTATGAATTGATGACCTTGGACAGGTTGGTTGAAAAGATAGTATTTACACTTGTCCTTCAAAGATTGGTATATTTCAGTGTCATGTCCGTATCAAAGACCTTTTACTTATTATTTTATATTTAGAAGATAAAAGGAAGGAATCAAAGGTGATTTTAAGATTTCATGCTGGATAACCTGAAGAGTGAAATGACATTAGTTGGGGGGTGGGTACCTTGGGAACTGGCTTGAGAGAAGTTGAACAGTTCTGGTTTGGGACATTTGAAGTATGAGATCCAGTAGGAAGAAGACAGAGATGCAGGAGGCCGCATGGTGCATGAAGGGCAGAAAGGGACGCAGCTGTGTGTAGTCGGAAGCAGACAGCTGGAAGTGCAGAGACCTGTGTTCTAGTCGGCACCCTCCCTGAGCCCAGCTAGGCAGGGCAGGTTTAACCAAGAAACCTAAGGCCTTCTAGCTCCCATTGTCTTATACATAAGTGTCCTGAAATTCCTTGCATGTTAACATTCCATAAAGAAACAGTTCAGAGTTTGCCACATACAAGTAATCACTGAGTCCATAAGAGTACATTTGACCTTTTACGGTCAGAGGGATGTTTAGTGAGAGTGAAGGAAGGCGGTTGACCCTGGACGGGCACTGCAGCTTCGTGGCGAGTGAGGATGGAGTGGAGGGGAATGTGTTGTCCTGGGCGGATGACGGTTCACGGAGAGGAGAGAGGCAGCGTGTGCGATGGCAGCCCAGGTGTGCGCAGTTGCAGCTCATGTCTGCTGACTTCCTGCCCGTCCTCTGCTGAGCCACTGGAGGCTGTATCTCAGAGGCTGTGGCCACCCATCACAAGATACAGATTTCCCCTGGCGTTGAATATTTGTATATTTTGCATCAGGAAAGTCAAATTACCTTATTGACTGTTCTAAGCAAAGCTGGACTTGTTTAGGCTGAATCATATTTGCATACACGGTCAAGTACACAGTCTAGTTCAGGCAGAATATGTAGGATATGTGAAAGAGCCATTTATGCCATTTAAATAGTTCGAATAACCTTGCTTTCCTCTCTGATTACTTACTTCAAGTCTGTATTTTAGAAACATGCCAATGTGTTAAACAGAACCACTGAAAACATTGTTTGATTATCTTAGTTATTTGGTGGGATATTAAAATAACACAAACACATTTGTGAACCGAGAACCTGACACGTATCAGAAAAATCATAATTTGAAGAAGTCTTTGAAGGCCTAACAGTTTCTTTCTTCAAATTTAACCCTTCAGTAAAAAATGGTTATGTTAAATTACTCATAATTTATAACCAATTCTGTGACTGGAGTCTCAAATAACTAATTAGTTCTTTATCCCCAGAGATGATACTAAGAAAGTTTGAGTCCTGTTGGAAGGAGATGTGGAAAATTGCCAACATCTAAAATGCCTACTTTAATTTTTAAAGTATTAGCAATGCAAATCAAAATCCAAATTTTATTCTGTCAAAAGAGATAAAACCATAGAAAGGTGATTTTATGGAGGAAACCAAAGAGTAAATATAAAAGTGTTTGAAAGAGATGAGCCATCAATTATTTCATGTCTCTACACTTAAATTGGCAGATATAGTCATACAATGGCACCCACTCCAGTGCTCTTGCCTGGAAAATCCCATGGGCGGAGGAGCCTGGTGGGCTGCAGTCTGTGGGGTCGCTGAGGTTTGGACACGACTGAGCGACTTCACTTTCACTTTCACTTTCACGCATTGGAGAAGGAAATGGCAACCCACTCCAGTGTTCTTTCCTGGAGAATCCCAGGGACAGGGCAGCCTGGTGGGCTGCCGTCTATGGGGTTGCACAAACTCAGACGTGACTTGGCAGTAAGCTTAGACTAAAATCTGTTTATTTTAACATATGCATACTCCTCTGCTTGCAGTCCTACAAGTATTGTCCAGATTTTAAGAAATTTGTTGAGATAAAATGAGAATAAGAAATATTAATTCTAAATTCTATCCACTCTCATGAGAATGTATTGTTTTGAGACAGACTTTCTCCTTGAACCATTGTATGAACAATGGTAAAAAGCCAATTATACTTTTTCTTTTTAAACTGCTTTGGACAAGTAGAGGTTATTTGTATTCACCTCATGGAGTGCTATGCTGAGAACTTTTGTTGCCCACTTTGATCTATGAAAAATGACTATCTTGAACTTTTTTTCTATTTCCTCTTGTCTCATACATCCTAGGCAGCTTTCATCTTAAAATGTATTTGATGCAATAATCTGCCATTTTTTAAAAGCACGAGTGTGTATTAGATATTTTAACATACCACTTAATCCCCACTCTGTTTTTCGTTTTTGCAGCAGGAAACTGAGACTTAGCTGAAGTAAGCTGCCCAGGGTCACACAAGCGAGTTCATAGCAGAGCCAAGATTCTGAGCTTGTCTGCTTACCTCTGTTCTACACTGTCCTTGATTTCTTGGCTCTCCGTTCCAGGCCCATGATCAGTCCCAGGGAGGCAAACATGAGAGAGAACTTCTCCCTCACCTCTCTGGCCTCAGGGCCCTCAGTCTAGCGGGAGTCGGGAGTGGGGGTCGCTGCCTGGCCTTGTTTGCTTCCCCTGGCAGTCCTGGGCCTGCCCAAAGTGGTTCTCCCTGGTATCAAGTGACATCAGCCACAGCCTCTGTTCTCCCAAAATCTTCGGGCAATTTTCTGTCTCAGCTGCGAGGCGACTGTTGCCTGAAGCAAACTCTCCCAAGTGTTTCCCAAGACTTCTGGAGTCTCTCAACAGGAAGACAGGGCAGACAGGCTGCAGAAGAGTCAGGAAGGAGTGTTACCCGTATGCACTGAAAATGTGCTTGTGCAGCAGTAGGGATCAGAATTCCTGGGCACGTCGAGCCCCGAGCCCAGGACCGGTATCGAGACTTCTTTACTCCAGTCCCGTGTGACCCGCTGCCAGTCTGGTCCACTGCTCAGCACATGATGACGGCCTCTCCTGCACGTGTCTACAACTCACCAGGACATCAGTGGCCGGCCAGCCTCCAGATGCCCGGCCGTGGCTATCACACAAAGGAAACGTTACCTTTCTTGGATGTCGCTGTTATAATTCGAAAATTAGTTTTGCCTTCCTGGCTGCATCACATTTGGAATCTCTCTTCGATGTTGTTATTAGTTTGGGCTTATGGTGCTCATGATAGCTGTCACACATGAATCACATCCGTCATGTGATTCTTAATTTGCTCCATTATGACAAATGGATTTAGACACAAACTTGCAATTACCTATTTTGAGGTTAATAGCAGATTTGGGGTTGTAATTGGTTCCCAGATATTCAATTTAGGGAAATTATTTCTCACCCAACTCAAAAACATGTTCTAAATGAGCAAATTGTATTTTTTCCTATCACTGCAAAATTGTGCCAGATGAGACCAGATGAGTCATCTAGGCGCAGTGATACACCCAGAAGTTTTTACCAGACAAGAGTATCTGTGCATGCTGTGGGGTGTTCTGCTCTCTGCCATTATTTTACTTATCCACTTGATTTTTGTACGGATCTCAAATTATTGCTGAAGTTTTACTCTATAAATGCTCTCCTTATAGGGACTATTGTATGGTGGTTATTCTATTTTCAGAATGTTCAATTCAGTCACTCAGTCGTGTCCAACTCTTTGCGACCCCGTGAATCACAGCACACCAGGCCTCCCTGTCCATCACCAACTCCCAGGGTTCACTCAGACTCACGTCCATTGAGTCCGTGATGCCATCCAGCCATCTCATCCTCTGTTGTCCCCTTCTCCTCCGCCCCCAATCCCTCCCAGCATCAGGGTCTTTTCCAATGTGTCAACTCTTCGCATGAGGTGGCCAAAGTACTGGAGTTTCAGCTTCAGCATCATTCCTTCCAAAGAACACCCAAGGCTGATCTCCTTTAGGATGGACTGGTTGGATTTCCTTGCAGTCCAAGGGACTCTCAAGAGTCTTCTCCAACACCACAGTTCAAAAGCATCAATTCTTCGGCGCTCAGCCTTCTTCACAGTCTTTTTAGCATCATTCCTTCCAAAGAAATCCCAGGGTTGATCTCCTTCAGAATGGACTGGTTGGATCTCCTTGCAGTCCAAGGGACTCTCAAGAGTCTTCTCCAACACCACAGTTCAAAAGCATCAATTCTTCGGCGCTCAGCCTTCTTCACAGTCCAACTCTCACATCCATACATGACCACAGGAAAAACCATAGCCTTGACTAGATGGACCTTAGTCGGCAAAGTAACGTCTCTGGTTTTGAATATACTATCTAGGTTGGTCATAACTTTTCTTCCAAGGAGTAAGCGCCTTTTAATGTCATGGCTGCAGTCACCATCTGCAGTGATTTTGGACCCCCAAAAAATAAAGTCTGACACTGTTTCCACTGTTTCCCTATTTCCCATGAAGTGATGCTTCCTGCAGTTATCACTTTTTAATCTAACAGCGAGACAATATTTGTAAAGGTTGCTATACCTTTTGATTTTTCTCTTGGATCTTTTTGTTAAGTATGACATATTTTAAATGATTGTATATCTAAAACCATCTCAGAAAGTATCTTTCTAAATGAGCAGAGGTCCTCTCATAGGGTTCTTTTTGAGTACAGGGACTTTTTCTTGGTGAGTTTCTGTAGATTAGAGTTCTCTTTCTGTACAACTCTGTCTCCTTACATGTGCGTTCTTGTACATCTCTGAGAAATGGTACACAGTCATCTATTTCAGAAAAACTTGCTTTTCCTTACAAATCTTAGCAACAGGAAACCACAGGCCCATGGGATGCCAGTCAACAAGTGACTTGAAAACGTTCTTGTGAGAGATGGAGAGCTGGCCATTAGAAGTAAGGAAGGTTCGGAAAGCATCTCGAGTAGAAGCGGCTGAGGAGAGGGCTGGGAATCCCGGCTCTGGAGTCTTGCAGCTTGGATTTGACTCGTGTTCAGCTATGTTCTATTGGACCGTGGGCAATTTCCTCATCAGACAATCGGTAGTGTTTACCTGATAGAGTTGTTGTGAACACTGAGTAATTCTGTAAAGCTCTTGGCACATTGCTAAGTGCTTAGGAAAAGTTAGCTATTAATGCTGTTATCTAGTCCCTGTGCTTATCCAAAAAGGATCTCTTTCCATGTGGTTCTTTGAGAATGATCATTCAGCCTGAGCTTAAAACTCGTCCTATGACGAGACGTTTGCTCCTTTCCCAAATATTTCCCTCCCTCCCACCACTTTTGAATAGTTCTAATAGTGAAAATTGAAGTTTTCTTCCTTATGACTTCTGTACTTTGGGTCCACATCTGCCCACCAGGATGTCTGTAGTGTTCTTTCTATAATAAGTCTTTTCAAATATTTGACATATCTTTTCCATCCTCTCTTCCAGGCTTTTTCTTCCCAAGGATGATGACTCCAGTTCTCTTAACTATCTTATATATATCTTTGTTAGCAGGACTGTGACCTTCCTACTTGTCCTGAATTGGTCCTTCATTCACATGTTAATGTCACTATTAAAATATGATCCCTAGAATAAAACCAGATGTTATCTGACCAGTGTAACATGTGGCTTCTCTTGCTTTCCATATAAATAGTATCATCGTCTTTGTTTTTAGCTTTTTTTCTATGTGCTCATTGGGGTAGGTAGGTGGTGTTGAATGCATTCTGCTTTTTTCTGTTAGATCCTAAAATCCTAAACTACCTGAAATCCTTAGGTTCTCTTCACATTAACTGTGAAGTGCCCTAAGCCATTTTTGGTGCTATTGATATTTTAACCCAAGTGTAAGACTTTATATGTTATTTACAAAGACTTTTTATTTATTTTTATTATACACACACACACATATATATGTACATGTATATATTTAACTTTTATAAAAATGTTGTTAAATGTAGTAATCCCCTTGTTGACATAGCAGTGAGGAAAGGATATATGTTGGAAGAAGTATTAGAAATGGTTCATTAGTTTTTTGAAGCACCTAGCTTAGTGTGTACACAGAATATATACTCTGTCTTTATTGACTATAAAATATTCAAATGGTGACCACTCCTTGAGTACTTGCTATGTACCAAGAACTGTCCCAAGCCCTTTACAGGCCAGTTCTATTTCTTAGCTGCAGTTTTATAGCATAAAGTTTATAATGTAAAGAGAGACTGAGAACTTGCAGCAGCTCACACAGCTAGTTAATGATGGGAAGGCAGAAACCAAATCCTGTGTGTCCTGAAGACGAGGGAAAGGGTGTAGATCTGATTCAAAAGCCATTGGTAAGACCTTGAAGGGTGCTTCCTGGGGACTGATGTAGCTAGGTGTGTGGCTTTCAAGGGATTGCTCAGGCTGCCCTGCAGAGAGAAGACTGGAGCATGGCCAGAGGGCAGGGAGGCCCCCGGGAGGCGTTTCGGCAGGCGTGGCCTGGAGGGCAGAGGAGCGGCAGAGAAGTGGAAGGGGGGATCTGTTCGGGAGTGGGGCCCTCAGAATGTGGTGGGTGGTTGGGTGTGTGGGCAAGGGAGGACTCTGGGGTGACTCCCATAGTTCCCACTTCAGCTGCAAGATGACTCTGATGATCAAAAATGTTGATACCAATTAAAGAGACCTAATTACTTATAGGATTTTCTGCTCAGAATATATCTTAGTGGGTGACCAAATAAATGGATGACACATGTTAAAGTTTAAAGACTACTTTCTGGAGGTTTACTTCTCTATTACCTCATATTATTAAGGAAAATTTTGTAAGATGATGTCCTTAGAAAGTGGAGCCTTTTTTTTTTAATAACCTTAGCACCTGAAGAGATTTTTCTAGAAGAAAATGCCTTTTTTTTTTTTTTCCCCATGAGAGCAGTTGGCAGGCAGCAGTTCCTATTTGTTTCTTTATGTTTCCAAGCCTTTTCGTTTTCTCTGTTTCTATGAGATCAAGTCATGGGTACATGTGTCTAAACTTCTCTGTTCAGGGTATGTTTCACACGTGGAGGTGAGAGGGTAGGGCTGGAGGAAGGCACAGGCGAGGAACAGAAAGAGGAGGACCTCGGGGGTTTAGGGCTGCAAAGAACCTCACAGACAGCGCCTCCTGAGCTGCTCCTTTCAGGGTGGAGGAGTCTAAGGGCCAGAGGAGTTGGGCTTCGTCCAGCGCGGCGCCTTCGATCCTCAAGCTCGGGTTCTCTCGACCGCCTTGATTATCCCTAAGCTCTGTTTTAGAACCCAGCTCTTTAGGAAGAAACTATAGAACAAGAACCAAATTCTAAGTTCAGGAAGAAGTAGCTTCCACCTGATGGTTGGAAACGATCATAGAAAAACGTAGATTAGTGAGAACTCCAGATTTTAGCGATCAACAGGTGAGACATGTGAGAAGAGAAGAGAAAAAAGCTTAGCGTAGACACCTGAGTAAGAGCCAGCGGCACAGCGCCAAAGTCAGATGCCAGGACCGGGGGAGGCGGTGGGCACCTCGAGCCCAGGCGTCAGCGCGTGACGAGCTGCGAAGGGGGCCAGGAGGCACGGGTTAGACCGTAGACACCCGAGTAAGAGCCAGCAGCACAGCGCCAAAGTCAGACGCCAGGACGGCGGGAGTCGGTGGGCACCTCGAGCCCAGGTCAGTGCGTGACGAGCTGCAGAGGGGCCAGCCAGGAGGCACGGGTTAGACCCAGGACAGAGCTGAGCATCGCACAGCCCAGGGCGAGCCCAGTACTTCCTGAAGGCCTCCTTCTGTGTTACCTCATGGTCTTGAGAAAGCATTTATAAGACAGTGTCCTTAAGAGAAAAGCTTAAGACCTACAGGAGCTTTAGACCACAGCTTTACGCAGAAAGCAGCAGGCATGAGCCACTTCCACCGGGGAGCTAAAACCAGAACCTTAGTGCGCAAGAAGCCGAGCCCTGGAAGCTGGGCTCCATCATCTATGCCGGGGTATGGCCATTGCACTCTGCCTGTCAGACCCGGACCGTACGCTCTAATTTCCTGATCAGTCCATGGTAGTGGGTGGGGAACTGGAGTTCACTGAGAGCAAGGAAGAGGAAAATCATATATGTTTTGTAACAGAAGAGTTATAAAAAGGTGTACAGGGAAAAGTCACCATCACAGTCCTGGTGCCCTCCCAGCACCCAGCCCTGCTAACAGCTAGCCCCTGTTCTGATGTACCCCGTATGGGTGCTGTTCTGCATGCGCAAGCCGAAAAAATACGCTGTCCTTGCTCCCTTCGTGTTTTCCAGAGCGGCCGTATTACATGCGCTGTTTTTCCTGCTCCTTACTCTCTTCATCTGGTAAAGAATTGTTTTATGCTACAGGAGCCATTAAAATCCAGAATGCATCCAGGGGTTTCTGTCCCTAATGAAAGTCTCAAGATATGTATTTGTGACTCGAGATTAAGTCAGACTGATGAAGATAACAGTGGGAGAACGCTGGACCTTGTGCTTGAAAAGGCCGCTAACCCTAACCCTAACCCGAACCTGAACCCGAACCCGAACCCTACCCTAACCCGAACCCGAACCCTAACCCTAACCTAACCCTAACCCAACCCTAACCCTAACCCGAACCCAAACCCGAACCCTAACCCTAACCCTAACCTAACCCTAACCCAACCCGAACCCGAACCCTAACCTAACCTAACCCTAACCCAACCCTAACCCTAACCCTAGTTGATTACACCCTGTGTCCAGGCTGCGTGGCCACACTGGTGCAGACCCCGCTGTCTCGGCCCTGCACTCACCAGTCTGACAGTGCTGAGTAGTTGAGTTAGCCCTGTAAACAGGAGAGGGCTAGACTGACCGAACTTTGGGGTAAATTCTAGTTCTAGAACTGATAAGACTGTCTGAGGAGTTTAAAATCTCACCAGTCTGCTGTCAGATGCTGGAACATGTCGGCCATTGAATTTATTATCGTGGCAGTGCATGTTATGGCAGCTTTCAGAAAGAATTGTCTTCCAAGTGATTGGCTGTTTAAACTGTGAAAATTCTAGATATTCAGGAAAGCATAGAGGAGTGTACACACATCCGTACGGGTGCGTGCGTGCCAGGCTGCTCCAGTTGTGTCCAACTCTTTGCGACCCCATGGACCGTAGCCCACCAGGCTCCTCTGTCCATGGGATTCTCCAGGCAGGAACACTGGAGTGGGCTGCCTTGCCTTCCCCCATGGGAAGCATCAGTATACCTTGGCTTAAAAAAAGCCAGATGATGACAGCAGACTTAAAGTCCATGCTTGACATTTCGTCTGCCCCCTCCGAAAGTACCCCTCTCCTATTTTGGTATTCGTCGGTCCCACCCACTTGTATTTATTTTTGCTTCATTTGTGTGTATCTGTGGACGATCGAGACTGTTCCGTTGCAGGTTTTAAACTTTATGTGGGGGATGCTTTACTACATGCGCTGTTTCTGCTCACTGTGGTGGTGGTGGTGTGCAGCGTTATGTGTTTTTGACTTACCCACGTTGGTGTGTGTGTCCTAGTTCACTGGTTTCTGCCGTCTTGTAAACAGTGCCAATTTAATTATTCATTCTCCAATTGAAGGACATTTAGGTGGTTTTTCTCTTTTTCTATTACAAATGGTGCTGCAGTGAATATCCTTGCATGTGTTTCTTTGTGTCTAAGAATAAATTAGGAGTGCATCTCCAGCTTTCCTAGATGCTGCCGGTTTGCTCTCCAAAGTTGTGCTAATTTGCACTCCCACCATCAGGTGTGCGGCTTCTCATTGCTCGACATCCCTGCCAGCGTTCGGTGTTGCCAGGCTTCCTGACGGTTGCCAGTCCGATTGGCATGAAGTGATATCTCATTATGGCTTTGATTTGTATTTACTTGATTTTTTCACGAGGTAGAGAATTTTTAGTTATGTTTATTGGACCTTCTTATCTTAGATTGCCTGTTGGTATCTTTTTGTTTGTCTGTCTAGGAGATTGTTTTTATCTTATTGATTTGAGGCATTCTTAGACAATCTGGATGCTAAACTTCTGTCAGTTACATGCTTTGTAAATATCTTCTCCATCTATGGCTTGACTTTACTTTGTTTATGGTATCTTCACGAACGTGTCTCATTTTAATGCAGTTGTATTTATCATTTTTTGCTGTTTTGTTCCATTTTGCCTTTGAGTGGCCTTTTCTATTCAAAATTATACTTAGATGTTATCCATCCAAATTCATTTTTTAAAAGTGTGTTAACCATTTGTTGAGTATTCCGTCCTTTACACAGTGTCCTTTAATTAATTAAAAAATGCATTCTAAACCATATAACACTTCCATCAGACTTAATATCCTAAGAAAAGTATTTCTTCAAGATGGCTGCCCTTGCTCTTGGAAATTTATCTTTTTAAAATTACATTCAAAGTCTGCTATAAATTATTTAATAGCCATCATCATTGGTAAAGTTTTCTTTAAGGGTAGATTTAATTTTTGGCAAGGATTAGAATTTCTATAGAATAAGCTTAGTGATGAAACTAGAGAGTGATTTTTTTTAACTTGAAATGAGATGTACCTCCAAACTCTTAAGACTACTTTTTTGGTATGAACATAAAATGTCTCTGAAGCAGACTTCTAGAAAAACTCTCAAACTTGTTTGAAATGACAGTAGTTTCAATATAAATACAGGTAGAAAATTGCCATTATGTTTATTTGGAAGTTTCATCCTGGTACATTTAAGTCAATTCCTTGTGACTTAGCAAGGCAGCCAGTTCTGCAAATAAATGAGTGAATGAAATCCTGAGCAATAAATGCAAAATTGAAAAATATATAAAGTGCTGTGAAACTGAAGAAGGTGTGCAGGGAGGATCTGACCAGTGAGAGGAGTCAAAGAGGCTACATGGTGATAACGATGACATTTGAACGGAACCGGGGAGGATGAACAGAAATCCTTCAGATGAAGGGCATGGTATGCAAACCACGCAGCACGGGCACAGGAGGTTGAAGGCGGCATTAACATGCAGGGCACCTCCGAGACCAGGAGTTTACTTAACGTGGTCGGAAATACTACACTTGGCAACCAGTGTGGTCCCTTTCCCCAGATGCAGCCACCAAAGTCTCAAGCAGGGGACCAGCACGATCGGATCTATACTTTGGATCAAAATCATCCTGACAATGATGACAACACCATCAGAGAACTTTTTCTATAAGGGGCCAGAGTGTAAATAATTTAGGTTTTGTGAGCTGTGTGATCTCTCTCCACCGTTGTGGCCTGACAGCAGCCATTGATAAAACAGAAATGGATGGGCGTGGCCATGTTCTGATTAAACTGTATATACAGAAACAAGCAGGGCTGCCCTGGTAGTCCAGGAGTCAAGAACCTGCCTGCCCGTGCTGGCGCTCGGGTTCAGTCCCTGGTCCCTGATGGTCCCATACGCCGCAGGGCACCCCAGCCCAGGGACCGTAACTAAGGAAGCCCCACGCCAACAGCCTGCTTGCGGCAGCCAGAGGAAACGCTTATGCAGCAACCGGCACCGCCCAAAGGAAATAAACAGACAGCTCTTTAAAGGAAGGAAACGGGCGGCAGCAGGGTTTGGTCCTTGGCTGTACTTTCCTGACCTCTGCGGTAGAGGGTGTGTTTAGAAGGAGATGCACCGCTGACAAGATCAGCTGAGTGATCAGTCTGGATTGGGTCAAAAGAATTAAAAACTTGGGTTCCAAGCCAGGACTGTGAGCGCACCGGTGGAGAGGAAGGAACGCTGAGGGACTGTTAAGGAGTGTCCGTGGACAGTTGGGGTGCTCTGGGATGGGGTGGGGTCGCTCGTGACAAGAGACCTCCTCTGGGACCTGCCTCCGGAGCCTTGCATGTCCCTGGACACCCCTCCGCCTCGTCTCTGAGCTCTCCAGGAGGACAGAGTCCTATATTTTTATAGACATCTCGGACAGGGGAGCCTGCTGGGCTGCCATCTATGGGGTCGCACACAGTCGGACACGACTGAAGTGACTTAGCAGCAGCAGCTAATGGAAAGGCGTCCCAGGACACTCAGTAGTGAAGAAGCCACCCGCCAAGCAGGAGACTCAGGTTCAATCCCTGGGCCAGGAAGATCCTCTGGAGAAGGAAGGGGCAACCCACTCCGGTATTCTCGCCTGGAAAATTCCACGGACAAAGGAGCTGGTGGGGTACAGTCCACGGGGTCGCAAAGAAGCGGACCTGACTTACTGGCTAAACAGCAACAGCTAATGCCGAAGTCCTAATGCAGACATTAGTGCTTGGGAGCATTGACGAGGTTTAGAGCGTACCCTGTGTGAATCGCGGGCCCACGGGAGTGGGTACAGGCCCTGTGCGGGAATGTCAGGCTCCCATGAATGAACACGGGGCTCGGTAGGTCTGTGGCATTGCCTCCCTCCAGGCTTTATTAGCCTTGTGCCCGGAGAAGGCAATGACACCCCACTCCAGTACTCTTGCCTGGAAAATCCCATGGATGGAGGAGCCTGGTGGGCTGCAGTCCATGGGGTCGCTGAGAGTTGGACACGACTCAGTGACTTCACTTTCACTTTTTACTTTCATGCATTGGAGAAGGAAATGGCAACCCACTCCAGTGTTCTTGCCTGGAGAATCCCAGGGACAGTGGAGCCTGGTGGGCTGCCGTCTATGGGGCTGCACAGTCAGGCATGACTGAAGCAACTTAGCAGCAGCAGTGCCTGGAGGAGGACGCTCCCTGCCGGAGCAACTGCACACAGAGATCTTGCACGCGCACAGAGGCCTTGCATGCGCAGTGTCCACCGCGGCACCTCCGAGCTGGCCGCAGACATTTCCACGCACAGCTGCCGCCCTGAGCTGCTTGAGAACATGGAGCCCGCAGGGCCTGCAGCTTGTCACTCCGCAACAGCGCTTCCCATCACACAGTCCTGGGAGCTGGGAGAAAGCCCCCGAAGTCCTCTCTTCTAACAGCTGAGATAATTTAGCTGTATTCTGCCGCTTGAGCCCCACAGGGGGAAGGGCGCTGGGTAAGATGCTGAACTAAGTTCCACCTGAATTCTTCAGTCCTCTCGACCCTGAAAGGTTCTTATCTTTTGAAACATGAGTGCTAACTTGAAGACAGTGAGGAGTTTTTCTTTCTTTATCTCTAACGTGGGATCAGGATTATATCCTTCCTCAGCCACCAAGTCTTGTGTTAATGGAACTGAAACTCTCCAGGGAAGCATCCCAAACCTATTTAGTGCTCCCAAGCACTAAAGTTTGCATTAGGACTTTGACATTAGCTGAGGTGTCTATAAAAACACGTGCTTGCAGCCGGATCCCCAGTGGCCTCACCACAGAAGAAACTTTGGAGCACTCGTCATCTACCCAGGAGCTGGAACAAGGTTCACTACTGTGGGGGTGTGCATTCTGCAACTCAGCTGAGCATCATCTGCAATTCTTGGCAGAGTTTGGCCCTGTTCTGCCCCAACAGTGGAAAAATGCATTTGATTTTTAACTATTGCCACCCAAGATGCATTGAGAGAGAATTGTGGAATTTTAAGAAAAGAGAGGTTTTTAAGATGAGCGGTTGATTTTCCTGTTTGCTTCTTTACGTGCCATTTTCCCACTGTTTCGTCACCTTGTGCTGTAACAACCCCTCGGCATTCTGGCTCATGTCTTGCCAGCAAATCCTTACCTTTAGCATGCAATCACAAGCAAAAAAATTTTTTAAATTTTCACTTGACTTAGCAATCATTTTTCTTTGAGACAGTGTTTAGAATCATCTTAGGTGAAGTCTTCTGAATTGGTGGCTATGTTTTGCTGTTTATGTGGCAAGTGTTAACCAAAGTACATTTTTCAGTCTTGTGAATGAGACACCAGAAGCCAGGAGGCCTCCTTCTCAGCCTGGATGGCATGTTTGGATCACCCAGGGATCTTTTAACAGTACTAGTGCCCATGCCTCCCTCAGATTAACTGAGTTTCATTCTCTGGGTGTGCGGTCAGGGCTCCAGTATTTCCTTAACAGATCCCCTGATGATTCTAATGTGCGGCTGGGTTTGAGGAGCACGGCCTTTTAAAACGCACATCCCAGGTGTGGGCCTCCACACTTGAAAGCCCTTTGTCAACAGAGAACAGCCTCACTGCTTATCCCGGCTCCCTCCACCAAGGGCCGCACCCCTCATGTGGGGAAGCCCACGCTAGTGTGCTGTCTGCGCACACCCTCCAGCGGCTCCAAGGCGTTCCAGTTTCACTGGGATATAATTTCATTGATATTGCTGTGTAGTGCTGTGTAAGTGTACAAGGCACAGCATAATTATTTAACACACATACATGAGTGTCTGTGACAGTGATGCTCCACATTTTCTCAAACAGGCAGTCCCATGTATGTAGCTATAGGACACCTCCCACACACACGTAAAGCACAGGGTTGTTTGAGGGCTGGGCCCATCCCTTGCTAGCCTGTGTCACACTATACAGTGCCTAAAACATAGTGAGGCCGAGCATATGAATGGATGAAATTTATTAGAAAACGTCGTTTTGTGGGGAGCCGAAGCACAGGTTAGAGACAGACTGCCTGGCTTCAAATGACAGCTCGACCACTTCACGATACAGCCTCGGGCGGGTTATTTAGTGTTTCTAAGCCTCAGTTTCACTTTCTGGTAGGTGAGAGTAACACTGTTCCCTGCTTCATGGCGTGTGAGAATCAAGTGAGATGCTACTGTCTGTGCAGTGGCCAGCACTGTGCCTGGGGCCTGCGCTTATTCACTCAGTTGTGTCCGACCCCACGGACTGTGCCCACCAGGATCCTCTGTCCACGGGATTTTTCAGTCAAGAATAAACAGGTGTTCACTGTTATTATTACCTTCTAATTGTTTTCCATCTGGATATAAGTCTAAGTATTTTCCGAGATAGAGATGAAATGGGTCAAACATGGTTAGTGAAGTTTGCATGAGTCTAATCTAGGTTGACTGGGCCTTCCCGCCCTTCTCGTCCAAGGCCTCATTGGCTGGCGTTGGGAAAGGAGCACACAGAGCTACGTGGAATCAGCTGGTGGAAGACTCTGCAAGATAAAGAGATGATCCTGGGTTTTGACAGGATTATAGCAAGACAGTGAAATAATTCAAATTGTGTATGAGCAGAATTATTCTGTACGATTTTACTGATTAGAAATAGTAGATACTAGAAACAGGTTGATCCCCCACAAAATCTGGCATGAAAGAATGACGCTCTACTGAGGGTAGGGACTGACTCTGAATTTCCTACTCTAAAACAGCCTGAGTGAAAATTTCATACGCACTAATAATCGATGGCCGCCGTCATCCACCCGGAGGTCTTGATTGAAACCTCGTCATCGCCCTTTCTGCTTGTGGAGGTTCTAGTAGTTAGAAGGCTAGAGGAAAGAAGACAAACAAAAAAAAGGAGCGCAAGCAAAGAGTCAGGTTATTTATTTCTCATGTTGTATGCCCTAAAAGTACCAGGATTTTTTACAGTCTCATATATGCAAAATCACCATAGTGATAATGGAAATTACAGTGAGTGCAACCTGAAAATAATATAGCTGTAAACATCATTACTCCATTTTTATCTACACTTTACTTGTAGGTAGAATGAAAAGTGACATGCAGTGTCTCATAGCACAGTGCTCGCACATCATCCGAGTTCTGTAACCATGACCTGTTGCTGATATCACGGGGTTGATGATTGTCCCTGATTCATTCATCAGTAGAGGAGGAGCCGCCACTTCCAGATCATACTTGGGAACACTGGCTGGGGAGATGCATTAAAATTCAAGCTAAATGTAGATAGTGATTCTTATCTTGGATATTCAAGCTTGGGAATTTTGGTATTATAGGAAAGAAGTTTATAGATCCTGGAAATGCAGGGCTATGCATGACAGAGGTTATATTCCGCTGATCTGAAAATATCTCTTTTCATATATAGCTCCAATAAATATTTCAGAACCCACAGAAGAGATAACACCAAAGGATAAGGAAGGGCCACTATGATTCAGGTATAAAAGTGAGGCATATGGCTGTTTTCTAGAAGATATGTTTATGGTAATATAACATATGGGTAGCATATGGAGAAAGTCAAGTTGAAGCCCTCTGGAGATTGGACTAATATATCACCACTAAGCAGATGTAAATTGCAATGCCTTAGCCGCCCACTGACTGTCTCTCTTAGAATTAAAGGAGCTTTTTAATAGCTGAAAGTGAGGTTGTTTTTAAAAGTAAAAATCATTTAGATACATATTTACAGACAATGTATTTATTTTTGTCTTTAGTATTGTAAATGATCTGACTACCATTTGTGAAGGCTGATGTAGGTAACAGACAGCTAAGTGACTAATAACCCTTTCCACCCTAGATACATAGAAACTAGTGACTTTGATGGCTGGAATCATGTTTTCCCACACAGTTTTTCTCAGTAGGAGCTGTCTCATTTCCTGATTACTGATAACCAGATTCATCCCAGCTTCTCTGTTTTCCCAGAACTATTTTTTTTTTTTTTTAACAGCTTGGCTGTATCATTTTGAATGATACTCATTGGGTTCTTTAAAGACTTTCTAACACTCGTCCGGCTTATGTCAATCCCATTCTGGGTCACCATGAGGCAGCTGTTTTCCAGTCTCTGCGGCAGGCTTGCGTAGCCCACTAGAAGCCTGTTGTCAAGCGCACTTCTTCAACCCGGTGAATTTGCGGCGGTCTGGGGTTGTGTTATTTGGGCTCGTCTCTCATTGTTTGCCTTTAGCCCATGTACTGCTCACAGGTGATGCTGATGAACTTGCGCAGATAAGCAGATGTGGCCAGTCCAGGTCCCTCGCCATGTCCCGAAAGGTTGGACGATCGTCACTTTGATCTTGACCTTGTTGCTGCAGTGAGTGCGGACCCTGTCTGCCCAACTCAAAGGTCGTGCCGGCCTTCTTGATTTGATTTTCTACCCTGTCAGTCAGCACACCATTAGGCAGAGTGCCGCCAGTGACCCCTGCAATCTCAGTATCGCAGGGAGCGGTGTATGGGGTCCTGCTGATGGGGACAAGTATGTGATCGTGTGCTGTGATTCAGTTCAGCATCTATTTATTGCACGCCTGCCGTGGGCTTAGAAATACGCAAGGTGCCACAGGAGAGAAAGAAATACGGGGACATTTTCCCCCTTCAAGGGGCTTACAGTATCATTGCCTGCCGACAAAAATCCATCTCACAATTAGGAGAGAAAGATGAGAAGTGCTCTGGGAGGTCCGAGTGAGCTTTTCAGGATTTATTCGGCCACTGGATTTATTCTGCCAAAAAATCTATAACCATGAGCTGCTTTTCTGTGTGTGCATTTTGAAAGCTCCCACGTCAGCCTACAGCAGCAGCCCTTGAGTGACTGTCTCACAGGCTGTTAATAACATTCAGAGCTGTTAAGTGGAGTTTCCCAGAAGATGAAAATCAGCCTAACACTGGCTTCTGAGCGCTTTATTCTGCTCTCTGAGAATCACGGCACACAATAGATTGAATAAGATGGGACTGATAGACTCTCTGCTTCACCAACTGGTGACTGAGTATCTCAGCCTATTTATGTTTGATGATATGGGATGTTTCATATACATCATGTAATTTTTTTTAATCTCTTAAGTTAATTCATGCCGTTCTATGTTTATGAGAACATGGCATTTTTCCCTAAAATAATAGGACTTATTTGTTACCCAAGTTTTATCTTGTTTTTTTAAAAAACTTAAACATTTTCATATGCTCACATTGACTGCATTTTTTTCTCAGCTGTTTTTCTCACCCATGGCTATCTGCAGTGATGAATTGTTTAGTCCAGTTTTTGTTCCTCTTTGAGTTTCTGTGCACTGCCAAATTCCTGCTAGCCTGCTTAACATAATACAACAGTGAGTGTTCAATACAAGTTCATGGTGGGGAAGGGTGACCATCTTATTTCTCTTGTAATTTATAACCTGGAGAGTTTACCACTGTGAACTATTTAGGAGAGTGGCCTTGCCACCCAGCCTCCTATTTACGCATGGGATTTACCGGTCCAGTGTTCGGTCAGAAGTCAACACAAAACAGGAATGGAGGCTCTTGTGTCTTGTCCCTTGGAAATGTTTGCAGAAAATTCCACAGGCAGAAGACTGTGCTGTGAAAATAATGGGCTTCTTCACACATCTCGAGACTTCACCTACATCAGGGCCTTTGTGTAACACATCAGTCAGCCTTCTCATGTGAAGTCATCAATAGTTCCGAATTCAGGAGAGCAAGACAAAAGAATACTTGTTAGATCTTCCAAGGTAGAGGGTGGCACGGGGGAGGAGGGGTAGTTAGCCAGAGGCAGAAGGAAAGCAGCAATCCTCAGAGGACTCCCAGCCTCCAGGAATGATTTTAGAGGAAATAAATAGTAAATTAAATGACTTACAAGCTTCTCTGACCCCATTCAACAATAGGTCGAATAATCTTGTTATGTAAAACAAGGAAAGGATTTATACATTGATGTTTTCAGTATTAAGAACATGAGCAAATTTAAGAGTGCAAAATAGTTACATAAACACCAAAGCTACCGAATATCTTAACGAGAGATTATAAAATACTGCATTTGAAAAATCAATTCATTCTCAGACTCACCCAATAGTGCAAGTAACACAAACTAAAAGGAAAAATATCAATGCAGCTTTTTAAACAGCAGTCACATGTACAGCAGTGATAAAGAAATAAGACGTTTTTTGAGCAGATGGCACGCAGCAAAGTGGCTGGTATGAACTATAGTATTGTTAACATGTGGGTGTTAATAATATAAGTGAGTGTTTTAAGTTCAAAAGAGAATTCCCAATTAAATTTTTCTGTGTTACTTGACTCTTGACTATAGTGGTGTCTACAGCCCCAGAGCCTCCAGGATTCCTTGAGCTTGGAAACAGGTCTCCTAATTGATTAGCAGGTGGCGTGTGGTGCCCTGTGCCCTCCCCCCCACCCCCCTGCTCCCCACGGTTGCTGCAGTGATACAACCTCAGCTTCCCCTCCCTAGCTTCTTCCCCTGTTCAGTCTGATTTGCAGAATGAGGTTTTAAAAACCTATTGGACAAACTGGTGCTGGCATTTCAACTCAGATATGTTACTTAGCATTCTTCTTTGGCTTCGTAAATGGAAAATGGCCCTTTATGCCAGCTTACACGTTTACATCTTTCAAAAGTGTCAAAGAAAAAGTGGTATATGTAATTCTATTTGATAGAATTGTACAATAAAAAAGACATTCTTTTTATTGTATCATTCCTTCTAAAGTACTCCTAGGGTATAAAATGTTTTTAAGGCGAACCATGTGAATACGTATCACCTTCTTTCTTAAAGACCCCTAACAATCACTGGAAAGTCTTCTGTTATGACTGACAACACTTGTTAAGAGAGATGTCGTACAGTATTTTGAAATAAGAGGGGTGTGTGTATATGCGTATATATATATAGAAAGAGACAGAAAATGTGTGTGTGTGTGTTCATATGCCTCTTCTGAGAATCAAGAACATTATTTTGTTTGTTTTAGTTTGGTTTTTACAGAAAAGCTAAGGTGAGTCAATAATATTTATATACATTTGCTAAGGTCTCCTGCCAATGTAAAATGATGGCAATTACTTTCAAATCATTCTTAAGAGTCCTTGATTTTTGAAGGCTGCTATTCATACATGGCAAACAGAGTCTAATCTAGGCATCTTTGCATCTTCTCAAAGGAAATAGACGTGTAAGTAACATATATAAAATACCACCTTCTATTTAAATAGCACCTTGTATGAACTAAGTACAGTGGAACGAAAGACGTTTTGTTGATTACTGACCGTTCTTTTCTGTAGACAGAAGACAGTGATAACTTCCTTGGAACAAGTCTCGCAGATCACCTGACTTGACATCCACACCTTGAGAGCACATTATATTTCCAGTCATACCAGTGCTATGTTTTAAGCCAAGATTTGGTACCTGGCTTTTTAACACTTACGCACTTTTCAACCTTATGCACTGACAAAAAACACTGAAGTATGTGATAAAATGTGTGTAAGTAGTTAAAAATGCATTTCATGCTTTTATAGGAAATATAATACATGAAGATTCCAGCTCTTAAGACTCCTAAAGTCAGGGGCCTGTCTGAAATGCACTCACTAGCAGTGGCTGGGATTCCCCTCTTCCCCTTCCCCCGGGACGGATGCTGGAGGCTACATTTCAGATACAGTAACTATGTAGGCTGGTTCCAAATAGGAAAAGGAGTACGTCACGGCTGTATATTGTCACCCTGCTTATTTAACTTCTATGCAGAGTACATCATGAGAAACGCTGGACTGGAAGAAACACAAGCTGGAATCAAGATTGCTGGGAGAAATATCAATAACCTCAGATATGCAGATGACACCACCCTTATGGCAGAAAGTGAAGAGGAGCTAAAAAGCCTCTTGTTGAAAGTGAGAGAGGAGAGTGAAAAAGTTGGCTTAAAGCTCAACATTCAGAAAACGAAGATCATGGCATCTGGCCCCATCACTTCATGGGAAATAGATGGGGAAACAGTAGAAACAGTGTCAGACTTTGTTTTTTTGGGCTCCAAAAGCACTGCAGATGGTGACTGCAGCCATGAAATTAAAAGGCACTTACTCCTTGGAAGAAAAGTTATGACCAACCTAGTAGTATATTCAAAAGCAGAGACATTACTTTGCCGACTAAGGTCCGTCTAGTCAAGGCTATGGTTTAGGCTGAGCGCAGAAGAATTGATGCTTTTGAACTGTGGTGTTAGAGAAGACTCTTGAGAGTCCCTTGGACTGCAAGGAGATCCAACTAGTCCATTCTGAGGGAGATCAACCCTGGGATTTCTTTGGAAGGAATGATGCTAAAACTGAAGCTCCAGTACTTTGGCCACCTCATGCAAAGAGTTGACTCATTGGAAAACACCCTGATGCTGGGAGGGATTGGGGGCAGGAGGAGAAAGGGACGACTGAGGATGAGATGGCTGGATGGCATCATGGACTCAATGGACGTGAGTGTGAGTGAACTCCGGGAGTTGGTGATGGACAGGGAGGCCTGGTGTACTGCGATTCATGGGGTTGCAAAGAGTCGGACACGACTGAGCGACTGAACTGAACTGAACTAGAGCCAGTCTGTAGACAGAGTATGTAGTGAAAGAAGAGAAGAAAAATCAAAGAAAGAAAACAAAATAGGAAAGAAAATAATAAAGCAACCTTTAACAATATAAGTATGCAACTAGTTTCAGAAAGAAAAACACGCCTTTGGCAAAGTTACCCTGCTTAAAAAGGTTTAAGGCTTTACTGAACTCAATAACTTCAGTGTAGGCATAGAAATTTTAAAATATTTTTTGAGTATCAGAATATTGTGTCTGTTTATTCTGTCATATTGGCTATTTTGAAATTAAGAAAAAGATTCATATAGTTGATACACAATGCTCATTTAATATATTGGATGAGTGAAAAATGATTAGACTTGTTCTCATTGAAATCTGCAGTGCAATGTACATAATTAAATATGTCATTTGAAATAGCTTTTTTTCCCTCGAAATTCACTTTGGTATTATTCTTATTCTACAATAAAAGTAATTCTTTTCCCGAAGCCTAGATTTGTCATGGAAAGTAGAAGAGGTGGAACAAGTCTGAGTCAGTTAGAGAGAGAGCGTCAGAAACCACGGAGGAATCGGCAGCGTTTCAGGTCTCACGGCGCTGCTTCCACCCCTGAGTCCTAGTTACGTGAAGCACGGTCACGGCCCTTGAGTCTAAGAGCGGCCACAGTCCTCGTCTCCCCTGAGAATCCACACATCTTCCTTGATATGATCCTGGTGTGAAGCTGATTATGTGGGGTGAGGGTTCACATCCTTTACTCTTCTCCGATTCCCATCTTTTTTTTTTTTTTTCAGAGTTTCTCAAATGAAAATAAATGGAATGGTCAAAGTCAGACAGTTAGGGAGAGATGTATCCTGAAATAAATAATCAATTTTTAACTTTTAACCCTGGCTTACACTTTGCAAAAGGGAGAATACCCCAAGCAGAATTAAGTCAACACAGTAAAGTGTAAGAAAATAGTATTGGGTACATGTCAGAGACTGTGTTGGAACCCTGTCTGGGGATGGGATATTGTTTGTTTATTTATTTTACTTTATTTTACTTTACAATACTGTATTGGTTTTGTCATACATCAACATGAATCTGCCACGGGTGTACACATGTTCCCAATCCTGAACCCCTCACCCGCCTCCTTCCCCATACCATCTCTCTGGGTCATCCCAGTGCACCAGCCCCAAGCATCCTGTACCCTGCATCAAACCTAGACTGGTGATTTGTTTCTTACATGATATTATACATGTTTCAATGCCATTCTCCCAAATCATCCTACCCTCTCCGTCTCCCACAGAGACCAAAAGTCTGTTCTATACATCTGTGTCTCTTTTGCTGTCTCGACACAGGGTTAGGGATATTGTTTAAAGTCTGTGTACTCACCACAGAACCAGAATGGCTTTAGAATTTCTGTTTTTTTGAGTTCCAGTTAACTTGATGCGATGAATCCTCGAGAAGTAAAGTCACGTTATCTTAGGTGTAATTGAAGTGACTGTTCGTTGTTGGTAAGTCAGCCACTGATGCATCTTCCCAGACTGTGTGTGCCGAGTGATCGCTGAGGGGGTGCATTTAGGCTGGCGAAACTGGATGAAATGGCAGCTGTGGGTGTCTTCCAAGTCCCGTTTCATTCTTTACCTGTTCTTGTTTCTGTGGCTCTGTAGTGGTAATCCAGGAAGACAGGCAGCCATCTACAAGGCACTCATAACGGAAACCGTGGTGTGTCCCAGAGTAAGCGGACGATTCATTTCTTCCCTCAGATAAGAAAGCTGGGCCTTCTGTAAACTGACTTGGCCAAGGTCACGCTGCCGACCCCAGGCCCAAGTCTTCTGACCCTCGGGGTCGCGCTGCCGACCCGGTCCCGTCCTTTCCGCGCCGCCGCCGCCTCCTCTCTTTGACTCCATACAGTGTTTCCTCTTCGAACTTTTAGCTCAGTTTCCGTAGTAACCGCGCCCTCACACTCAGCTCCTAGGACTCCGAGTTTAGACCCACAGGCAACACTGAGCTCGACTTTCTGTGTCACCCTGCGCAGGCTTCTTGCGTTTGGCAGTGATCGTTTTCAGGCTTAAAAGTTAACGGATTTCAAATGCTGATTTAGAGAGAGTTTTTGGGTTTCCACCTTCTGGTATTCTTTCCAATTTCTCTTTAAACTTATTTTTAACAGATATCTCTTATTTTTAAATAAATCACATTCTATTCAGATATTTTAAGATTGTCTTTGATCTTTAAAAATCTTTTGCCATATATTAGAGAAAAGAGACTGTCTTATGTCTTCAGTGAGTTAAGATATAATAATGCTTTTGGTGGTGGTTTAGTCGCTCAGTCGTGTCCCACTCTTTGCCACCCCATGGACTGTATCACCTGCCAGGCTCCTCTGTCCATGGGGTTCTCCAGGCAAAAATACTGGAGTGTGTTGCCATTTCCTTCTCCAATTCATGCTTTTAAAACAAATCAAATTTGTTTAATCAAATATATTTGGGACTGAGAGTTCAGTAGACAACATCAGCACTTTATTTCAAACCATTTAATGGAATTGAAGTAGTAAAGAGTTTTTTTCTTTTGTATTCTTCACAGTAATCCCACCTGCTGTTAGCCACATGGAGGTCATTAAAATATTCAATCTCATTGTATTCATAGATAGTTTTAAACATAAATATATTCCTTAAATGTGGTTCTTTTAGGAAAAAAAAACATTAGCTATATTACTATTCAAAAGATATACCAATGAGAATATTTCATTAGATGTTTCATAAAGTCATAAAATAAACTTTCTAATCTCATGAACAATTCATTCACTGAAAATTTATTAATGCCTACAATATGCCAGATGATGTGCAGAGTGCTGATGGGGACCTTCAAAAGCACACGGTAAAAGCCCTGGTGTTGGAAAAGACTCTTGAGAGCCCTTTGGACTGCAAGGAGATCCAACCAGTCCATTCTGAAGGAGATCAGTCCTGGGTGTTCTTTGGAAGGAATGATGCTAAAGCTGAAGCTCCAGTACTTTCGCCACCTCATGCGAAGAGTTGACTCATTGGAAAAGACTCTGATGCTGGGAGGGATTGGGGGCAGGAGGAGAAGGGGACGACTGAGGATGAGATGGCTGGATGGCATCACGGACTCGATGCACGTGAGTCTGAGTGAACTCCGGGAGATGGTGATGAACAGGGAGGCCTGGCGTGCTGCGATTCATGGGGTCGCAAAGAGTCGGCCACGACTGAGTGACTGAACTGAACTGAACTGAACTGAAGGAGCAAAGCCTAGACCAGTGACTTTGAGCACGTGTGCCCCTTTGCATCAGTGTCCAGACCACCTGCAAAAAAAATGCAGGTTCCTGTACCCTACCTCAGACCTATTGGGCCATAATCTGCAGATAGGATCCAGGAGTCTGCCCTTTTGAATAACTTACCCAAGGATTCTGAGGCTCATTAATTTGAAAGGCACCTGGGTAACAAGAAGTTGGGCCCAAAAAGAAATAAGTTGCAACACTGGGTAATAATCATAATAATAGGATTGGCATTGATAAATACTTCATGTTTATGGTTCTGATAAGTGGAAAATGTGAGCATCTGACCTGTTATGAAGTGAGCACATGGACAAATATTTATCCAAAATTCCATGCCTGTTGGTGCTCTTAAACCTTCACAGAAATTAATTAAACATAGTGTTCTAGAGATTCTGTCTGTTTTGAAGTAGAAATGTCAGAATGAAATGTTTGCAAGAAGAGAAATAAATCTACTTGCAGTAAAGTAGAAAGATACCTGTTTCGTCAGTTAAAAAAAAAAGCTCAGAAGGGCTAAAGAGATCTTGGCTTCGTAGACATTTCATAGCAAAAGCAGTATCAAGTGACTCTGCTTGAAGACAGCACTAGTGACTTCTGTTTAGCTGTGCAGGCGGCGAAGTCTCAGAAGTATTTATCCATAGCATACTTGGGTTCTACTGTTCTGCTCAGTTCAACCAACTGTTCAACTCAAACAGAAGTGGTTGTTCACAAAGGCTGTATATAGAGCCCCAAGGAAGAATGTCCATATTTACCAGCACTACAAAGTGATACATAGAGGTAAATTCCAAGACGCTGGTACAGTCTGGAAAATGTTTGAAAATGTCAAGGTAGGAAACATTGACAAACTAGTGTAAATACAACTCCCTGCCCCCCCCCAGAAAACGATGTAGCTTTCTATTATAAATGAGGTGCTCATTTTCTAAATCAGTCACCTTTCATAGATGAGCATGGACATAATTATGTATAAATAGGTAATACTGTGCAGTGAGATAGAAAAGAACTTAGGGTGCTGCTGTATTTGCTCTTCGCCTCACTCCTTCTGCTGTGTTTATGCATTTAACAACTGCTTATTAAGTGATAGTGCCAGGTGCTGTCCGAGGCCCTGGGACTGCAGCCCGGAGTAAGCATGCGTGATCACTCCTACTGCTTGCCGTTGCTATTCCAGTTGGAGAGCAGTCCATGAAAACATGAGCAAGCCAAGTGATAAAACAGTTCTTAAAGAAATTTGCCAGACTCGATGACAGAACAGTACAGAGCAGAGCGGAGGTCCAGCCTGCCGCAGCATTAGCAGAGAAGGCTGTCCCTGGAAGGAAACGCCTCAGCCCCAGCACGAAGGGCTAGAAGGGACGAGGCGCGTGGGACAAAGACACCGTGCAAAGAGACACAGAGGCCCTGCGGAGGGCAGGTCTGGCGAGTTGAAGCTGCTGCCTGCAGGCCGGCACAGCCTGGGTGGGAGGGTGGATAGCAAGAGGAAGTCCGACAGGCACAGCGTCCCGTGTGGGCAGGGCACTCAGCTGTTGCTGACGTCCCAGATGCGGTGGGAAGCCAGCAGTGTTAGGCAGAGGAAAGCGATCAGAAGAACGTTTGTTTTAATTTCCTTTGGCTGCTGTGCAGAGGGATGGTGCAGTGTGGCAGGAAGGTGGCCACTGCTGGGGTCCAAGGACAGACGGCGGGGGCCGTGGAGATGGACGGACGGGAACAGATTCAGGGTGTTTTGGTGATGGGATAAACAGACTCTGCTGATAGATTGGACTTTCTTCTGGGATTTATGTGAAGTTACTAGAGCATTATTTTCGGGAAGAATGTGTATAAATCCAGACTTTATAGATACGGAAATGTAGGGAAATAGGGAGTAAAACTTTCACAGCTGCCAACTCCCATCCTTCCTTCACCCTGGACTTTGTCCTCTGGGGGGTGGTCTCCAGGGAAACCCTTTACCTTTGTATACACAGATGGGGGAGGAGATGGCACAAGGGAACAAGTCACTTTGCTGCAGCGTTTCTGTGACTGCTCCCGCAAAGCTCTGTAAGAATGATGGGGCCCTGTAATGATGTTGGCAAGTGTTTCTTCGCATCATTGTGTTCCACAGATATCTGATTACAACTGCGTTGGTGACTTTTTGCCATGTTCATAACAGTCTATTTTTTAATTTTAAAAATATCTTTATTATTAAAAAGTAGTTGGTTTAAAATGTGTTCATTTCAGGTGTACAGTAAAATGAGTCAGTCAGATACATGTGTGTGGATGCATGCTAAGTCGCTTCAGTCGTGTCCTACTCTGCGACCCTGGGGACTGCAGCCCACCAGGCTCCTCTGTGCATGGGAGTCTCCAGGCAGGAGCACTGGAGTGGTTGCCATGCCCTCCAGGGGATCTTCTCGACCCAGGGACCAAACCAGCATCTCTTACATCTCCATTACCGAGAGTGCTCTTTACCACTAGTGCACCTGGGAAGCCCAATACGACCTCTTTTGCAGAGTCTTTTCTCTACAGATGTATTACATGACACTGCTGTACGTAGTCACTGGTTATCTTTTACGAGTGTGTGTGCTAAGTCACCTCAGTTGTGTCTGACTCTCTGCGACCCCATGGACTGCAGCCCGCCCAGGCTCCTCAGTCCATGGGATTCTCCAGGCAAGAATGCTGGAGTGGGTTGCTATTTCCTCCTCCGGGAATCTTCCCAACCCAGGGATCGAACCCACATCTCATAAGTCTCCTGCACTGGCAGGCAGGTTCTTTCCCGTTCAGTTCAGCTCAGCCGCTCAGTCGTGGCTGACTCTTTGCGACCCCCATGAACCGCCGCACGCCAGGCCTCCCTGTCCATCACCAACTCCCTGAGCTTGCTCAGACTCATGTCCATTGAGTCCGTGATGCCGTCCAGCATCTCACCTCTGTCTTTCCCACTAGCGCCGCCGTAGCAGTGAGTGTGTGTTACTCCCAGACTCCAGGTTGAGCCCTGCTCCCCTGCTTTCTTTCCCCTTTGGTCACTGTTTGTTTTCTATGTTTGTGAGTCTATTTCTGTTTTGCAAATAAATCAACATTTTAGATTGAGAGTAAAATCCAAGAAAATCTGCTGAAGCATTTAGAAATAAGAAAAAAAATTTTTTTTAATATTTTTATTTTTGCTAGCAGACACATATACACTTATATACCTTCTCATAGTTATATATTATTTTTATAATAATTTAATATGTTTTCCCTCTAAGTAGTAGTAAAAGTAATTTTATAGCATTTAGGTTAATTTATCAGATTTAATAATGCCAAACAAATGTGGCTCATTTTAAGTAATGAGACTAGAGAAGGAAACGAAGCATCAGGAAAAATTGGAAACCACAGAATAATTAGATTTAGGCTTTCAAAAGCATTTGGCTCCATATCCTCCACCCCTCCCCAAAGGAAATAAAAGGGCAAGCCATTTAAAAATGAATTTTTCTCTGAAGACTTTTTCCCCATTGTGTCTGTTTAGTCTAAACAGTCTTCGGTATTGACAGGGAGTTTCTTTTCCCCACCAGATGGCAGGTCCCTTTGAGGCAGAGCGAGTTCACCTGCCTTGTGTTATTTCCCCTCTACTGAACTATGGAAAGAAAGGTAAATGGTAAATGGCAGTGCAGAGATGGAGAGCCTTAGTCAGTCCTGTACGAGGGGAGAGAGTGTTTTCTCTTTCCTAGCATCAATGTATGTTTGGCAGGGGGGAAAATGTGCTTTAGCAAGAAATTCTTTTTCCAGAGAGATAATTAGGAAATACATAAATTCTGTTTTAAGAGCACGTTTTCTACAAACCGGCTGCACACACCTACATTGATGATTGTGTAATCACAGGCAGGCCTATAGCTACGTAACAGATGAAAGAACTTTACTAGGAAGATTAGGGATACATGCGTCTTGCTCTTACGGTAATAATATGTTAGGAACTAATCCTGTTAAAGCCACTACCTCTTTCACTTCAGACTCTTGTCTCTTCCCCAGAAATAAAATTTTGAAGCTATTGATCAGTGAACTAAGTATGCAAGCTATATGTTTTCCTTAAATCTGAGTATGTAAGGTCATTTAGAAGCAATAGTAATTGTGGAGTTTCTGTATGTAAAGTGAAAAATGTGATGTTTCTAAATGCAGTATAACCTCTTCAAAAGGAATATCTGGCAGGTATTTTGGGGGAGGTCATCTTTGCTAACTTTTAAAAAAATCAAAGTAGGTTTTTGTCTCTTAGAATCCTAGAGCTAAACTCACTTCAGTAAATAAAGATTTAAAAGAATAAATGTTTCACAACCAAGGGTGTGATGGATTGCTACTGCATATGTGTTTTCCTGAAAAGCTAGTCAGAGCCTTTTTCTCCCACCGCCTCTGTAATCTTCGTGGAGAGCTTTCCCTGGAGCTTGAGCGGGCCCCATAGGAGCCCCGTCTTCTCTTTATGTGTTTCTATGTGCTGCTTCTCTTTACCAAATTTTAATGTATACTCACGTTTCCTTCACCAGGGCTCAAAGAGCAATCATATTTTCTCATATTAATTATTGTTTACAATTTCCTTTATTATGGTGAGAGGAACTCTCCAAGGGCTTCTTTTCCCAGAGCAGCTTTAATATTTTTAAAGGCTCTATAGGTGGATGGTAAGAAATGAATCATTTTGTAATATTATCTACCATCCTTAAAATATTTGGATATTTAATATCTCCATGCCAAATGAGGTCAGTTATAAGAACAGGTGAATTGAAAAGAGTAATTGCTAACATGATATGAAAAAAGGTCAAGTGCAATCTCTTTTATTCCTGTGCCTTAACTTCTTGGAATACATGCAGAATACCAATCAGCGTGTGTCAAGAAAGAGTTTGTTATGTTGGGTGTCAGTGTATTACCATAATTTTTTAAAAGACTGAGGGGCTTTTCCTCCCCTTGAAGCATACTTCTTTGAAATTAAAGAATCTTTTCTTCAGAAGAAAATTACTGTGTTAGAGAAAAACATAACCTTGTGATAGATAATATGCTCTTTTATATCCAGTTTTATTTACTAGAGAATCATTATGTGTTTATAGTTAAAGTCTTATGAGAGCTTATTAACTGAAGAAATTCTTTTCTGTATGTTTCAGTTTTCACATTTGGCTCATAATCTTTTGTATAAAAGGAAGTGATTGTTCTTAGCTGTTGGGCAGATGGGATGCTCAAGAATCAAAGACTTGCACGCTTTGTAAAGAGCCATACGTACTTGCTTGCTCTTCTCTGAAATCTTGGGTAACGTAACTGTGCAGTAGGAGTTACTGTTGCATTTCTTCCTCATATGGCTAATTGCTGACAGCATGCAATGTGACTCTGAACCATTATTTAAACACTGCTATTATATAATGCTGTTATTACATAACGTTACAGTTATTATTAGAGGCTGTTTATTAGTTACAACATTTCACTCTGTCGGGGCTAATTCATCAACATAGATTAACCTTTAACATTTTAAATATTTGAAGAGAAATTGACTTAGCATTTGTTTTTCTATTTGCTGTCTTTTTATTAAAAGTCAGTGGACTTAGAGACCATCATTTTTAATAACCACTGAAGGCTAGTTCTATGATGACAAAGTTTAACATATTTTTTACATGGCTTATTCATCTATGTAATTTACAATTATCATTTTTAGGTACACTTATTTGTTGTTGCTGTATTTTCTTTAAATGTTTCATCAGTTACTTTATTGTGCTTTGTTTTCAAACAAAATTCAAGTCAGTAGTCCAACAAAAATAAATAGGTTTCCAGTTCTCCATGAACTTATTGGAGAGGAGAAGTCAGGTATAGACAACTCAAAAATGTTCATTAGTAACTGAAAAAAATTTTTTTCTTAAAAGTACCAAATGTTCCTAATTTATTTTGAAGTGGAAAAAATATTGCCATGACTGTCTTGTCTACCTGCTTCACTCATGGTAACAATAAAGGAGAGACTTCTTTACGTAACTCAGACAGGCTAGTTATTCTGCTTCCTTTGACTTGAGAGGTGGCTGTTAGACAGTAAGACATCGACTGGAGATCATGACACATTAATCACCAAATCACACACTGGAATAGTCTCTCCATATCCCAGGGAGGCACATGAATCTACTTATTCATAAGATGCAAGGAGGGAGAGCAGGAGAGGACGCAGGTGGCTGGAGGAACTATGACTATAAACGGTAAATGAAGTCCTCGGTCGTGTCTGACTCTTCGCGACCCCATGGACTGTAGCCGCCAGGCTCCCCCATCCATGGGATTCTCCAGGCAAGAACACTGGAGTGGGTTGCCATGCCCTCCTCCAGAGGATCTTCCCAACCCAGGGATCGAACCCAGGTCTCCTGCATTGCGGGCAGACTCTCTGCCGTCTGAGCCACCAGGGGAGCTCCGTGAGCAGTAAATGAAGACGCAGATAATGCAGATTCTTTCTCGATGTGACAGCAAATGTATTAGCAGCCCCCATGGTTCTTTCTCTCACCACAATCCGGAGCAAATAAATACCAAGTGGACTCCCCATTCCTCATCCTCCGGTATAATGGGGGATTAAGAGCTTGAACTCTGGAATCTTCTGTCATTTACAGCAGAACCATTGACAAGTTGCTTACCTTTCAAGTCACTCTTACATCTTGTATAAAATTGGATTTATGCAATAGGTATTTAATGAGTGTCTGATATGTTTTAGATACTATTGTACAACCTGAGGCTTCACAGTAAAGTTAGGATGGCATAATAACAGCGTGCCTGTTCTAGATTAAAAAATAAACGTCTCTCCTTCATCGTCATCATCATCGTTAAAAAGGCGACCATGTGCAGGGAGGCAAGCGGAGGGCGTAGTAGTGGTGGTGTTTGCTTCTGCTTCAGAATGAATTAGGAATGTTTTACTCCTTATGAGCAGTGAGTGATGAAGTAAAGTCTCTACCTTTACTAATAACCTCCCTCACAGGGCCGTGGAGAGAGTCAGTGGGGTAGAAAGCAGGGCCCAGTGCGCGACGCAGAGGACGTGCTTTCCCCATCATCATTAACGTTTTGTGTACAAAGCACTGAGTGTAGGTGTTATAAGAAATGCAAAGAAAAATTGGGGGGCCGGACCTACCCTTTATCATTAACAGTCTCTTTACATGTCTGAGATGTAGATTACCTGAGGCTGTAATTCCCCAGGGTAGACTTCTGAGGCAAGGACTGGAATAAAATATCTAAGAGGCTGTCTCGGGGAGCGGGGATGAGGGTCAGGGATGGAGACAGGGCAGGGCGAGAAAGCCCTGAGAGGCTGCGCTTATGAGCACGCACCTGCAGGGGCCGCTGGGCCCGGGCCCTCGGAGGGCTTCTGGGAGACGACAGAGAAGTTGCCTCTGAGTTGTCTCCTCAAGGAGAGAAGAAAATGAGGTATTTGCCAACCTTTGCCTTTCTTTTGTTGGCCAAGGGCTGCTTCTGGGGAGCTGATTCCTCAGTATTTTCAATCAGCACCGTGTGCTGCCCAGGCGTGCTCTGGGTTCTGAGCATGCTTGCAGCGGGGTCTCAGGTGCTTCACAGATCTGCACTGCACAGCTGCAACACGCGGCTGTTTGTGACAAGCTCAGAGGACATAGACGCACAAGAGGAGGGATAAGATCTATGTCCATAAGATACAGATGTTCCATAAGATGGAGATACATCCATAGATAGAGATACGTCCATAGATAGAGATACGTCCATAAGATAGAGATATGTCCATAAGACGGAGATATGTCCATAAGACGGAGATGTGTCCATAAGATGGAGATGTGTCCATAAGATGGAGATGTATCCATAAGATGGAGATGTGTCCATAAGATGGAGATGTGTCCATAAGATGGAGATGTATCCATAAGATGGAGATGTGTCCAAAAGATAGAGATATGTCCAAAAGATAGAGATATGTCCATAAGATAGAGATACATCCATAAGATGGAGATACGTCCATAAGACGGAGATATGTCCATAAGATGGAGATATGTCCATAAGATAGAGATGTATCCATAAGATAGAGATGTATCCATAAGATAGAGATATGTCCATAAGATGGAGATATGTCCATAAGACGGAGATCTGTCCATAAGATGGAGATATGTCCATAAGATGGAGATGTGTCCATAAGATGGAGATATGTCCATAAGATGGAGATATATCCATAAGAAAGATATATTTCTGGATATCTTATGTATCCCATGGATCTATATATCTTATGGATATATATATCTCTCCAGCATTTGCATCCATGTGTGTGTAATAAATGTTAGTATGGAAACACAGCACCTGAATTATATACATAGAGGAAAATATACTTGAGAGTTTTCTTTCTGAAAGCATTACAAGTAATTGTTTGGCAAGGAGGAACGTTTTAGAATGGCCACCACTTTTTGATCAGTTCTTTTATCAAATTAGAGCTTAATTACGTAACATCCGTATGAAAAATCAATCCTTTTTTTCCTCCTCAGTTGCTGAAGCACTTGGACACTCCAAAGTAAATTGAATCTTTACGTCAATTTTCCAGGAAAAGAAACGATAAAATCTTTGTCCTTGAGGTTCCACTTGACAGGGTCAAAAGCATTTCTTTCATTGTATTATACTGTAACACAAATCAGAAAATGCAAAGATTTCTGAATTGCTCTCTTTCACGTATTATCTTCGTAGCTTTCTCTGCAGCCGAGCAAGGTGTTATTAGGCACGAGGAGTTTTGTTGAATTCTTAAATTGGTTTCAAGAGTTTTGTGATGGATGGTTTACTCAATTTAAAACAGATCATCTGGTGAAATTGCTTTTAGGTTAAAAGGAGGGTTCCTCAGCTGCTTTTCAGGGCAGATCCTTTCAATTACTTAGTTAAATCCAGAATTGCTAAGCTGTAAAGTATGTAGATGCCAGGTACACTGGTGGTGAATATGATGAAAAGAGAATTCTAGGAGACTAGGGCAACCTCAAGAACCAGCCTTGTCTGCTTGAAAGTTTTATGGACAGTTAAGTCCTGACCTGACTGCTTTTTTTTTTTTATCAATCCTGCTTATTCTGAATACGCTAACCCTTAATTAATGATTATTAATTTGACATGAAGTGCTATGCAGATACCCGGATGCCCTCTGGAATATTCTACCCAGTTTTATGTGATAAATACTTCTTTAAGATGACTTCTTGTACCTGATTAGAAATGTATGTGACTCTCCGCATGGAGCTTAGCTTTTAGTGGAAACTGAGCCACATAAATGCAGACAAATGGAAAGCTATTTTGTGTACTTCCTTCATCTTTCTGGTATTTTCTGGTGTAGGCTACATGCAAACTGAAGTCTCAGGGGAACACTTTCTCAAGTCTCGTCTCACGGACTCAGATGTCACCTCCTCAGGTGGAAGGTCTCTGGTTATCCCACCCAGCAGAGCCCTCTGTTCCAGGCCCTCGCCTGTGTCAGCCCGCCCCGTGCACTTTCTTCAGCACGTCCATCACTGTCTTGCATTCTTTATGTTTTCTTGTTCCTTTGTTTGTATGTTTGACTTCTCCCACTGGAACATTCCCGCCATGGAGGGGGAGAATTTATCTGTCTTATTCATCATTATGCCCCAGTGTCAAGGACACTGCTTCCCATAGAGCAGGCGCTCAATAAATTTCTGTTGAATGAATCAATGAAAGAATGGATATTAAGAATCCTGTGTCCTTGAAAATAAATGTAGCATATAAGTGCTTTAGTGTTGTCGGAAAGAACCTCAACTCTTTCCAGCTTAAAACAAGGCACTTTCCTTCACTGTAGCAGTAATATGGAGATCTGAAAAGGAGGCCTGTTCTCAGCAGTAGAATACTGAGCTGTTGACAGTGGATTTTCTGACAAAGGAGTACTAGTTGTCGGGGTTCGGAGGATGCTCAGGAGCAGACACTCTGTCAATGCGCCAGGCAGCTGGGGAAATAGAATTGGTAGGTACCTGGGAGTTAAGAGGACGCGTAGCAGCCAAGGAACAGGAGGAAGCAGAGGCTTAATACATCCCACTTGCTCATGGCTCAGACAACCCAGTCCTCCCCTGGTTCCAGACCAGTCCTCCCCTGGTTCCAGGGCCTGTTTACCGAGGCCAGAATGAAGATGAAAACACCACCATTGGCCCGAGAGGCAAGTGCAAGCGGGGTGTATTTGAGGTGAACATGCCGTGGGATCTCAAAGCAGGCCAGTCTGTCCTGAAATGATAGGTCATTTAGTCTTCTCACAAGTACTGATGAAACATCTTTTGTGCTCCAGCGCCATTTAGACCCCGCCTCCTTGCTTCTCCTCCCACCCCCAACACAACTCGCATACCCCTTGCCACAGAGGTGCTCCGTTTTTGGTTTCAGCATTGTTGTGGCTTTTCTTGTAAAATTTTGTTTAGACAAAGGGCTTTGCTGCTGTAACAGGCCCGCCAAGCCTTCTCTGCACACCTTGTTAACACTAGCAGGGCGTGCTTTGGGCATAAGATAGAACACAGCTGTTCTGAAGCACAGAGGGGATGCTCTGTGTCCGCTAGAATGTTCCTTTCTGCCCTGAGAAACTGGGGCGTCTCCAAGGCTGTTCTTGACGCTGCTGCACCTTCGTGCAGGGCTAGTTTTTCGAAGGTGGCAGATGACCTTGAGCCTTCGGGTAATTGAGATTGAAAGTTAGATTTCTGCCTGTGGTATTAAACCAGCTCGAGTTTCTTATTTGACTGAATACGAAGAAGCTAGGCTTTTAGGATTGCTCTGTTATATTTCCCAAGATGTGAATGTGACAGGAAATTTTATTTTAAAACAATGCTGTGATCCACGTCCTTACTGACAGAAGACACTGGTTTAAAAAAAAAAAAGACCATGTCAGTCTTGAGTTGGGTGCAGCTAGACTGTTAAATAGACAAGTCGATTTGCCGAAGGCGCCTCATCCTCATTCATTGAGCTCTCAGGGAGATGTTTATTAACCTCCTGTGTTTCCAGGGGTCTGTGCCGCTTTTGCCCAGTGGGCCATTACCCAGTGGGATTGAACCGGTTGAGATCCTTGCATAGACTCAACATCTTCTTAACGAAAAATGAAAACAGTATCATATTGCCTTTTGAATCTGTTTGAAAAGAGAAATATTTTTAGAAAAAAAAAAAGATAATTGAAAAGCTCTGTATTCATCTTTGTGTGCCCTAGGACATTGATTTTTCCAACGTCGTAATGTATTACATGGTGAAATAGTCCCGTGGACTTTCATACATATTAGTGACTCCAGAGCCCAGAGCACACACTGCAGACCTTCCACACTCAGAGATTCAGCGTGCCTTGTGGTGTTTCTGTCTGACCTCAACCCATTTGGGAAATAAAATGTTCCATACGCTAAAGGGAAAACATATCTTACAGGCTTCTCCCTGTCATTCCTGCCTTCACTGGGTACCTGTGTAAGGAAGCCGGTGCAGGCCTCCTTGCTCAGAACCTGCCTGGTGATGCCCCAAGCGTCTGCCACAATCTTTTAAGTCCTCAGCAGAACTGGCCCTCCTGCCCGGTCACAGGCAGTGTGAGCTTTGTACGAACAGGTGCGCCGTAGATACCGAAATTGAATTGAGCCAGAACTCTGCAAGTCCGGGCCAAGTCAGCTTGAGTCACTGCCTTTGTCTCCTTGGAAAGCGGGAGGTGGAGGGAGGAGCAGCGGGGACCAGGAGCGGGGAGAGGAGGCCAGTGTTTCCTTTCAGCGGCAAGTGTGCGCGGCCCAGCGTCTCTGAAGGGTCTTCCTCGGGTCGGGAGGGCGCGCCCTCTCCTCCACGCTCGGTGGTGACCGCGGGTCTCGGCCTCGCCTCTGGCCCGTGCTTCCTTTCTTCTCGTCTCACCTCTCCGTTGCCCTGCTTCGTGGTGAGGTTGTAGGCGTGATGCCTCGTTGGTCCTGGGCCGCCCGGGTTCACAGGAGGCCGACCCGGCCGCCTTGACCCCTGGCCGGTGCAGAGCCGGGAGTCTGGGGCCGTTCACCCCGCGGCTCTGCCTGCCGCTGCCTGCGGTTCAGCGCCCGCGCTGAGAGCCGGCTGGCCTCTAGCTCCTCGGGCTCTGCGCGCGGCTGTGTGAGGAGGAGAAGCCTGGCTCGCTGCCTCCTGTTTGGCACTCCTCCCTGTGACCGCCCCTTCCTCGGGCGCTGCTCTCCTCTTCAGTGGCCGGTTTCTGCTGTGAAACATCCATCATGAGGCTCATTGGAGCCGAGTTTGTGTCACTGGGACCTCAGTGCTGTATGTGAAAATATGTAGACTGTATGGGGATGTGTGTGGATGTGGGAATATGTGTGCCCAGCCTGTGCCCCCCGCATCCTATAGGGTGCCTAACATGGGGATGAAGGAGGCGGGAGAGAAGTCAGGTTCCATTTTGGAAGGAAGCACTTGCTAGCAAAAAGCTGAAATGACAATCAAAAGTCGGGGGTGAATGTTTAGGATTTCTAAAACCAGCGCCAGACCTCCTCCTAACACTTTACACTAAAACTCTGCTGAAGGGTGCTCTGAGATGACATCAGGGAGCCGCTCCAGTCTATCATTAATGACAGAGAGCTCCCTAGACCTTGCCACTCGCCTCTATTAGCTAGCTAGCACTGTCGGAAAGTGTTTTCCTGAAAATGGGCCTTGGCACCAAGTTAGTATGTGTGTGCATATAGACTTACACAATTTAAAAAATTGGTTTCTTTTTGAAGCAGAATAAATGGAAATAAGTCTTTGCCAACTGTGTATTTATTTATTCTTTTTATATATATGCCATGTAAACACAAAAATGTTCCCTTTAGCAGCCTTAACTTTGAACCTGTTGCACGTGGTAAATTTAGCATATATTTTCTTTCATAACTAGTGTGATGAGAAGAACCCAGGGGCGTTCAGCCTTCAGAATTCCCGAATAAATCACGCGCAGTCTAAGGCTGTGCTAAGAGTGTGTGGATAATTAACTTCTGATGAGGTTGGAAATAAAAATTCAATGACCACCTCCATCTTCCCTATTTAAATCTGAAATCTTCTATTCAGATTATTGTGCCTTGTTTTTACTCAATTTACTATCATCAAGCAGTATATTTTACCCTTTGAATTTTCATGTGATTACATCCTGTGGCTTTGAAGTGCATATAATAGCAGATATTTTTTTCATCAAGCAATAAACAAAGAAGTGCTATGAAAATAGAAATGAACTGTAAACTGTGATCCTGATATGAGCAACTTAGTTCCTAGTGGGATTAGGGAACAATTTTCACGGCTTTGAAAGCAAAGCAAAAAGTTGTAGTAGTGATAAATTATACTATGGAGACTTCTTAAACACTTAGCCTTGGTCAACATTAAACCTGTCTCTTCAACAGGTTTATTGCAGAATTAGGCACTTCCTGGAGAAAGATTCACTCTGCCTTTGGCATTGATGTAAATTTGGTTTCTGCTAGATTTATAAAAGGTGCTAGACAGAAGTCATTCGATTTTCTCAAAAGTTCACTCCAGAATTTGGGATTGGATTTATTCATATCCCACATGTCACTTCACAGTCCCTTAAAGTTGACCATCCAAAAAATCTCAGATTCATATTCAGCTAAGTTGTCCCAATCCTCTGTAATAATTCACATTCACTGAAAAATTCAGTTAACTCTTTGTGGCCACCAGAGTTTTGCTGCTTAAGTGACAAAGTCCGTGCTGCGGAGCTTTTTGTGGGCCATATATTCAGATTCACATCCACAGTTTAGATACAAGTGCAGCAGGCCCAGTCACTTCGGTTCTCAATCTGCCAACTTGTCAAAAAAGAACTGTCATTTTGAAGTATATCTAAAGACTGAAAAGAGTCACAAAACTAAAAATTCTGCTGTTTGCGCCTAAGTTTGGAGTATGCATGGTGCAATTCTGGCCTGAAACTAGATCTTCAGGGTTTGCTTGGTTATACTATTGAGCCATCATTCAGTCCATTTATTCTTTAAGTGTTTATTGAGCACTGTACCCCAGGCGTGTCACAGGTACTGGAGATAAAGCAGTGAAAGAAACAGGCCGAAATTCTTGACCTGGGGGGCTTCCGATCTAGTGTATGGGACGAAGTAGAATCAGCTGATAAGTAAGACCAGGCCGGGGAGCTTGGGAAGGGCAGGGAGTAGTGCCATTTATCAGCCAGCCGAGACGCGCTGTACGGCGCGGGGCACTCTGCGCAGCGCTCGGAAATAACCTGGATGGCGCAGAATAGACGAGTGTGTATATGTAAATGGATCGCGTTGCTGTATACCCGAAAGTAACGCAGCATTAATTGACTATATGCCAACATAAAATAAAAGTTTAAAAACAACAACAAGGAGATTGAGGGAGGATCTCACTGAGAAAGGAACTCTGAAAGGTCTGAGGCAGGTGCCAGCCGCGAAGATTTGGGAGCCAGGGGCCTCGAGTGAATCTGGGCGGAGGGAGCTTTCGGTGTACCAAGGCGTGAGAAGAGGGAATGATCTGTCTGTTGGTCCAGCAGTGACGAGGGCAGTGTGAGTGAGGCAGAGTGAGCAGCATCAGAGGCAGAAAGAGAGACGACGGGAGGTAGTGGGGGCCAGAACATTAAAGCCTTTATTTTAGGACGTCACTCTGAGTGAGGCTGACTCGAGAGATTGCCCTTGCGAGGAGGAGGGAGACTCTAGCTGATTCGCTGGTAAAAGATCCCTTTGGCCGTTTGGGAGAGTGGTTTCTAGGAAGCCAAAGGCAGATGGAGAGGAGCCGATTAGATGCTGTTGGACTCATCCATGATTCAGGTGGAGAAGAGGTTGGCTTGGATCGGAGCGGCGGCAGAGGCGGTCGGAGAGGCACTTGGCTTCCGGATCAGCGGAAGGCGGAGCCAGCAAGACTTGCTGGTGAGCAGACGCGGATGCGCGAGCCCGCCAGCGTTAGAGCCCCGTTGCGTGTTATGTAGAAGCCGAAGCAAGAAAGCCAATTTCCATTTACTTAGGACCCTACAGGCTTTTTCTTTCTGATTCACGAGAAATCTGTGTTTCTGTGTCCAAAAAGAACAACAGCAGGATGCATGTAGTGTTTGTTGCAAGGTAACCGAAGCGTTCGGAGAAGGCGATGGCACCCACTCTAGCACTCTTACCTGGAGAATCCCATGGACAGGAGAGCCTGGTGGGCTGCAGTCCATGGGGTCGCTAAGGGTCGGACATGACTGAGCGACTTCCCTTTCACTTTTCCCTTTCATGCATTGGAGAAGGAAATGGCAACCCACTCCAGTGTTCTTGCCTGGAGACTCCCAGGGACGGGGGAGCCTGGTGGGCTGCCGTCTCTGGGGTTGCACAGAGTCGGACATGACTGAAGAGACTTAGCAGCAGCAGCAGCCCAAAAGCAAGAGCTCATGCGTGGCTTCCCTGAATCAGAGGACAAAATCCAGAGGACGGCTGAGCACCCCTTGGTTGGTGTAGTTACTCAGCAAGGTTAAGCCAGAAATCTGCAAAGGAACATGACACCTCCTCGTCTTTGAGGGGCTGAACGCCTAATGAAAGCACTTTGCCGCCCATAACAGAGGTGCATGTCAGCCATGTAACTCTTTCAAACATAAATATAGATTAAATAGAGGTCTATATACATAGATATTTCAATGTATGTATTTTATGTATCCATCAATGAGCAGTATAGTTATGTGAGTGCAAACGTGTGAATATTTCCTTGTTACAAACCTTTTAGTCTTCAGAATTTGCTTGTCTGTTGTGATCAGTACGAGCAATAGTAAAGTGAGTGGTCATATAAGTTACACAAAGCTTTTTGCCCAAAGAGAAAGAAAATAAATCAGCTGATAAAGTTGGTACTCAAATTTTAATGAAAGCGTGCTGATACAGATGCCTTGAAAAAACGCGCGTGTTGAATAACAAGATTCGGACGTGGTCCCGCAGCAGCTCCCTCCTCGCTGTGTCAGCGGCCGCTCCAGCCCCTGCAGGCGCCGAGTGCACTCCCCGGGCCCCCGGCTGTGGCTGCCTGAGGGTTCCCCTCCCAGGGAGACCTGCCCCCTCTTCTCCAGAGCAGAGCCCGCGCTGGTCCCGCTCTTCTCCCATCAAGGAACCCAGAGAGCGGTTTGCTTTCCCGCGTGTCGGTCGGTCTGCCTTGACCCTCGCTGAAAGGCTCCCTCACCAAGGACTGAGCGGACGGCGCCTGCAAAGCGAAGTGAGGAGGAGGACACGGGCTGAGAGTGAAAGTGACGTCGCTCAGGCTGGTCCGACTCTGCGACCCCGTGGGCTGTGCCCAGCAGGCCCCTCCGTCCACGGGGTTCTCCAGGCGAGGACACTGGAGGGGCTGCCGTTTCCTTCTCCAGGGGCTCTTCCCGAGCCGGGGATCGAACCCGGGGCTCCCGCACTGCAGGCAGTAGGGCTGTCGTTAGTTTCTCTACACCCTGTGCTAAGTAGAAGTAAACTCTGAAGCTGTTAGTCCTCACTCTGCCCGGTGGAGGTTAAGTCAATAGTCTAGTGTTTCGGAGTTTTGCTTGTGAAATTTTCTGTTTTAACTGGTGTAAGTTCTTGCGGTTTCCCCCCACCCCTTCCCCCTTCCTCTTGTAGTTCCTAAGCTTCCTTTAACTCATTTTGGAATAAGCCGAAATGAAACAAAATCATACATTCTAAATGGAGTGCTTAAAACGGAACTGAGTTCATTGATTAAATATGAAAGGGAGCATCTTTTCGCAAAATGAAAGCCAAGCCTTTTAAATCTTCCCTGAACATTGGTTAATCTTAAACCGGCCTGGCACTAGTTTCTTCATGCGATTTCGCATATCAGGTGTTTACAGACCAAATAGTAGGTGAGCTCCAAGTACACTATGTCACTTAATGTCAATGAGTTAACCCAGTTTATTCGGCTCTGCGTTTAGCAATTGAAATGATCTGCATAAAAAGTGCTCAGTATGCTACAATTAAGAAGCATCTTGTGGAAGGCACACTCTTGGTTCATTTTTTTTAAAAGACCGTCTGTTTCTTGGTATGCTACTTGTGCAGGTTTTCCTTTCATCTTTCACCTTCTTTTAAAAAAAAAAAAAACAACCCACAGCTTTCTAAAGCTTTTGATATTATTTCCTCTTTAGGTTTTACAGAATGCTCAGGCTGTAGATTTTCAGCTGTGGTTTTACCAGCGTCCTCGCAAGATCATTTTAAATCCTCAGGAATCTTAGAAATTAGAAAAAGAAAATAGGGAAACCTGCCCCCCACACTATATTATTCCCTTCTAGGAAGCTGACAGTTTCTGTCAGCAACCGGGAATCATAGTTGTAATAGTCGTGGTGGTCCTGGTGGTCCCAATCTACTGATATTTGCAAGTTAACAGGGTTAAATATATTTTACTTTTATATATTCAAGAAACTTTTACTCATTTCTTTGAAGTACCCTGAGGAAAGGAGAGGAATGCCCTGACGGGCTGTGAAATAGGAAATCCTAAACAGGATTCTTAGACCCAAAGTTGCTCTTAGTGACACAACCTTTGATCATGCTCAAAGACTAAAAGTTTAGCATGTTGAGAAAATGGTTTCTTATTCTGAGCATTTTAAATTCATAAAACAAACTTCTTTGACCACATGTTGAAGGCATTTTCTCAGTCTATGCTGAAGGTGAAAAATGTACATTATTTTGTGAGAGATGAACAGGATAAAGGGAAGAGGTAAAATATTCTTGAGTTAAATGGCACATTTTATGCCCAGCAGCCAGGGGAAATAGGATAGCTCAGTTAAGAAGTTTATTTTCATATATAAGAAAGAAGAAAGACGTTCCTATAGCCTGTGCTCTGGAATAAAAATAGCAGATTTTAGACTTGACTTCATTTGAAATGATTAAACATAATGCCTATTTATTGTTGAATTTCTTGGAGGAAAGAACAATCTTGTCAGAAATCGAATATTCTCAAATCTATTTGGTGTCATTTCTATCTCATGAAACTACATTTTAAAAAAAAGGTAACAGGAAGCAATGGAGCTTTAAGAAAAGTTAGGGAGTCAGTGATGGAGCTTTAAGGAAAGTTAGAGTCAGCGGTGGAGCTTTAAGGAAAGTTAGGGAGTCAGAAAAGAGGCTGAAGTAACTGAAGTGACCCTGTTCACCTCTGTGCTCGCCTGCGGCGTGGATGCGGGGGGTTCTCACAGCGCCTTTAGCCACTACTGAGAACCTTCCCAACCTCCAGGGTACAGTTTGTTTTAGATTTTAAAAGCTTGACCCTAAACTACTTTTAGGTGGTCTTACTTTTTATAAAACCTTGTGAAACAAGGGATTTGATGATTGTAGTCCCAAACCACCTAGTCTTTATAGAGTAAACACAGTCAAATGCCTGGGATCTGTATCTTGTGTTTACTGCGCCAGCTACGCCATCCAGCGGGACACAGGTGAGGTCTGCCCTACCCAGAAGCAGCAGCCAGCTTAGGTTCTTAGCAGACTTCCCCCAACACCCACCCAAAAAGAAAAATCTGTTGTCCGAGAAAGAAAGTCTTAAATGAGCGTTTATATAATAAGAGAAGCTCTCTGCAAAACGCCAAGAGTGAGAAGTCCAGAGGTGCCTACGAGTTAGCGGGGATAGCTGGCATCAGGCATCCTTTGTCTGCTGGCAGATGTGTAAAGTTCTTCAAGCCAATAGATGTCAGGCTGATTGAACACAGATGGGAGACCGCGAGAACTAGCAGTAACGATGAAATGTTAGGGAAGTCAAGCTTGGATTAAGGTATTTGGTTCTAGCAGCTGAACAAGGCAGCAGACAAGGCCAGAGTAAACACAGCTCTCCTGTTTAGCTATTGATTTATTATCAGCACCAAAATTACTTCCATTTTTACATGCAGAAAGGTACATTCGGGTTCTAAAATTATATGTCCCAAGACTAGATTACGCAAGAACAATGTGGTTCACTGTAAATTTCTTAGAAGCTAAGGAGGGGAGAAAAAAAAAAATCTCATTACTTTCTTAAGTTCTTGCAGAAAAGACGGTTGCATATTTTTTCCGACTATTGGTGGAAATTTTTCTTCACATATAAAGAATAAACCATCCCGCCCCCCGCCCCCTCCAGCCCCTACTCAATCTGGGAAACCGCTCTTATGAAATAGCAGTTCGCTAAAATAAAAACACCAAAGACATATTAACTAGGGTTCTTTTTTTTATTGTTGGCATTGAATACAAATCAACATTAAATCTGAGACTATTTTTAGTGTCAGATTCCCAGATCTAAAATAGGGTATACAAATAAAATTTTTTAAATTGGCAAAAATGTTTTACTTATGTTTCATGCAGCTTGTAATGGTTGAGATTCTTCATTTAGAATTCAAACATCCCCCTCCAGATTCCATATGGCATAAATTTTGGGATGTTCTAAAAATAATGAAGGGACGCTTGGGTCTAAGCAAATAATATATTTTAAACTTTCAATTATAGTAAGAAACTAGTTTTTCTCTACACAAAAGATAAGTTTATTAGCCTCTCCATCAATGACTAAAATGTAGTTCAGGGTTCTATCCACATTTATTTTTAAAACCATTTATCAAACACATGGAATATGGTCAGGAATCTTTTGGTCGCAATTAGTAAAAAACCCCAACTCAACTGGTTTGAACAAAAAGGCAGGGTGGGTTTGACTGGTTCATGGCCCTGAAGGCCCTGAAGAGGCAGTCCCAGTTAGCCGTGAAGTCGGGACCAGCACTTCGCGTTCTCAGGCTCCAGTTCTGTTTTCCTGCATTGCTTTCCATTTGCCTCCCTCAGTCTGTTGGTGGTGTCCATAGGCAGATTCTCCTTGCGGTAGCAAAAAGGTAGCAGTGATAAACCCAATACCTCATCCTGAGTGAAGTAAGAATCTGCGGATGGAATTCAAACATGTTAAGTTCCTCATAGCCTAACTCCAGGGCTGAAGATGGGTTCTATCAAACCAAAGGACAGCTAAGCACTGGGGATCGGTTGGTTCTAAAAGGAAATCCAAACTTCTGGTGAGAATAGAGTGGGATAATGGACAAGATGAACTTCCTCCAGCTGATTCAGCCTAAGTATTCAAATCAGGACCCTTTTTACTGTTGCAGGGGATATATGCTGGCTGCTTCCTGATTATTTCTCATCCTCCTTCCCTTGTCCTGGGAAGATCCCCGGGAGAAGGAAATGGCAACCCACTCTGGTACTCTTGCCTGGAAAATCCCCTGGATGCAGAAGCCTGGTAGGCTACAGTCCATGGAGTTGCCAAGAGTCAGACCCGACTGAGCGACTTCACTTTTCCTCGTCCTAAAAACACTCAGCTTTCCTTTTAGAAGCAACCAGTCCCCAGTACTCAGCTGTCCTCTGGTTGGATAGTCTCCTGGGTGTGGTGTGATGAAGAGTGTAACGGGTCTGCTTCACCTAAGGATCAAAGATTCCCAGGGGAGTTCTCAACCGCTCTTATCTAAGTAGTTTTCCAAGAGGATCAAGGACACTTGCAAGGCAATGTCTCATCATTGTGGCCATCACCATCACCATCGCCAACTCTCCTGCCCCAGAAGAAAATGTCTGTTCTCTCAGCCCAGCACACGCGCGTCTCTCATCCAAGTTCCTCTGCCCTACGCCAAGACTTGATGCCATTTCTATGCCTCTGCCTCCTCAGGAGATAACAAAGGCAGTCAAACAAACCTCTCTTTAACCTGTCAGTCCCATGCAAAGGACACCACCCCTTTTTCCTTCTTGGCTTGTCTCTTGGGAGTGATATCACAGTCCAGGCCAGCTTCCTGAAACTCCTCCTGAAACTCCTCCTCACCCTTCCACACACACACACATCCTTCTGAAGCCTCTAATTCAGTAAGTATTTATTGTGAGCCTACTGTGTGAGAAGCTAATAACTGTATGCTTCAAAATGTGCCCTTGTCTTTTAAACCACTTACAATCATTTTTAAATTTATTTGTATTAAAGTCTGGTTGATATACAATATTATATTAATTTTTGCAGTATAGCAAAGTGATTCAGGTACACACATATATATACATTTAAAAAAATTAATATAGTCTTTTCCTTTATGGTTTATCTCAGGATATTGAATAAGTTCCCTGTACTATACAGCAGGACCTTGTTGTTTCTTCATTCTATATATAATGGTTTGCAACCTCCCAGTCCAAGCCCCTGCCAATGGTCCTCCCCGTGGAAACCATAAATCTGTTATCTGTGTCCATGACTCTGCTTCGCTTTCATAGATATGTTCGCTTGTGTCATATTTTGGATTCCACAAATAGTGATACCATACGGTGTTTGTCTTTCTCTTTCTGACTGACTTAGTATGATAATCTCTAATTCCATCTATGTTGCTGCGTATGGCATTATTTTGTTATTTTTTAGTGGTTGAGTAGTATTCCATTGTATATATTGGGTTGGCCAAAGAGTTCATTCGGGTTTTTCCTTATGGAAAAATCTAAACAAACTTTTTGGCCAACCCCGTATATACCCAGCGTCTTCTTTACCCCACCCATCTGTTGATGGACCTGGGGGCTGTCTCCATGTCTTGCCTACTGTGAATAGTGCTCCTATGGACATACGGGTGCATGGATCTTATTGAATTAGAGTTTCATCCAGATATGTGCCCGGGGGTGGAATTGCTGGACCACATGTAAATCCATTTTTAGTTTTTTGAGGAACTTCCATATTATTTTCCATAGTGATTGCACCAATTTACATTCTTACCAACACTGTGGGAGGATTCTCTTTTCTCTGCACCCTCATTTATAGACTCTTTAATGATGGTGCTTTTGATTGGTGTGAAGCAGGACCTCTTTATGTAGTTTTGATTTGCATTTCTCTAATTTGGAAAAGCCTCTGATGCTGGGAGGGATTGGGGGCAGGAGGAGAAGGGGACAACAGAGGATGAGATGGCTGGATGGCATCACCGACTCCATGGACATGAGTTTGAGTAAACTCCGGGAGTTGGTAATGGACAGGGAGGCCTGGCATGCTGCGACTCATGGGGTCACAAAGAGTTGGACACAACTGACAAACTAAACTGAACTGAAGAATTAGAAACAATGTAAACAGTGAGAGACTTTACTTTTGGGGGCTCTAAAATCAAAAGATGTTGCTCCTTGGAAGAAAAGCTATGACCAACCTAGATAGCATATTAAAAAGCAGAGACATTACTTTGCCAACAAAGGTCCATCTAGTCAAGGCTATGGTTTTTCCACTCATCATGTATGGATGTGAGAGTTGGACCATAAAGAAAACTGAGTGCCAAAAAATTGATGCTTTGGAACTGTGGTGTCAGAGAAGACTCTTGAGAGTCCCTTGGACTGCGAGGAGATCCAACCTGTCCATCCTAAAGGAAATCAGTCCTTGGATTTCTGTTCATTGAAAGTCTGATGTTGACGCTAAAACTGCAATACTTTGGCCACCTGATACGAAGAGCTGACTCATTTGAAAAGACCCTGATGCTGGGAAGGATTGAAGGCTGGAGGAGAAGGGGATGACCGAGGATGAGATGGTTGGATGTCATCACTGACTGGATGGACGTGAGTCTGAGTGAACTCTGGGAGTTGGTGATGGACAGGGAGGCCTGGCGTGCTGCCATTCATGGGGTCACAAAGAGTCTGACACGACTGAGCGACTGAACTGAATAATTAGTGATGCTGAGCATCTTTTCATGTGCCTGTTGGCCATCTGTATGTCTTCTTTTGGAGAAATGTCTATTTATATCTTCCATCCATTTTTCATTTGAGTTGTTTGCTTTCTCGTTAAGTTGTATTCGCTGTTTGTATATTTTGGAAATTAAGCTCATCACATTTTTTGCAAATATTTTCTCCCATTCTGTAGGCTGTCTTCTCATTTTGTTTATGGTTTTACTTTGCTGTGCCAAAACTTGTGTTTTGATTATATTATATTTGTTTGTTTTGCTTTTATTTCTGTTGCCTTGGGAGAGTGTCCTAAGAAAACATATGTATGATTTATGTCAGAGAATGTTTTGCTTACATAAACCAGTTACAATCTTACAATAGCTATTTCCCACCCTGGTTAACCCACTGAAACTCCTTCAGAAATGGTCCTCATTACATCTGGTCCCATCACTTCATGGCAGATAGATGGGGAAACAGTGGAAACAGGGAGGACTTTATTTTCTTGGGCTCCAAAATCACTGCAGATGGTGACTGCAGCCATGAAGTTAAAAGACACTTGCTCCTTGGAAGAAAGGCTCTGACCAACCTAGACAGCTTGTTAAAAAGCAGAGATATTACTTTGCTGACAAAGGTCCGTCTAGTCAAGGCTATGATTTTTCCAGTAGTCATGTATGGATGTGAGAGTTGGACCATAAAGAAAGCTGAGCACCGAAGAATTGATACTTTTGAACTGTGGTGTTGGAGAAGACTCTTGAGAGTCCCTTGGACTGCAAGGAGATCCAACCAGTCCATCCTAAAGGAAATCAGTCCTTGGATTTCAGTTCATTGGAAGGATTGTTGTTGAAGCTGAAACTCCAATACTTTGGCCACCTGATGCAAAGAACTGACTCATTGGAAAAGACCCTGATGCTGGGAAGGATTGAAGGCTGGAGGAGAAGGGGACGACAGAGGATGAGATGGTTAGATGGCATCACTGACTCAATGGACATAAGTTTGGGCGGGCTCTGGTAGTTGGTGATGGACAGGAAGGCCTGGGGTGCTGCAGTCCATGGGATCACAAAGAGTCAGACATGACTTAGACTGAACTGAACTGATGAGAACTTTATTATTACATTTTCATTGCACTGGCAATATATGAGTACTGTGTCCTTTAAAGCCTGTACGGAGTTACAGATAAATCTGACCCCCTTCCAGCGACCTCTCCTCTTCCCTAATGGAAAGCTCTGTGACAGGTGCATTTCCTGCAGACAATTTTTATACACATTCATACATATATACCCTTATAAAATCCTTGTGAGATACATCTATGTTGATACTTACAGAGCTGCTGCTGCTGCTGCTGCTAAGTTGCTTCAGTCGTGTCCGACTCTGTGCGACTCCATAGATGGCAGCCCACCAGACTCCCCCATCCCTGGGATTCTCCAGGCAAGAGCACTGGAGTGGGTTGCCATTTCCTTCTCCAATGCATGAAAGTGAAAACTGAAAGTGAAGTCTCTCAGTTGTGTCCAACTCTCGTGACCCCTTGGACTGCAGCCCACCAGGCTCTACCACCCATCGGACTTTCCAGGCAAAAGTTCTGGAGTGGGGTGCCATTCCCTTCTCTGACTTACAGAGCTAGCTCCCTCTTTTAACCACTTTGTGAATCACGTGAAATAAGCATGTCATGTTGTATTCGTCTCTTCCCCTGTTGATGAACACTAAGCTTTTTCATTTTTTTACCATTACAAATTCCTCTTTGTGGACCTCTTTGCGTGCAGCAAAGCAGTGTATTTTGCTAGTTAATTTCCAGCTCTCTACTTACTAGCTGTGGGACCTTGGATGAGTTGCCTAAACAATCTGAGTTTCATTCTCCTCATCACAGAGTTGTTACAATGATTAGATGAGTTAATATATATCAGGTGCTAAGTTACAGGTCAGAACATAGTAAGCACTTCATAATGTGAGTGTAATGGGAACCCTGAGATACACTCATTTTTTAGTTTAGTTGATATTGCCAAAGTGCCCTCCAAAGGAGCCACACAGACTTAAAATTCCTCAGCAGTACTAAGAGTACTCATTGTTCTAATTCATCTCAACACCTTATATTATCAAACTATTTTATTTCCTCTTTTGTCCAATAAGAAAATCCAGTGGTATTTTAATTTGCATTTCCTTGATTAGTAGTGAATATGGATAGTTTTACATACTTATTAGCCAGTTGATTTCTCCTCTAAGTTATCTCTAGCCATTGTTCATTTCTGTTTTTGTAGACTTTTGTCAATTTTTAAAAAAATATATTCTTGATACTAATTCTTTGTTACCTGCTGCAAATAATATTTTCTCTCAGTCTGCCACTTGTTTACTGTAGCTTAAAATATATCTGTCTTTAAGAGATTGAATTTTGTGGGGCCACAGTCTGTTTTTATATGTGCTTCAGGCCTCAAGATAAGATTTGAAACCCAGCTGTGCTGCTTACTGACCCTAAGATCTTAGACAACTTGCATAATCTCTGAGTGCCTTCATTTCCTCAGCTGTAAAATGAGGGAATGAGGGTAAAATAACACATGCCTCATATGTTGTTGTGAGGTGGATGAGTTAATACATGCAAAGTGTCTCGCCCAGAGTAAACACCATTTTCTCTTTTGTATCATTTTTTATGTTTTCCATTATTAAGTAATCTTTCCTCAAAGCAAAGTCAAAAAGATATCTTTTGTGGTATAGAATTACTTTAATTTTGCTTTCTTTGCTCAGGTCTCTAAATGACTTGGGTTTTTTTTTAACATGTAAGATTGGTATCTACCAGGCTTCCCTGGTGGCTCAGACGGTGCATCACCTGCTTACAATGCGGGACACCTGGGCTCAATCCCTGGGTCAGGAAGGTGCCCTGGAGAAGGGCATGGCAGCCCACTCCAGTATTCCTGCCTGGAAAATCCCATGGTCAGAGGAGCCTGGTGGGCTTGAGTCCATGGGGTTGCAGAGTCGGACGTGACTGAGCGACTTCACTTTGCTGTCTCCCAGTTTTTACGTAATGACGGTAAGCTGTCTGTGAATCATTTGTAGAGGATTTTCTCCTCTGTTTTGCTGTGGTGCGTCTCTCACACACAGGTGCCTCATATATGTAGGGACCTGTTTCTGGAATCTCCGCTGTTACCCATTCTGCCACCAACACTATACCATGTTAGTTATTGTAACTTTATTCTGACAAGAAGTCTAATAGATTTATTCCCCATTAATTCTTTTTCAGAGTTGCCTTTCACATTCTTTGATATCAATTTTACAATCAATATCTTAGTTTTTGTTTAAAAACAGTGTTGGATTTTGGAGGATTGCACTGAATGTATAGGTTTTTCTGAAGAGAGGATATATTTCATAACATTGACTTCTCCCATCTATAAATTAGATGAAACTCCCCATTTCTGGTCTTCTTCTATACCCTTTGATAGGCTCTAGTGATTTTCTCTGCAGAGACAGTTCTGTTTTATTAGGTTTATTCCTACAGAACGTTGATTTTGTGTGTGTTACTGTTGTCAGTAGAATCCTTTTCTCTTTTGGATTCTAGCTGATTGAAGTGGGGGTTTGAGCATAGCCACGATCTGCGCCCTCTAGGATCATAGGCTTGCTGGTGTGAAGGGGCTGGTGTAACTCAGTAAAGCCATGACCCGTGCCTGCAGGGCCGCCCGAGGTGGACGGGGAAGAGGCAGAGTTCTGACAAAAGGTGGTCCCCGGAGGAGGACCTGGCAGCCCACTCCAGTACTTCCGCCTCAAGAACGCCAGGGCGGGTGTAAAAAGGCAGAAAGACACGACGGTGCAAGATAAGCCTCCCGCTCGGGAGGTGTCCAGTATGATACTGGGGAAGAGTGGACAGTCACCAACAGCTCCAGAAAGAATGAAGTGGCGGGGCAGAAGAAGAAACGGTGCTCAGCTGTGAATGTGTCTGGGGGTGAGAGTAAAGCCTGATGCTGTAAAGAACAGGACTGCATAGGAACCTGGAATGTTAGGTCCATAAACCAAGGTAAACTGGATGTGGTCAAGCAGGAGATGGCAAGATTGGACATCAGTATCTTAGGAATCAGTGATCTAAAATGGATGGGAATGGGCAAATTTAGTTCAGATGACCGTTATATCTACTTCTGTGGAAAAGAATCCCATAGAACAAATGGAGTAGCCCTCATAGTCAACAGAAGAGTCCAAAATGCAGTACTTGAGTACAATCTCAAAATAACAGAATGATCTCCAGTTGTTTCCAAGGCAAACCACTCAACATCACAGTAATCCAAGTCTGTGCCCCGACCACTGATGCCAAAGAAGGTGAAGTTGAATGGCTCTATGAAGACCTACAGGTCGTCTAGAACTCACACCAAAATAAAGATGTCCTTTTCATCACAGGGGATTGGGATGCAAAAGCAGGAAGTCAAGAGATACCCAGAGAAACAGGCAAGTTCAGCCTTTGAGTACCAAATGAAGCAGGGCAAAGGCTAACAGAGTTTTGTGAAGGGAACACAGTGGTCATAGCAAACAGCCTTTCCCAACAACACAGAAGGCAGTTCTACACATGGACATCGCCAAAGGCAAATACTGAAGTCAGATTATGTTCTTGGCGCTAAAGATGGAGAAGCTCTGTACAGTCAGTGAAAACAAGACCTGGAGCTGAGTGTGACTGAGATCACGAGCTCTTTATTGCAAAATTCACGTGTAACTTGAGGAAAGTAGGAAGAACCACTAGGCCATCCAGGTATGACCTAAATCAAATCCCATGTGATTATACAGTGGGAGTGAGAAACAGATTCCAGGGATCAGATCTGATAGACGAGTGCCTGAAGAACGATGGACGGAGGTTCATAACATTGTACAGGAGGCAGCGACCAAAACCATCCCAAAGAAAAAGAGATACAAGGAGACAAAGTGGCTGACTGAGGAGGCTTTACGAGTAGCCGAGGAGAGAGAGAAGCAAAAGGCAAAGGAGAAGAGGCAAGATACGCCCAACTAAATGCAGAGTTCCAGTCAATAGCAAAGAGAGACAAGAAAGACTTCTTAAGTGAACAACGCAAAGAAATAGAGGAAAACAATAGAATGAGAAAGACTAGAGGTCTTGTCAAGAAAATTGGAGATTATTAAGGGAACATTTCATGCAAAGATGGGTACGAAAAAGGACAGAAATTATAAGAACCTAACAGAAGCGGAAGAGATTAAGAAGAGGTGGCAAGAATATACAGAACTATACAAAAATGGTCTTAATGACCCAGATAACCATGATGGTGTGGTCACTCACCTAGAGCCAGTCATCATGGAGTATGAAATCAAGTGGGCCTTAGGAAGCATTACTACAAACAAAGCTAGTGGAGGTGATGGAATTCCAGCTGAGCTATTTCAAATCCTAAAAGATGATGCTGTGAAAGTGCTGCACTCAATATGCCAGCACATTTGGAAAACTCAGCAGTGGCCACAGGACTAGCAAGAGTCAGTTTTCATTCCAATCCCAAAGAAAGGTAATGCCAAAGAGTGTTAAAACTAACATTTAACATTCATGCTCTCATTTCACCTTCTAGCAAGGTTATGCTCAAAATCCTTCAAGCTCAGCTTCATCAGTTCAGTTCAGCTCAGTCACTCAGTCATGTCTGACTTTTGTGACCCCATGGACTGCAGCACGCCAGGCCTCCCTGTCCATCACCAACTCTTGCAGCTTACTCAAACACATGTCCATGGAGTCGGTGATGCCATCCAACCATCTCATCCTCTGTCATCCCCTTCTCCTCCTGCTCTCAATCTTCCCCAGCATCAGGGTCTTTTCCAATGAGTCAGTTCTTCACATCAGGTGGCCAAAGTATTGGAATTTCAGCTTCAGCATCAGTCCCTCCAATGAATAGTCAAGACTGACCTCCTTTAGGATGGACTGGTTGGATCTCCTTGCAGTCCAAGGGACTCTCAAGAATCTTCTCCAATACCACAATTCAAAAGCATAAATTCTTTTGGTGCTCAGCTTTCTTTATAGTCCAGCTCTCACATCCATACATGACTACTGGAAAAACCATATCAGTATGTGAATCAAAAACTTCCATATACACAATCTGGATTTACAAAAGGCAGATGAACCAGAGATCAAATTACCAACATTTGTTGGATTATAGAGAAAGCAAGGGAGTTCTAGAAAAACATCTACTTCTGCTTCATGGACTATGCGAAAGCCTTTTGATGGGTAGATCACAACAAATTGTGGAAAATTCTTAAAGAGATGGGAATGAGTACAGACCACCTTACCTGTCTCCTGAGAAACCTGAATGCAGGTAAAGAACCAACAGTTAGAACCGGACATGTAACAACAGACTGGTTCAAAATTGGGAAAGGAGTAGGTCAAGGCTGTATATTGTCACTTGGCTTATTTAACTTCTCTGCAGAGTACATCATGCAAAATACCAGGCTGGATGAAGCACAAGCTGGAATGAAGATTGTCAGGAGGAATGGCAATAGCCTCAGATATGTGGATGATGCCTTTCTAATGGCAGAAAGTGAAGAGGAACTAAAGAGTCTCTTGATGCGGGCTGAAAGTGGAGAGTGGAAAAGCTGACTTAAAACTCAACATTCCTGAAGCTAAGATGATGGAGTCTGGTCCCATCACTTCATGACAAATAAAAGGGGAAAAGGGGAACAGTGATGGATTTTATTTTCTTGGGCTCCAAAATCACTGTGGACAGTGATTGCAGCCATAAATTTAAAAGACCCTTTCCACGGAAGCAAAGCAAACCCAGACAGTGTATCAAAAGCAGAGACATCACTTTTCTGAGAAAGCTTGGTCTAGTCAAAACTATGTTTTTTCAGTAGTCATGTATGGATGTGAGAGTTGGACCATAAAGAAGGCTGAGCCACTGAAGAATGATGCCTTCAAACTGTGGTGTTGGAGAAGACTCTTTTGAGAGTCCCTTGGACTCCTAGAAAATCAAGCCAGTCAATCCTAAAGGAAATCAACCCTGAATGTTCATTGGAAGGACTGATGCTGAAACTGAAGCTCCAATCTTTTGGCCACCTGATGCAAAGAGCCAACTCACTGGAAAAAACTCTGATGCTGGAAAAGATTGAAGGCCAAAGGAGAACTGGGCAGCAGAGGATGGGATGTTTGGGTAGCGTCACTCACTCAGTGGACGTGAGCTTGAGCAAATATGCGGGGGTGGTAGAGGACAGAGGAGCGTTGTGTGTTGCTATCCATGGCGTCACAAAGTGTCGGACTCGACTCAGATGCCCGTCCTCCATTCTTGGTCCTGCAATAAACCTTCTCTGCTAAACAAAGAAAAAGCCCAACTGACTGTTGTTACTATATTGAAAAGCAGTTTTTTAAAATGCATCTCGTAACTGGCCACCTTACTCAACAGTCTCAATGTTTTTAATATTTTGCCAGTTTGAATCTCTTGAGCTTTTTAGGTAAATAATTGTATCTTCTGAAAATCCTGATCATTTTGTCTCCTTCCAGCCTTTCTGCTTCACATTTCTTCTTCTTGTACTGCCATTATCCAGGACCGTATATACCCTGGGTACTAGCAATGTCAGAGACATCTCTGGCTCCATCCTGACTCTCATGGACAGTAACTTACTGTACCTTCCTGTCTGATGTTTGCTGTGGGTTTGTTTTTTTCTAATTTTCAGAAGTCGATCATTTTTGGCCGCCCCGGCTCCTCGTGCTGCGCGCAGGCCCTGTCGAGTTGCTGGGAGTGGGGACTGCTCTCTGGTTGCAGTGCTGGGCTCCCGGCGCAGCGGCGTCTCTCGTTGCGGAGCGCGGGCTCGGGTGTGCAGACTTCAGTGGCCGAGGGGCACAGGCTTCGTTGTTCCCGGCGTGTGGGATGTTCCCTCACCAGGGATGGAGCCGGTGTCTCCTGCATTGCAAGGCAGAGTCTTCCCCCCTGGACCACCAGGGATGCCCCCGCCGTGGGTTTCAGCTGAACTCTTGGTGGGACTCTGCCACACTGTGCTGTTCCCGTAAGAAACAGTCAGCCTTAAAATTCCTTGTCAGCCTTCTTCCCCGGGAAAGCAGAAGTCCTAATATATTCACTTGTAATTTATCACTGATGGAGTTTTTAAGAAAGCGAGAATTTTAATTCACTTCATTCCCTTCTTCATTACTTTTCAAGAGAGCCAGGCCCAACTCCTCCGTTACTTCTCTTCCTGTAATGGGTACTTTTTTTGATTCTTGGATAGTTTATCCCAGTTACCCCTTGGCTAGACCTTCACCCGCTCTGGACATGTCTCCCCACCACCCGCACCCCACACTGTGAGCAGGTGACTGCAGATTCCGAACTGCATTTATTTGAGTGGCTCATGGTGAAGTCACTTTAGTTCAGTGTAGCTCTCCAAAAAGAATGTCGTGAACATACTTATCTTAAAAAGCAGATTCTTGGAATGCAACCAATGTATACCCTATATCTTAAGCCGTCTAGCTTCAGTAATAGTGAGGTAAATATAAACATATTTATTCACTTTCATCAAGATTGAATTTTATCCCAGAAATGTTTAACCCTTGAAGTAGAAGACAGCTCTGCCCTGGTCCCAGGGCCTGAAGTGTGCGGTTTACTGAATTCTGAAGGAGATTCTCTGGGGACAGCCAGCCTGAGCGTCCGTTCCCTTCGGTAGCCTGCCCCATCTCTGTACGCAGCCCACCCACTCACCTCTCTCGTCTCAAGATTTAACGTCTCAGAATGTGCTGGCAAGGATTTGAAGGAGGTGCTGCCGTTTGTATTTTGTTTTCTTCAACAATCCCTGAGGCACAGAGGCCTTAATTAGTGAGGAAAGGAAAATTGTGCCACTTAAGCTTATGGTGTAGGACAGACTAGAGAAATGTTTTACTTCAGGGCCGAGGAGGGGAGGTTTCAAAGGCCTCTGGAACTAATAGCTATTCTTCGTATTTCCATCATTCCCATTGTTGCTTAAGGATTTTAAAGACCATTACGTTCAACCACCTTGCTGAAGTTTCCTGTGCTCATTAGGCAAGACGGCTAATTATGGTTTGAAGCTCTGTTAGCCTGCAGAACGTGCAAGTTATGTGTAGCCACTGAGCAATAGACGTTGGTCACATACAGTAGGTGTCATTATTTGAAACTAATTTGACAGGCTTGAGACACTGTGCACAAATTGTGCTTCTTCTCATGGAAACTTGGTGCCATTGTTCTTCCTAAGCGCTCAGGATCCACTTAAGGAAGTTAATAATGAGTCTTCAAGATAGTCTCACTGAAAACACGCCCTTTGCTGTGTTTTCACTCAGTCTGCGTTGACTCAAAGTGTAGACTTTTCTGTTTAATTCTGTTCATTTATCCACCCTGCCCCCACTCCAGAATCTCAGGATAAATTGCTCTAAACATCTATTTATGTCCACTTCAGTGTACAGGTGGGGGCATGACAGGTCTGTGGATCGTAATTGCCACGGGGCAGGGTCCGTCCCTGTGGGTGCTTGCTGTGCTGTAGTCAGCAAAAGCGTGTTGGCGCGTCAGAAAGAACATTTCCTCAGCAGATCGCTGTCCCAGAACCATAAGTCTGCGGCTGCTGGGGACTTTCAGCATACCGCAGCTTCCCTAACTAGCGTTTCAGACCCTCGTAGGAAGAGCCCAGTCTGCACCGGCCGCCTGGACACCCACAGTGTGTTTCCGTAGACTCCTATGCTTAGTGATGGATTTGCTGAACTCCATCCTACCATGTACCCTCCCCCCAAAGAGCCTTAGCATCCCCAACCACTTCCAGGGCACCCTCTCATCATGCAGTCCGTTTACGCTTTGTGATCCAGTTCTCAGCCCACTTCTAGGAAGTCTTTTTGGATTATTCCAGCACCCATGGGGTTCTCTCTTACTTTGAACTGATGGCTCTTTACAGGGAATTAATTGTTTACAACTTTTTGGTCACATATCTCAATTTTATATATATCATCTTCTTGAATGAAACCAGGGTTCCTTTGAAATTTGAATGTATGGACATATTTGGCTTTAAAACCATATATTTTTCATCTGTCTTTCACCCAACCCGTACTTTCATTTTCCAGTACTTACTAGGCACTTAAAAATCATTTGTTGAATAAATGAATGGATTTTTCTGTATGCAGAAGACAGTATTTTGAATGTTCGTGAAACTAGCAAAAAAATCTAACCATAGCTGAGTAACCAAAATACATGAGGATTAGTTCTTAGCCTAATACTAAGTATAGGAGAATACCAAGTAGAGTCCTGTTGGATATTAGTTTGCTCGGTTGGTTTTTTGTTTGTTTGTTTTGCTCTGATTGGGAAGAAATGGGTTTGCAGCTGTTCTGACCTGGCACTGAGCTGAGATGACAGGGTTTGGTCCTGAGCTCATACGGGTATTGTGGCTATTGCATATGGAGCTGCTCAGTAGCAATGCCCAAAGGATGTCTGTAAAGTAATGTGGCTGCTCTTTAATCAATGTACTGGAGTTTTCCTATTTAAATCACTGTGGTCTCCTACAAATTAGTCCTCTTTTGAGACTATTCCTTATTCCCTGCACTGTAGTCGCACTTCATTGATCTTTACAAGGTGAACGTGTGAGGTGTACATGGGTGATGCGGCCAAGGAGAGGCAGAGGACATCAGGGTTGGAAGCGCAAATCAGCTGGTGACACTTGGCTCCGTTCATCAAAGAATTACTGTATCTGTCATGGAAGTTTTATCCACTTTACTAAGATATTAATTGTGATTCAGAAGTCGACTATATTTCCAAATCTGACTGGAAGTGTCTTCCATGCAGTCTAATACACATTACTTTCCATGCAGAATATGGAAACTGCTTTAGAGATACACCTAATTAAAAGAAAGTTAATATACCAGTAGTGTTATAAGTGACTGAAATATTACATAGTGTTTATGACCGTGTAGTTTCCCTGTCTTGTTCAAACTGTTTAAATGAGAATCCTTAGCTGCTTTTGAATCTCTTTGGTTAGGCCAGTTTACTATCTATGACAATTCCCGTTTATTAGTCACGTTCCTAGGTATGTTCTGCGCACCAGAACCCGGTTGCCCTCTCGCCTCCATGGTTTGTATCTGATTATTCGGGGGAGGGGGGGCGATGCTGGAGTCCGGTACTGTCAGCACATCTGGGCTCCAGTCCTGTCCCCACCGCTTGTTAGCGATGCTCCTTAACTCAAAGAACCGCATCTGGTCTGGAATGTAGCCCCTCGTTTATATGACACAAGCAGCGTTTACATCACAAGAATGGGACGAGGATTAACTGCGGAAATCCAGATAGCACTATTCATAAACTGTCACTCCCTTTGTTATTACTGTGTTATTCATAGTCTGTCTTGTGGATGCTCTATCGCTTTCTCTTTGTTTTTAAATTAATTTTTAGTGGAGTTTACTTGATTTACAATGTTGTTAGTTTCTGCTGTACAGAAAGGTAAATTGATTGTACATATACATGTATCAGCAGACGCTGATATGTGTGTATACACACCACATATGTGTATGACACATATGTGTATATATACCAAGAATGGTATACAAAACCACTCTTTTGTGGGTTATTTTTCCATATAGGTCATTATACAGTATGCCTTCTCTTTTATTTTGCTTTTATTTGAAGTAGTTTTTACCCATTATGCTTTAGTGTATGAAGCTTGAAGTATTATAGCAAATTCTGGATGTATGTGCTAAATATAATATATCTTGAATACCTTTGATGTTTAAGGAACATGCTTTCACAAATATGTATTAATTAATTCTATGTATTAATAGAAATTATTCTCAGTATTTGATTGGCCTGTGATCTAGTTTCCAAAAAAGATGAGAATGTATATTTAGATCTAGGGAATTTAACTAGGGCTACTAAACTCCCCTGGGGAAAGTCTGCTTCACGCTTGCAGCCTGCCTCTTCCTTCTCAGTGTGTTTGGGCCTAGCGTTAGGTTGGTTCCCAGCGTGATCATGTCCTTCTGTTCTTGCTGAGTTTGATTGCAGTTCCCTACATCATGCTCAAGAAATGGTGCCGGGGCACGAAGGTAGACCCACAAATCACCATGAGCTGCCTGAGGCAGGTGAGGCCCATGGTGGCTCAGAGGTTAAAGCGTCTGCCTCCAATGCGGGAGACCCGGGTTCGATCCCTGGGTCGGGAAGATCCCCTGGAGAAGGAAATGGCAACCCACTCCAGTATTCCTGCTTGGAGAATCTCATGGACAGAGGAGCCTGGTGGGCTGCAGTCCATGGGGTCACAAAGAGTCAGACACGACTGAGTGACTTTACTTACTTACTCTGTGATTTAAGCTGAAGGCAATCTGACTAAAAGAGAAAAACCACAACATGGATTTGTTATGTGGTATGAACAAAAGATAAAACACATAGGGTGCATTAAAAGAACAAGTCTGCACTCGCATAGTGGGATATGAAGTTTTACTGTGAAAACGATTCGATGGACAGAGGCTTGAAGATAATCCTTTAGTCTGTGGGTGAGTTATGCCTTGAACGACATATCCAAAGACAGGAGACGGACTCTCATGTGTGCGTCTGCTGTGTGCGTGTACGCGTGGTGTGTGTCGTGTGTATCTGTGTGTGTATACGTACATATGTTGTGATTGTATGTTCAGATTTACCTATAACTGGCTGTACTTAACTAAAAATATCTGTAGGTATGCATATTTGATCTATTTTAAGGTCTCATTTTTCACAGTAGAGACCAAGCACGCATTATTCCACAAATAGTAAGCAAATGGAAGTCTCGAGATGCTCCACACGCCTTGTTTTAAGGGGATAGTTGCTTAGTAATCGGGGGGCTTCCCTGGTGGTTCAGATGGTAAAGAATCTGTCTGAATGCAGGAGACCCAGGTTCAATCCCTGGGCCGGGAAGATCCCCCTGGAGGACGTGGCAGCCCACTCTAATATTCTTGCCTGGAGAATCCCATGGACGGAGGAGCCTGGCGGGCTTCATGGGGTCCCACAGAGTCCCTGCAGTCACAAAGAGCAGGACACAGCTGAAGCAACGGGGCATGCATGCAGACTGATAATATGTCAGCACTGAAGTGGTTGTTTTATACCGTTGATCCTTCAGTAACTTTATTTGGGGAAAATATGTCTATTATGTCCCTGCTTTGGGGTGCAAGCCCTAAACTGGGTTTTGTAAGTAAATAACATTTTTTTCATCTTTTCAGTCTGCTTAATATGACTGGAAACCAGAAAGCTCTGTTTCTGTGAAGGCTAGATTAAGGCAGGGCAGAAGGAGGGGCAGGGAAGCCAGCTGACCCGGGTCGTGGGTCGGCAGGTGGTGATAAGGCTCCAAGGAAGCGCAGAGGCAGTGGGCGTGCAGAGTCGGGGGAGGCTGAGAGCGGCCTTGGGGTGGAATCAACAGGACAGCCGAGGGAGCGGAGGCAAGGACGCCTCTCCTGCCTCTGATCCGGGCAACTCATGGGTGCCACCTCCTGGTTGGGAGGCAGAGGAGTCGTAGGTCTGGCGTCAAGAGTGGTGAGTTTATCTTGAACACCTGTAGAACATCTAGGTGAGGTCCCAGGTGCAAAAATGCAATATGGAGCTCTGAAGAGAGGCACTAGGCTTGGAGTCATCAATGCTTTAAAAGTTCATTCTTGTATATTGAATTGCACTGATTTCAAAGTCAAAATATTTTTCTTATAAACATGCAGTTACAGTGGATTCGGGAAGGCTGCCCTTGTAGTCCCTGTATCGTGTGACCAAGGCTTCCCTCCTCCCAGCTTGTGATGTGTGCTTTGATGGCCTCAAGAAAGCCAATTCAGAGGGGGAGGGATGAAGATGGACAGGGAGAAATTGCTTGGAAAGGTGTAATAGTCAAGTTCAGATCATGGTGTGAAAGTGAATGTCCATCATTCTGCATTTTGCGCTATGATGATTTTTGCTTTTCTTGGTTAGTTTTGATAGGATTGTTTCTCCCCAAGAAAACTGTGAACCCCTCATAGTTACAGAAGTGTCTTCCGCGTTTTCCCCTTGCTCTGCCCTCACCTATCATCACGCCACACCACCTATGTCCCCCACCACAGCTCTTTCATATAAGAACACAGGCTTTGAGACCAGGCCGACCTGGCTGTGAACCCTAGCTCTGCTCTTAACTGGCCACACGACCTGGGGTAAGTCCATCCGCGGCTGCCCTTACCTCTCCCTGCTCAGTGTGCTTTCCTGCAGCATGAGGCCTGTGCTGACACTGCTCTTGGGCGGCTCGCTTGCAGTTGCAGTGTTTAGTCTACAGAGAAGACAGTCTGATTTGGTCCAGGCCAGTTCTGTGCAGCATTACAGTGAGGATGAGATACTGTGTCTATAGGATCCTGAGGGTGCTCAATAAATAAATTTTTCAGTAACTGTTTTATGATTGACTACTACTACCATAAATATGCCTCAATTAACTATTTTCAAAATGATACCAAGGAAAGTTCAGTTGTGTTGGACTCTTTGCGACCGCATGAACCGCAGCACGCCAAGCCTCCCTGTCCATCACCAACTCCTGGAGTTCACTCAGACTCACGTCCATTGAGTCCCTGATGCCATCCAGCCATCTCATCCTCGGCCGTCCCCTTCTCCTCCCGCCCTCAATCTTTCCCAGCATCAGAGTCTTTTCAAATGAGTCAGCTCTTCGCATCAGGTGGCCAAAGTATTGGAGTTTCCACTTCAACATTAGTCCTTCCAATGAATATTCAGGACTGATCTCCTTCAGAATGGACTGGTTGGATCTCCTTGCAGTCCAAGGGACTCTCAGGAGTCTTCTCCAGCACCACAGTTCAGAAGCATCAAGTCTTCAGCGCTCAGCTTTCCTCACAGTCCAGCTCTCACACCCTTACATTGCTTAAACTGAAAATCTAAAGTGAAATACATATAGGAAGAAACGTCTCTACATAAGGTCTGTGAAATAATGCGGTATTTTCCAGAAGTATGTTGCCTAAATCTTTTTGCTTAAAATTACAAATCAAGTTACATTTAAAAAGACAAAATCAAAATGATTGAATGGTTTTCATTTTTATTATATAGAGGTTGATGAAACGCACATGAAAATTCTTCAGTCTCATAAGTTACTGAGATAAAACATATTTCTGTTCTCTTCAATTTTTATTCAGTCAATGCCGTGAATGATGATTTTTATTATACAAACTACAGTGAAATTTCAATTGTCTGGAGATCAATTATCAACCAACTTCAACTTGAACACAAACCCAAAAGCCTGCAAGTTATTTAAAAAAAAAAAAAAACCTGTGCAATTAAAATAGATAACACAAAGTACGTGCATAAAATCTCTGTGCTTTTGTTTTTAAATTTCCATAATAAGAACTTTTAAAAAATAAAGGCAGATGAGAAGAAAGTACAAAAAGATTTTTTTAGATAGTCTTGAAGATACATCACCTTCAGATAGTTGCTTTACTTTATGGAAAAAGGAAAACAACCTTTGAGGTACCAGACTTTGCTTAGCTGGTGAAGGATCATGCTTGCTCAGCTTTTTGAAATCTTGAAGTGTTCATGACTCTGTCTGTGCCTCCTGCCCTAGCAGGGGGACGGTGTGAGGGTGGAGGAGCCCATGGGACCCCCTCTTCTTGCCTGTCTCCCTGGTAATTCTAGTTGTATTAGTACTGTACCAATAGTAAATATTTCTTTAAAACCCACTCCGTGATGTCATGTTGGAATCCATATAAGTAAATTTAAATATTTTCAAAGAACCCTCTTGTCCTTTCCTCCTGCCAAACCCATTCATTCCAACTTTATATATTGTGACAAGTGAGATTATCTGATTTCTCAAGCTGTCCAACAACCTGGAGTCGCTGAAAAAATAGCTGTGACAACAGGAAGAGAGAGAAATACATAGAAGGATGTGAAACCATGCAGCATAATGTGGGCACACTTAGAGCAGAGATTCCAAACCGGCGCCTAGGGGCCACATCCATCTCCCGAGCGTGTTCAGCTTCACTCCCAGTCTGTCCCTCTGCACTGTGCTTTTGTTTGTGTTTCTTGATTACTTCCAGTTTGTAACGCTCAAGTATCAGGTGGTTCACATTTTACGAAGTTGATTTTACGTCTCCCATGAAGACCCGAAAGCACCGCCTCTAGTTCCTGAAAGGGACTAGTTCTGGAGAGTCTGGACTGACTGGAGTGATTTGACCCAGACGGCGGTGTCCGGTTCTCCGCTGCCCCCATCTCATGGAGGGCATTTCAGTATTCACAGTGCCCGCCCATCCTCCTTATCTCCCCAGCCCTGAGGCTCCGTGTTGGTTGTATTTGTCTACAGTCTGGCTAAAACGAAGCTGAAAAAAACATTTGTTCATCTGAGTCTCCTCAAAAATGAGGAATAGGAAGGTAGGCTTAATGGGCTGAGCGTTATTGAAAGAAAGGAAGCAAGTGAATTTTTTTATAGAGGAGAAAAATGTTTCAGTGTATAATATGCAAACAGTATGGGTCCATGTCAAAATAGTACAATAAAAGCAGCTTTGCTCATTTACTTGATCTGCGGGGCCCTTAGGCATTGGACTTAGTAAAGAGTCCATAGCTTGGAGCACAGCTTCTAATTACAGTAAAGCATAGTACTCAAGGGAGAGTTTTGCTAGGTCTGATAAATGCTTTGTAAAAAGATAAAGAAGTAGATAAAACTTTCCAGAACTATTTCAATCTAAAATAGTCAAAATAAGAAACTTTCAGAATATATGTTGAGGCATTTGAAATTGCCAATATTTAATAATTTTGACCCAGAAAAATGGTGGCTTCACATTGATTAACCTGCTACGAAGCAGTTTCTGCTACCTGCTTATTTCACTTATGTGGAATTCCTTCTTTTCCCACAATATCAAAAATGTGATGGTGATTTATCCTGGTTAATAAAATTCATAATACACTGAAGAATAGTTATAGATATTATGTGAAGCTTATAAAAGCAATTAAAACATGCAGTACCATGCTTATTACAGTCTGAAATACAGCTTATGTTCATGGATGAGATAATATACTCGCAGTGTAATGATTGAAAACGTTTTGCAGTTGATAAGCCCTTCATTATGAGAGGACAGTAGCTTCACAAATCTTCTAATCCCCTGAGATATAATGCTTTTTCTGGAGAGGCTTCTCTAATTTCTCATCCAATAAATATGTTCTGGAAATTAGCTGCACTGCACTTTGTAGGTTCTTCTCTATGGGTACAGCTTTCTCCTTTCATAGGCTTTATCTTGAAAAGAGATCATCACCTGAAATTCAGTAGATTTTATAAGAATCTTCAGCAAATGCAAAGGATTTAAATCGAAGCTTTGGAGGATGCAGTTTTATTTAAACTCTTTCGTTTCTTAGCGCCTGAACAGTTCTTCCAAATAACGTATTTAGTGCACACAAATAATTTCTAAGCTCATAGTGGTTACACTAAGCTGCATGCATATCTAAAAAAAATTGGAATAATAATTAGTAGAGAACTATATTATCTGATATTCCTTTGTTTTTGTTTAAAGCATAAAATTCTAGAGAACTAAAATGTTTAAATTCTGCTTTTTAACTTTCAAACCTATTATCACCGAGGATAAATTGCATTTCTTAAACTAATAATAGTTTGTTTATAACTGTATATATAAATATTTATGATATTACTGATTTAAGGGAACTGTCAATCATAGTCTGTTTTCTTGAAGACATCTTCCTCTGGACCTGAAAAATAGTTGGCTGAATTTAATGACTCTTACATATTTTGTGGATAGATGATGGAATGAATTAAATGGAAGCACAATACTATTTCATCAAGTTTGCTGCAATTAAATAGAGTTGAATTCTCCTACCAAAAAACATACTGAACGAAGTCATGTTAATATATTTATTTTAGCAAAAATAGTCCCTTTACTGAAAATATCCTTTTGCATAAAATGATAGGTGTTTACTTGTTTATTTTCAAATATCTCGAAGTAAAAACAGTTCTTAAGGCTTTTAGTGAAATCAGAAAAAGTGTTCAAATATGTTATGGAGGAAAGATTTAAGTTATAGAAAGTATTCCTTGAGAATATATGGAGAATTCTCAAGCATCTGGGATTCTATTTCAAATATTGTTTTACTCAGTGGTAAATATTGATATAATACTGCAGCTGATAAAATAAAGTATATCCCAATAGATTTTTAAAATAATCTATTTGCCCACATAGATAAACCTAAATATAGAGCAGAGTAATAGTGCAGGAACCAGGAATAACTAAGAAGATATTATTGTTTAATTAGGTTTAATTATATTTTCAGGATATACTGCTCACCCTGGATGCTAAGCTGTCCTGCTTTTACTGTACCTTTAATTTTTGCTTTTTATAGACTGGGTATTGGCAGCCCACTCCAGTGTTTTCCTGGAGAATCCCATGGACAGAGAAGCCTGGTGGGCTATAGTCCATAGGGTCACGGAGAGTCGGACACGACTGAAGTGAGCCAGCCTGCGTGTAACACATATACATACAGAGAGACTGACCTTTCCTTTAATCATATAGTTCATTCAAGTCCCTAAAAGCAATTTTTAATGAATGCCTAAAATTGAAAACAATTAGGAAAGGCCATGTTCTTTCTTAATAATTAAAATAGCTGATAATCCACATGCATTTATCTTCTCTTCCTCTTAAAATCTTGCTAAAGTGACATTAAAGGGATTTTTTTTTTTTTTTTTTGAGAAAGAGAGTAGGAAAGGATAAGAGAATGAGAGATGGCAACACATCTTTAGGAAACACAAATCAGAAGGAGGAGTGCTAGCAGCCCTAACAAAGCAGTGACACTCATAGCCTCAGCTCTCCCAGAGAAGCGCTCCATGACAGGTGAGCCAGTGCGGGTGAGCCTGTTAGCCTGCAGACCCCCTGCAAGTCGCAGCTCCTAGAAGCATCCGAGAAACTAGAAAGCCCTCGTGATGCGGTCAAAGATCCGCAAGTGACCGGATACTTAAAAGGAGCTTCTGCCATGAGAGAGATGAAAACAAGCTGAAGGGAGACAGAGGCAACGCAATAGCAGAAAAAAGCATCAGAACCTCAAGCACTGTTCTCAGAGCTAAGAAAAGCAATTACATCCTTGAGAAAGAACTGACTGCTCTGAAAGGAAGGAGAGGACGAGTTTCCAGACGGATGGGCCCACCAAACGCCCAGCGCCACGTATGGAAATAGGTCTACGTGAAGGTACGTCATTGGAAGGTTTCCATTGCTAAGGATGAAAAGGAGATTCTAGAAGCTACTCAAGAAAGAATTCAGGATTCATGCTGTAGATCAGCAATGAGTGGCTCCAGTTCTTTTAAAAGCCAAATCTCTTAATCACCACCATGTAGGTGGCAATTATTTTGCCACTGTTTGGCTCAGCAGTGCACATATATAAACAGTCGTGATAATTTAAGTAGCTTATCTTTTATTTACTCTCCATAACCACACTGAAAGCAAAGCAACAAAGATTTCCTTCTTCTTTCCTATTTTACTCTCTTTGTCATTTTGCATGCAGTAATCATACAGCAAGTATTAGGTTAACCTACGGTTCACCAGTTCTCTATGTAACTTGTTATTTCTCAATATTATAGAACTCTCTTTAACTTCATCCTCCCCCACACAAAAAAATCTTGGGGAATACTTCAGATTAACATGAAATTGGTATCCCTATTCAGAAAGGCACATCCGGCAGTTTTCCTATTAGAGCCGTGAATCGCCAAGTCCCTAGAGGTGGGCCTGCCAATCAGAGCCCCGGTTTCACATTCCAGAAATACTGAGGACGAGGTCACTGAAGCAGAAATCACGCGGATGAGGCGTCTCTCTCATCCACCGGCTGGCCCTGGGATCGGGCATATGGACGGAAGTGAAGTGGATGAGTCACGAGGGAGACAGGCGGGAAGCTCCACACTGCGACCCAGAAATGGTCCAGACCGTGGCTATTGGTAATGAGGAGCATCCTGAAGGTGGGACCTGAGCGGATGCAGGAGATGGCAGACTTGCGGTGACTCTGCCAGACGTGCCGACTCCCAGAGTCGCCGCAGACAGGCCTCGCTCGTACCCACCTCCCTACGTTTCCCCCAGATAGCCAGTCCCAGTCCTTCACAGAAGGTTTTGAAAGGAACAGATCTTTGCCTATCATTTTTTTGAGCAAACTGTTTGCAAGGTGGAGGTGGGGGGTGGGGCTGGAAGCAGGTCAGGCCAACAGAACAAGAGTGAGACACGTGGCTCTTGTGTCTAAGAGTTTTGTGGAAATGTCAGAAGGATCTGACGGGTTCCAGGGAGATAAATCACTACAGAATAATCAAGACATGCCTTGATGAAAGTATCAATTCTGAGAAATAAATCATGTGACTTCTAGACATTAAAAGCAAGACACATATGAAGGGGAAGAATCAGGCTGCACTTGGGTTTCTCCACAGCAGAAGTGAAACACTTGTCTCTGAAAGCTCTGAACATAAAAATAAGTATGACCCCCAAATTAAATATTTAGCCATGTTGTTCCTTAAATGTAAGAGTAGTAGTCTTTTTTAAGCATTCGAGAATTTAGGAATATACGATGAATCTTTCTTTGACAAAACAAAAAACAAAACTACTTAAAGATGTTACCTAACCACCCAGGAGAGCTAAAGGGCCTCTTGATGAATGTGAAAGAGGAGAGGGAAAAAGCTGACTTAAAGCTCAACATTCAGAAAGCTATGATCATGGCATCTGGCCCCATCACTTCATGGCAAATAGATGGGGAACAGTGGAAACAATGGCTGACTTTATTTTTCTGGGTTCCAAAATCACTGCAGATGGTGACTGCAGATGTGAAATTAAAAGACGCTTACTCCTCGGAAGGAAAGTTATGACCAACCTAGAGAGCATATTAAAAAGTAGAGACATTACTTTGCCAATAAATGTCCATCTAGTCAAGGCTATGGTTTTTCCAGTGGTCATGTATGGATATGAGAGTTGGACTATAAAGAAAGCTGAGCACTGAAGACTTGATGCTTTTGAACTGTGGTGTTGGAGAAGACCCTTGAGAGTCCCTTGGACTGCAAGGAGATCCAACCAGTCCATCCTAAGGGAGATCAGTCTGGGTGTTCATTGGAAGGACTGACATTGAAGCTGAAACTCCAATACTTTGGCCACCTGATGCAAAGAGCTGACTCATTGGAAAAGACTCTGATGCTGGTAAAGATTGAGGGCAGGAGGAGAAGGGGACCACAGAGGATGAGATGGCTGGATGGCATCACTGACTCAACGGACATGGGTTTGGGTGGACTCTGGGAGTTGGCGATGGACAGGGAGGCCTGGCGTAATGTGGTTCATGGAGTCGCAAAGAGTTGGACGTGACTGAGTGACTAAACTGAACTGAACTGAACCACCCAGGAGATTAATTAAAGTAAAAAAAAAAAATCTCAGGAATAAAAAACATCATAGAAAAGCTCATTATTTCACCCATTTAATATAGAACCAGAGCAAAACAACCATGAAAATTGTGGTTAGAAAAGTGTATGGAAATGTTGAAACCTGACAATGTAAAAATAATAACATACCTAACAGATAAGAGAGGAAGAAGAAAGAGGAAGAAATATTTGCCAGTGTTCTTATCTTTCCAAGAAAAGAGTCAATAGATTCTGTCCAGCATTAAAGTGTAGAATTTTTAAAATAGCTCAGAATTTTTTCATTTATGTAAACTTTGTAAAGAATTGCTGTCTTTTATTGTAATGTTTAGTTGAATTTCTATGATTCTTTTAATCTCAATTCAGTTTCTTTTCATTAAATTCAAGTAAAACCAATTACTTTAAAAAATCATATATAATAATATATACTTCTGAAATTATTTTTATTTTGCCTGGCTATATGCAGAAGATGTTGGAAGAATGCTTACCAAAGTTAGTGGTGGTATTTATGGATAGAGGGGTTTGGGGTAATTTTTAAGCTTTCTTGGACTTTCCTTTATTGATTTAATTTTTATGATAAGTTGTACCATTTTTACCAACTCAATAGAGTCATTGTTTAAAAATCAAGGAACCGAATAAAGTTATTTTGATTAGACTGCTAAAAAAGTATATACAGATATTTCAGTAACATCTAACAACAGAACACGTGGTTTTAACTGAGCCGTATTCGTATTTTCTGCTGGTGACTCAGCTGAGCGCTGTTGAGGACCCTGTGGGGGCTATTTGTGTAGTTGTAGAAAATACCTGAGCCGTCCTGTGCATGGTTTTCTGTGTCAGTTAAGATTGTTCGGTTGCAGGTAACAGAAACCAACAGAGGCTACTTTAAGTGAAAACAGAAGCACAAAGGCAAAGGCAGTGTTGGAGGAAACTGGGCTGACCGCCAGAACCAAAGACCGGAACTCAACAGAATGGCCTGGGGCGGCTAAGTGACTGGGACTGAGAGTGTCCCTTCAGGGAAGCTGCCCCAGCGTGCGTGGTCTCCGTTGCAGGCAGAATGCAGAGTCCTGCTGGGGAGTGTGTTTAGTCAAGTTTGGGACTCATGCCCTGGAGAAGGGAGGGGACCTTTGATTCCAAAGTACACCCATGGAAAGGGCAGTGGAAGGGTCGCTTCCAGAAACTGCGGATGCGTGGACACTGGGCAGATACAATTACCAGTGCCCCCTATGTTTGTCTCACTCTAAGCTTGCAGAAAAGTAAGCCTCTTTCTTACTCAGTATGCCTCTAGAGGAATTAGCTGATTTAGTTTCTTTATCAGATCTGTTCCTTCATTCCTTTCAAAGTAATTACAGGCTGCTTCTTCCCTGTCTCATGACACTGATTATTAGCTAAAGCTAATTCATCAGCTAGATATAGGTGAAACACCTTTAGCTATCTTTCAGGAAAAGCTTAGTAAATTATTTGTCATTCTCCAGCCCAAGAAACGTTCTCTCTGTAAGTAAAAGTTTATTAGATACCGTGAGAGGTCTCTAGGTTCAGCCATTTTCTGTCCTAGCTATAATTAGAAAGCTAGACAAATTATATCAACTCCTAGGGAAAAAAATCCACACACATACTCTTTTTAATAAATCCAATTTACTCTATTTGCTTGGTATTAACAACTGTTAATGTTATGTCCAAATTCCCTTCCTTCCTCGTTGAAAAGAACTCTGTCACTACAGCCAGGACATACAAATGATAGTTAATTACGTGGCACAGAGGGTTGTGTGATTCATCACTGCAACGTGGAAGTGAATGCTGCCAGCTGTCAGCTTTTTCCAGGCTACATACTGTTGTATGGTTTACGTCCCAATCAATGGTGGCAAAGCTCCAGAAAGAAATACTACCTAGGAGTCAGAGACTCATTAAACCGATCAGTCTATAGCCCTTCGTCAGTGATTTCCCAACCTAGCTGGGCGTCAAAATCACTTGGTGACATTAAGGGGAAAAAAGGGAGAAGCAGAAAGATACAGCTTCCTGGTGTCCAGCCCTGAAGGGATGGGTCAGGAGGAAAGTCAGGATTTTCCAGGGCCTGGGGTTTATGCAGTTTGGGGTGTCTCTTTAAGAAGAGAATGCAAAGCATCTTGCTTTAACAGATTTTACAAAAATCCTTTACCATGTGGATACATTTCTAGGACCTGGGTCCTGGTAAAGGTCCATGTTGATGACGGACCCTGAAGCTTAACTTCATTAGCTTCAAGGTGGGCCACGTGTAGACTAGGCCTGGGGATTAACGTGTGCTTGCCTGTCTGCGTCTGTGTGTGTGTGTCCCCGTGAGCGTGCCTGATCCAAGGTCCCGAGAGAGAGGACCCAGGGCTGGGACTCTGCCTTCTCCCTCGGAAACAAAACGAATGGAGAAAGTGTAGTGTTGTCTGCATTTCAATCCAGTCCTGCACTATACTCTGAACTCTCAGGCTGAAACACTTTGAATTTCATGTTCTACTGACTTTGCCCTTCTTGGGGCCGAAATGTCCGTTGGCAGAAATTGTTGCCGGTTTCTAAACTCGTTCACACGCAGGACAGCGGCCTCCGAGTTACAGCTGCCCTGGTTACAGTCAGGGAGGAGTCACTGCACTCAGCTTCCTGTGTTTCGCTTTGGTTTACAAACAGCCTTTTGCTGTTTTCCCATGATTTCCCATGATTTCAGATACTGAATTTTGGCGCCAGTCAGTGTGTTTGTGTGCCTTAAGGAGTGCCGAGCGGGAGAGAAATGACATTATGGAAATGTCAAGTTCTTCACTTTACTCTGGTAGAATTGAATGATCTGTCCAATAGAGCTCTAAAAAAATAAAAAGTGTTTAATCCTCTGTGAAAATAAAACATGCCTCATGTTGAACATCTGTAAATGAACAAATATTTAAGGAAAAATATGTTACCCACAGTTTCCCCCAAAGATACCTGCAGTCATCACAGTGATTAATACACTGTGGCTACTCAATACATATTTTTAGAACAAAAGAATTATATGAACTCCAGAGAATACAAGCAAAACCCTTTTCTAAGTTTTTTCCCTAAGTTCCTGTGATTATGATATCTAAAATACATATATTTAAATGAACATATATTGAGTTCTCACAAGTAAAGGCCCTGTGCTCAGTAATGATGATGTAAAGATGAAGCAAGGTGGTCCTTGCTCCTCTCAGTGGAATTTGTATCCAGTAGAAGAAGCCCACTAAATCCCTGCCAAAGCAAGGACACCTAGAGCAGCTATGTAAAATCACATGCAGGGAATTTCTTCCAAATCCCAGTGCGCCTAGCGATTTCTTTTCCCTGGACATTCTTGACTGTTCTCTTTGTCTCATTCCACATCCAGTCCATCAGCAAATCTTTAAAATCGGCTCACAAGTCGACTCCTCTCCCTCTCTTATTAAGCTACCTGAGCCAAGCCACCATCCCTTCTTATCTAGGAAATTGCAATGGCCTGCTTATTCACCTGCCTGATTCTGTTCTTGCCCCCATACAGTCTGTTCTCCATCCAGAAGCTGGAGAAGTCCTTTGAAAATTTTTCAGCTCATAACAACAGCCTTCTGCCACAAATTCTCCAATGTATTCTCGCTTTATTTAGAGCAAGAGCCAATGCCGTTCCATTGGCCTAAAAGATGGTCTTGCCCAGCCCCCCTTTCCGCCACCTCCCCAGTCTAAAGTCTGCTGTTCACCATCTTGCTCTTTGGCTCACTCTAGAGCAAGCCAGGAACCTGCCTCCCTCATGGGCTTGGCACGAGGTTTTCTCTATGCAGTGCCTTCCTCAGACATCTGCCTGCAGGACTTGATGTCCTCCCCTCAGATCTTTGTTCAGATGCCACTCTCTCTGTGAGGCCTTTCCTGTTTGTCCTAATTAAAACCAGACCACTCCTACCCCTGGTCCCTGCTTTATTTTTCTCCAAAGCACTGTTACCACTCAAAATCCCATATATGCTTATTATTTATTTACTTTCATAATACAAGCTTCAGAAGCTTTACCCCCAGATGCTGAAACACGCCTGGTGCCTCGTAGGTGCTCAGCTAGCATTTGCTGAAAGACAGAGGACGACGCACTCACGCTGCTGGCGCGCCTCCGTGCTCTCTCTCCCTGTGGTTCCCTCTCTCTCGCTGTGGTTCCCTCTCTCTCCCTGTGGTTCCCTCTCTCTCGCTGTGGTTCCCTCTCTCTCCCTGTGGTTCCCTCTCTCTCGCTGTGGTTCCCTCTCTCTCCCTGTGGTTCCCTCTCTCGCTGTGGTTCCCTCTCTCTCCCTGTGGTTCCCTCTCTCTCGCTGTGGTTCCCTCTCTCTCCCTGTGGTTCCCTCTCTCTCGCTGTGGTTCCCTCTCTCTCCCTGTGGTTCCCTCTCTCTCGCTGTGGTTCCCTCTCTCTCCCTGTGGTTCCCTCTCTCTCGCTGTGGTTCCCTCTCTCTCCCTGTGGTTCCCTCTCTCTCGCTGTGGTTCCCTCTCTCTCCCTGTGGTTCCCTCTCTCTCGCTGTGGTTCCCTCTCTCTCCCTGTGGTTCCCTCTCTCTCGCTGTGGTTCCCTCTCTCTCCCTGTGGTTCCCTCTCTCTCGCTGTGGTTCCCTCTCTCTCCCTGTGGTTCCCTCTCTCTCGCTGTGGTTCCCTCTCTCTCCCTGTGGTTCCCTCTCTCTCGCTGTGGTTCCCTCTCTCTCCCTGTGGTTCCCTCTCTCTCGCTGTGGTTCCCTCTCTCTCCCTGTGGTTCCCTCTCTCTCGCTGTGGTTCCCTCTCTCTCCCTGTGGTTCCCTCTCTCTCGCTGTGGTTCCCTCTCTCTCCCTGTGGTTCCCTCTCTCCGCTGTGGTTCCCTCTCTCTCCCTGTGGTTCCCTCTCTCTCGCTGTGGTTCCCTCTCTCTCCCTGTGGTTCCCTCTCTCTCGCTGTGGTTCCCTCTCTCTCCCTGTGGTTCCCTCTCTCTCGCTGTGGTTCCCTCTCTCTCCCTGTGGTTCCCTCTCTCTCGCTGTGGTTCCCTCTCTCTCCCTGTGGTTCCCTCTCTCTCGCTGTGGTTCCCTCTCTCTCCCTGTGGTTCCCTCTCTCTCGCTGTGGTTCCCTCTCTCTCCCTGTGGTTCCCTCTCTCGCTGTGGTTCCCTCTCTCTCCCTGTGGTTCCCTCTCTCTCCCTGTGGCTCCCTCTCTCTTCCTGTGGTTCCCTCTCTCTCCCTGTGGTTCCCTCTCTGTCCCTGTGGTTCCCTCTCTCTCCCTGTGGTTCTCTCTCTGTGTCTCTCTGTGGTTCCCTCTCTGTCCCTGTGGTTCCCTCTCTCTCCCTGTGGTTCCCTCTCTCTCCCTGTGGTTCCCTTTCTCTCCCTGTGGTTCCCTCTCTCTGTCCCTGTGGTTCCCTCTGTCTCTCTGTGGTTCCCTTCTGCTCAATATCAAGACGCTTCCACAGCGCTCACTGGGCAGCTCAGCAACACCTCTCTTGTCACTAGCCTGTGTGTTTCTTAAATGATAGTTGCTGAAATCTCATCGTACTTTTCTGTACTCCAGGGCAGACAGATGTTAGCCGATGCCTGCTTGAAACTGATGCTGCCTTCACAGTGGTCTGGAAAATTCAGTTCAGAAAGGGGCCAAGCAGGAGAGATGACAGAGACACCACTGCACTTTTCCGTATCTACGAACCAACATATTTAAGCCCAGAATTTGCTTCTCATACAGTGAGGAAATCTAATATAATGTCAGGATTTTGAAAAGGATGCATAATTCTTTGATAAGTAATATATGTATTTATGCAGGCTGGAGTAAAAAAGAATCATTGAACCAGGGACTTTAGGTTCTCCACTAATGTTAGAGTGGTAAGGTTTTGTTTTGTTTTGTTTTTTTCTCTTCTCATCTCAAATTCTAAATTTAATAAGGAGATTGTCAGGGGAACCTAACATTCCACTCAAAGGGTTAGTTACCAGCAAATACAGCGCCACTGAAAATCAGAGTTGTGGATCAGATTCCTGTTCAATGAAGGCTAGTTCTAAATGCACCCCTTGTTCCTTACATTTTTGGAAGTCCCATATTCAGGAGTAGTTTCTACCTGCTCAATCACATTTGTGTCTTTCTGCATTAAAATAAAAATAGTCAAGAAGGGATAAAGGGGAGAAATATTTATTCTTGCTCCTAATGCATATAAAGACCTTTATTTTTAAAAAACTCCTTCATTTGAACTCTTACTTTTCCACTAGCTTGTTTATCTCATAGGAAGGAAAGCAGGCACAGCCTATAAATAATGCTTGTGTTTCCGTTTCAGGATGTATAGGGCAGGAGAGCCTCTTCCCTGAAAGGTCAAGGGCCACAGCCAGCTCGCTCCCTTCCTGAGTCAGACAGCTCTCCCGTGTTGCTGTTCGGAACGCAGTAAAGCAGAGTCACGTAAAATAAATGCCCTCTGTGCAGCATCCTGAAAATTCCAGCACAGTGCAGAGTTTCCACTCTAATGTTACCCACCGTTGTTGGACAATTTTTGTTTAAGATTTATTTTTCAGTCGATTTTTAGAGGTGTAGAGTTCCTAAAGTGAAGCGTACTCCACAGTCTTTGAAATTTTCACAAGGAAATGAGCATTTGGAAAGTCCTCAATGGCCTTATTTCTTCCCTTGAATTTGCTTTCATATTTTAAGAAACTTAAGACTTTTCATGTCTCCAGAGGATAGATTAAGTTTATTTTACTGGGAGTTTTCTTCAAATTACATGGAAAATTATATGTTGTCTAGAAAACTATTCTCTGCTATAGCCTAATAATAGAAAAAATATGTATGTGCTTTTCTTCTTCAGCAATTTCGTAGTTATGATAGCTTACTGAGTGGCTGCAAGGAGAGAGGCACTGAACTAGGGCTTTCTGGAAATGCCTGGCATGGGAAAAGGCACCAGCGTCATTAGCCTTTGGGGAGATGAAAGTGGAGCCCACGGTGAGGCGCCTCTTCATAGCCGCTGGAGCGTCTAAAATCAGAGAGACAGATACTACCAAGTGTTGGTGCAGCTGTGGGCCCACTGGAGCGTTCATGTTCCTGGTGGGAATGTAAACCGGCAGACCCACTTTAGAAAATGCTTTGGCAGTTTCTTAGGAAATTAAGCATACACTTAACCGTATGACCTATTAATCCCACTCTCAGGTATTTACCCAAATGAAATGAGAGCACATATTCCCACAAAGACACCTACACTAGTGTCCAGAGAAGCACTGTATCTAATAGCCAAAGAGCAGAGACAACCCAAACGCCCATCTGCACTGCAGTGGATGGCTTTTCAGCACTGAGAATGAATAGGCTTCCAGTACACACAGCAATAGAGATGAATCTCAGCAACATAATGGACAGCTAAAAAGCCAGAGCAAGTGTGTTGAGTAATTGACATTCAAGAATAAGAATACTGGTCTAGGCAGTTGGAAGTCGAGGTCGTGGTGATCCCTTTGGGGGAATAGCGATGACTGGTGTTGGGGATGAGGGTGCTTGAGGGGTGCTGGCCGTGCTGTGCGTCTCAGTCCAGATGCTGTTACTCTGCTGTGGCAACTTTGTCAGAATTCATCCAGTTGTTCCTGAGGACTTGTGCAGTTTTCTGCCTGCAGGTTATACTTCCAAAAAATATATTAAGACTATAAGAAAACTGAGTGACACTTGGTTTCCACAGATTTAGGGGTTCTAGGAAAACACGCTCCACATTCATTGCAGCAAAGACTTTACGTCTCGTGGGAAGACAGGCTTGTTGATAAATAATTCTAATACGAAACCAACTCTTAGAAGTGCTGCATTAGAGATATATATAAGTGCAATGAAGTAAAGGAAAATACTTAACAAAAAAAGGACAGCTGGCAAAAATGTTATGGACTGTAGTCACTGTTGGACTTGCTTCATAATGCTGCGAGGAACAGAATAATGTTTAAAAGTGGAAGTTGCATTAGAAAGAAAGTGAACATGAAGTTGACCCCCTGGACTGTAGCCCACCACGAGTCCTGCGTCCATGGGATTCTCCAGGCAAGAGTACTGGAGTGGGTTGCCATTCCCTTCTCCATACATTAGAAACAAAGGGATTAAAGCTTTGGATTATGTACAAGGAGTTGGGACTGTTGGAGAGACAAAGTTGTTTTCAAATATCAGAACACAGAAGATGTTTATATCCTTCAGGATGAGTTCCTCTGTTTTCAGTTGACTCCTTTGCCTGAGTTGTAGGTTATTTTGTTCCAGAGGTTCTCAGCCGTGAGTGCACATGGGGATCACAGGAGCTTTGATAGCTGCTCCCGAGTCAGAGTCTCCAGGGCCGGGACTCAGGTGTCTGTCCTCTTTCTAGGCGCCTGTGAGTCGCCCCCGCTGCAGTCCTGCAGGGACTGTCACCCAACAAGAAAGGCCTCTCTTTGTTTTGGGAGTTACTGTGGCTTTCACAAAGAAGAGCACTTTTCATATTTATCTCTTTGTACCTGTGCCAAGAAATTTCTTTGCAAATGGCTTTTATACAAGTATGACATGGAAGATGTTAATCCTACTGTTAAATTTTAGCCTCAGTTCTTTCAAGCACTGGGGTGTTGCTTCTGATTTTATTACAGGTACATGGACCCCAGCAGATGAGAGAGCTGGAAAGGATGAGATGGCACATGCAGGGCACTTGTTAATGCACTCACATGACTAATCTTTCTCCTATGAGGAAAAAAATGTATTTCTAGTCCTAACACTTATATATCAGATCTTTCAATGTAAAAGTAATACCTGCTTTCACTTAGAAAATTTTAGTCCTCTACTTAGTTCAGTCACTTGATATTGCATGTTAGCTTATCCATTTTCTTTCTCTTCGTTTTCAGATAAATTTTAGAACCACAGAAAAGTTGCAGAAAGAGTAAAGGGTTCATATGTATTCTTCTCCCAGCTGACTCTAATGTTGGCAGCTTACATAACTGTAGTGCAATGGTCAAGCAAGGAAATTACTTGATAAGATTCACTAAGCTGCAAATCTTATCCGGATTTTACCAGATTTTTCTGATTTCCGTGTCTGGTCCAGGATTCAGTCCAGGATGTCATGTTGTGTCATACCTAGTCGTCAAGCCTCCTACGCTCGTCCAGTCCGTGACAGTTCCTCATTCTTTTCTTATACTTCACTATCTTGATACTTCTGTTGACTACTGGTGAATCATTTATAGAATGTTTCTCACTTTGGGTTGCTGTGGTATTCTCTTATGAGTAGACTGAAATTATTTATTTTGGTGAATAATTATTTGCAGAAATAATTAGATCGCTGCAGTCCTGCGATCTAATCGCAGATTAGATAAACGTTCATATCTGTATATGTTATTACTAGTGTTGTCAGTTTTGATTATTTGGGTAAGGTGGTATCTGCTAAGTCTCTCCACTATAAAGTTACAACCCTTGGTAGCTGATAAAAACCTTTGGGGGCTTCCTTAGTGGCTCAGCAGTAAAGGTCTCCTGCGATGCAGGAGACCTGGGTTCGATCCCTGGGTGGTGGGGAAGATCCCTTGGAGAAGGAAATGGCAATCCATCCCAGTAATCTTGCCTGGAGAATTCCATGGGCAGAGGAGCCTGGCAGGCTACAGTCCATTGGGTCACGAAGAGTTGGACACAACTGAGCAACTAACACACACACAAATATCCTTAGCACTACGCCAATATGATGTTTCACCTCGAAACTTTCATTCACTGATTTCAGCATCCATTGGTATATCTTGCCTGCAATAATTAATACTGTGGTCTTCACCTGATAACATTTTTTATTTCCCTTATTCCTTATATGTTTATTAATAGGAGCTCTTCTTTTTTTTAATTTTTATTTTTACTTTATTTTACTTTACATTACTGTATTGGTTTTGCCATACATTGACATGAATCCGTCTCGGGTGTACATGAGTTCCCAATCCTGAACCCCTCCGCCTCCCACCCCATATCAACTCCCTGGATCATTCCTGTGCACCAGTCCCAAACATCCTGTGTCCTGATCGAACATAGTCTGGTGATAGGAGCTCTTCTATAACGTGCCCTCCCTTGGCTGTTTGTTTGTATCAGTATGAAGCTGTGAATGCTTGTTCAACTTTCTGAATCATAATCAGAATCCAGTATTATCATCATTGTTTATTTTGCTGCTCAAATTGTTCTAGCTGCAGCCACTGGCAGCTCCTTCTGATTGACTCCTCTGTCCTTTTGATATACCCTCACTCTTTTGTGAGCGCTTCTTTTTTTCTACAATTACAAGATGCCACAGAATCAGCTTCTATTTTACCTGTCCCAGGTCTGGAATTTTTCTAAGAAATGCTGATTCCTTTTATTCAGTTTACTGGAGAATGATATTTAGATCTGGGTGCTTGTAGCCCATTGTTATTGGGGTGTGCTTGGCCCTATTTCCACTCAGTGGAATAAGCTAGGAAATGTGTGTATGCATATTAAACCATGCATGCATGCTCATATACCATGTTTATTAGTTATTTCTATATGTATTTATCTGTCATGTGTGTCTAAAAAACCATGAGTTCATTCTCATATCCCTGATTCCAATTCAGTACCACAAGGTTCATTAAGCCCTTTTCTTATTGGTAACTTCTTTAACAGTGAAAAAACTAGCTCTCATTATTTATAATCTTGGATTATGCGTAAAGTGGTTACTGAATCGCTAACTCATACCCCTGCGAGAGATAGATTTCCTAACTGGAGTGCAGTAATTTGCTGACAGTTCTGTTTGGTTTTCACTTTACAACATTCAGTCACAATCGTGTTTCCAAAGCGACTTACTTCTTCATCCATCCCCTTCAGCGCGGCCGTATTACTGGTCCTGATCACGGTGTTCAGCTGTAACAGTTAGCTTCACTTCTTCCTGTCGGTGTTCTGCTTGGGCAGAATATCCTAGTTAGTTTTATTTTCTTTATTTTGGGAGATATATAAAACATTACTCTGGTTTAGAGAGTCAAGTTCAGTTCAGTTCAGTTGCTCAGTCGTGTCCGACTCTTTGTGACCCCATGAACATGCAGGCCTCCCTGTGCATCACCAACTCCCAGAATCCACCCAAACCCATGTCCACTGAGTCGGTGATGCCATCCAACCATCTCATCCTCTGTCGTCCCCTTCCCCTCCCACCTTCAAACTTTCCCAGCATCAGGGTCTTTTCAAATGAATCAGCTCTTCACATCAGGTGGCCAAAGTATTAGAGTTTCAGCTTCAGCATCAGTCCTTCCAATGAACAGCCAGGACTGATCTCGTTTAGGATGGACTGGTTGGATCTCCTTGCAGTCCAAGGGACTCTCAAGAGTCTTCTCCAACACCAGAGTTCAAAGGCATCAATTCTTCAGTGCTCAGCTTCCTTTATAGTCCAACTCTCACATCCATACATGACCACTGGGAAAACCATAGCCCTGACTGGATGGACCTTTGTTGGCAAAGTAATGTCTCTGCTTTTTAATATGCTGTCTAGATTGGTCATAGCTTTCCTTCCAAGGAGCAAGTGTCTTTTAATTCCACAGCTGCAATCACCATCTGCAGTGATTTTGGAGCCCCTCAAAATAAAGTCTGACACTGTTTCCACTGTTTCCCCATCTATTTCCCATTAAGTGACAGGACTGGATGCCATGGTCTTAGTTTTCTGAATGTTGAGCTTTAAGCCAACTTTTCACTCTCCTCTTTCACTTTCATCAAGAGGCTCTCTAGTTCTTATTTGCTTTCTGCTGTAAGGGTGGTGTCAAAGCTAGAGCTGAAGAGCCATTCCAGGCAGTGCGCGCCCCTCCTCCCCGCCGCGTGTCATGCCTTGTCCTCTTCTCCCCTCCCCCACCCGCCCACTGAGGGCAAACAGGCTCTGTGGTTTCTGCCATGTCCTTCCCATACTCCTTTCATACAAAAGAGCAGACTCCTGTTCTTAATTCTGTTATGCTTTGCATGGTGGTAGCATATCATGGAAACTCTCTTTGTACTTAATTTTTTCACTGAATGACTTGAAAGTTCCTAGTGATCTTCCCCCATTTAACTTTTTTAAAAGCCGCCTGGTGTTCCATTGTGAGATGTTTAACCACTCTCCAGTGTATGGGCATTATGCCGTTTCCATTATTTGCAACAATCAATTCTTTAATGAATAAACTTGTACATGTATAATTTTGTGTAATTAGAAGTATATATTCTTGGAAGGAAAGTTATGACCAACCTAGAAAGTGAAAGAAAGTGAAGTCACTCAGTTGTGTCTGACTCTTTGTGACCCCATGGGCTGTATAGCCTACCAGGCTCTTCTATCCATGGGATTTTCCAGGCAATAGTCCTGGAATGGATTGCCATTTCCTTCTCCAGGGGATCTTCCCAACCCAAGGATCAAACCCAGGTCTACCCACATTGTAGACAGACACTTTACCGTCTGACCTAGACAGCATATTAAAAAGCAGAGACATTACTTTGTCAACAAAGGTCCGTTTAGTCAAGGCTATGGTTTTTCCAGTAGTCATGTATGGATGTGAGAGTTGGACTATAAAGAAAGCTGAGCACTGAAGACTTGATGCTTTTGAACTGTGATGTTGGAGAAGGCTCCTGAGAGTCCCTTGGACTGCAAGGAGATCCAACCAGTCCATCCTAAGGGAGATCAGTCCTGGGTGTTCATTGGAAGGACTGACATTGAAGCTGAAACTCCAATACTTTGGCCACCTGATGCAAAGAGCTGACTCATTTGAAAAGACACTGATGCTGGGAAAGAGAGGGCAGAGGGAGAAGTGGACCACAGAGGATGAGATGGCTGGATGGCATCACCAACTCAGTGGACATGGGTTTGGGTGGACTCTAGGAGTTGGTGATGGACAGGGAGGCCTGGTGTGCTGCGGTTCATGGGGTCGCAAAGAGTTGGACACAACTGAGCAACTGAGCTGAACTGATTCAGGGTAGATTCATAGCAATGGCGTTCCTTTGTCAAAATTGACTACATACATGCTCATTTCATTCAGTTACTCTGTTTGCCTATGGAAACACCTTTCAGTGAGTTCATGTATTACCTTGATCATCATATGTTTCTGAATTACAGCTTTGAATTTGTGTGACTTTTTAAATTTAACTTTATTAGGGATACTTAGCATGTTAAAACGTATTAAAATTGCATTTGGGATAAGGGATTAGGCTTGCATAATTCATGCTTTGCCACGGCTTAGTAAGTGCCATTGTAATATGTCAGCAGCCCCTAGTAAAGGCAGTAATCGTGCGTTCCATTTACCCTGTCCTCCCCAGTGCAGTCTACGAGTTCATGATCACCGATGCAGAGGATTCAAGAACTCCAGCAGTGACACAGTGACGAAGCATTTATATAACGGTGTCATTTGCCCAGAGCTTTTCATGTTTCAAAACTCGTTCAAGTCTTCATTTTTAGTCCACTGGACCACTGTAGAATGGTGTGGGAAAATACCTAATAAGTCATTATATTTATGTAGTGCAAAGTTCTTTACACATGTTTTCTCACTTGACTCTCAGACCAACCCTGTGAAGTAGACAGAACAAATAGTCACCCTCCCTATTGTGCAGGTAAGGGAGCTGAAACACAGGAAAGTTACAGTGTTATTCTAAGTTCAACGTCTACTAAGGAGTAAGGTGGGAGGTGAATTTGAGACCATACCACAATACGGTTTAGCAGCTCATGGAAAATGAAGAAAATACCCAAAGGTAATTCACAGAGAGGTAAATTACTCAGTATATATTAGTCTTCATTTTTAGTCCACTGGACCACTGTAGAATGGTGTGGGAAAATACCTAATAAGTCATTATATTTATGTAGTGCAAAGTTCTTTACACATGTTTTCTCACTTGACTCTCAGACCAACCCTGTGAAGTAGACAGAACAAATAGTCACCCTCCCTATTGTGCAGGTAAGGGAGCTGAAACACAGGAAAGTTACAGTGTTATTCTAAGTTCAACGTCTACTAAGGAGTAAGGTGGGAGGTGAATTTGAGACCATACCACAATACGGTTTAGCAGCTCATGGAAAATGAAGAAAATACCCAAAGGTAATTCACAGAGAGGTAAATTACTCAGTATATATTTTGGAGTTTAAAGGTTGTCTTGGACCCTGTTTTACAGATACAGGGCAAATACTTGGCTACCTCTGAGCTGTAACGTTCCAATCCTGAAGGGTGGTAAAGGGAAATATATTCTGAATGCACACGGCCTCCTCCCCCCCACCCCACCCCCCGGCGCTGCTGCCGTGAGTGAGCCCTTGCTCGGAGCCAGACTGTCTGCATCTGCGCCCTCGTTTGGCCACGTGACAGGCGTGGGGCCCTGGAGAGGCGTCCCCGCTCAGTCTCCGTGCCTCCACCACGCCTGCTGCTTTTGTGGCCTATTTGTTGTCGTTGTTCAGTTGCTCAGTCGTGTCCGCCTCTTTGCGACCCCATGGACGCAGCTCACCAGGCTTCCCTGTATTTCACCATCTCCCAGAATTTGCTCAAACTCGTGTCCATTGAGTCAGTGATGCCATCCAGCCATCTCATCCTCTGTCGTCCCCTTCTCCTCCTGCCTTCAGTCTTGCCCAGCATCAGGGTCTTTTCCAGTGAGTCAGCTCTTCGCATCAGGTGGCCAAAGTTTTGGAGTTTCAGCTTCAGCATAGCCCTTCCAGTGAACACTCAGGACTGATTACCTTTAGGATGGACTGGTTGGATCTCCCTGCTGACCAAAGGACTCTCAGGAGTCTTCTCCAACACCACAATTCAAAAGCATCAATTCTTCATCTTTATAGTCCAACTCTCACATCCATACATGACTGCTGCTGCTGCTGCTAAGTCACGTCAATCGTGTCCAACTCTGTGCGACCCCATAGACTGTAGCCCACCAGGCTCCCCCGTCCCTGGGATTCTCCAGGCAAGAACACTGGAGTGGGTTGCCATTTCCTTCTCCAACGCATGAAAGGGAGAAGTAAAAGTGAAGTCGCTCAGTCGTGTCCGACTCTTAGCGACCCCAAGGACTGCAGCCTAGCAGGCTCCTCCACCCATGGGATTTTCCAGGCAAGAGTACTGGAGTGGGGTGCCATTGCTTCTCCGTCCATACATGACTACTTCTGGGTAACTACAGGGATTAAAAGTAACCTCACCAGAAAGACTCCCTGGTGCTATCTAGACATCATTCTGACAGTGATCATTCCGTTTCCTTCAAAGCGTTTGCTACAGTTTAGAATCACGTATACTTCTGCGTTTGCTTCACACCTGTGTCTCCTCCTAGAATATGGGCTTCGTGGCACCGAGGACCCTGCTTGCTTTTGCTCCTCTTTGTGTCTCTCAGGCCCAGTGCTCCCCCTAATCACTGACTGAACATTTCCTGACTCCGTCCACTGCTTCCTTGGCCCTGTTTTTGTTTCAGCCACGTGGGATGACCTGCACTTCCCCTGTCCCTTCACGTCTCTCTACCCTGCCGCGCGCTGCTTCCTTAGCCTGCCATGCCAGCCCTCACGCCTGTGCTTTTCTGGAGAATCCTTTCTCAGGATCCCCCAGGACCTAGCTCAGCTCTTGCATGACGGCTCCCGTGACCCTCTCGTCCCCTGAAGACTGAGGGGCGCCCTGCCCTTGGCCTGTCTCTGTCACAGAGCTGGCCACATTGCAGTCCTTGGCACGTTCAGCGAATATTTTTAAGAACTGGCTCTGTAGCAGGCGCACGCTAGGTGCTGAGGCTACAGCAGGGGAGGGATCTGGCATTCCAATGGGAAAAGTGAACGACAGGAAAAAAAGAGCATAAGTAAGCAAGCAAGGAATAGCGAACAAATGATGGAGTCATCGGTTCTGAGACGCTGACCTTTGCCTCAAGATCTGGAGCGTGAGACGTTCGGGGGCGGAAGCACGGGGAGTGGGCCCTGGGTCGTGGCCTTTACCTGGCTGCTCCCCACTTCCACCCGCCCGCTCGCCGCGCCCCGCCCAGGGCCCTCCTGACCGGCCCTCCGCGCTCTGTGGCCCGGGGCCCTGGCGCCCGCGCCGGCCCTGCAGCCTGCGGGCCTCGCCAGGGCCCGTTCCGGCCCCGGCGCCGAGTGCACCCGGGGCGGGCTGCCGCCGGCGCTCAGCGCCCCGCCCCAGCCTGCTGCCGTGAGACGACGGGAAGGCATTCTGCGGCGCAGGCCCCTGCTCTTTAAAAGGAACTCATGAGACTTTGTGGAGTTGCCGTCAGGATCAAATGAGGAAACGCCTGACACTCCTAGCCGTGTGCCCGGCGCCTGGGTCGTCTGTGAGCGCTGGAGAAAAGGCTCTAGTGTGCTCCCAAGGTTTTTGTTGCATCCGTGAATGAGTTAAGGAAAAGGAAAATTTAATTCTTACCTCAGTAAACAGAACTATGGCAAAACAGAAACTGAATACCTTGACTGTATCTTCAGCTGTCTTATTTATGGTGTGTTTTAATTTAGACAAAAAAGAAGGAAAAAGGGGAACTTAGCACGCACTAGTGATTTTAGCACCGAGAGCCAGTGGTTGGTCGTTCGCGTGCCCATTACGCGGCCTCGGGAAACTCCGCTGATCGTTTGATGACCGTCGTCTGCAGAGTGCGGAGCTTCACGGTCCAGCCCCGAGCCTCGATGGAAATGCACGGCCCACCCGTGTGGGGTCACCTTGCATCTGGCGCTCCTCCTTTTGAGGTCATAATTCGAGCACTTTGTAGTGCAAGGGATTTCTTTTCGTGCCTTCTACTTCTTCTGTCATAAGAGAGCCTGAGGATATCATAACCAATGGATTTTATGAAACTACCAGAGATAGCAATAGTTTTCCTAGGTCAGGAATACTGATAGGATTAACCTGAGATGCTGCTTATACTACACGAAAAAATCACTCTGACAGCGCAGCACACGTTGGGCAGATGGCTCCTGCCCTGTCCCGCCTCCTCGGAAAACTAAATGCCAGAATAGCGTGTGCACAGTTGAGAACACCAGCGAATTGATATCCTGAGGAACTTCTGGGAATTTTTTTTTCTTCCCTTATATTAATAGCATTTTCACTGGAAAATACTGGGATCATGAATATTGTTTTTATAAACTTTAAATATGTGGCTCATTCAGAATGCTTTGATACTTGAATGCATAGGCATGAGCTTTCTAGTTTAAAAATTGCTGAGATGATTAGCAAAGAGATTTTTGCCATGCATTTTTTCCCCTGCAAGCTTTAAGAGTTAATGTTTATTTACACGAGTACTTCACTCTGCTCTTATCATTCTGATCAATGGAAAATATCATCTGCTTTTAATGTCACAGGAATCAGCTCATCCTATCTTAGAATGAGGAAATAATTAGCAAAGAGTTATTATTCCTTTTTAATATTTGTGGCGTTGTCTCCAGAGTTTTCCTTTACAAACCAGTGCACCGTAAACGTTTTCTGGCTGGAGGCGCTGAGGTCTGTTTTGCTGTGCTGCAAGGGTAGAGGTGTGTCTGTGTCACTAGAAGCCTGTAGCCAAGAGCCACGTTTGCCGACTGGTTGCTCTGGCAGGGTGACAGGTTATGGAGCCCGGCAGTGATGTGTGGTGTGCATCACAGATTGTGGGGTGAACCTCTGGGCGTCGGCAGAGGTGCAGGACTGAACAGGCAAGTAGACGAGGGGCAGGGGTAGGTCTGTGTGACCGGCTTCATTCCCTGTGTCAATAAGAGGAAGACTTCTGATACGGGGAGGACAGTCACCATAACAAATGCTAGTACCAGCTAAATTCAACTGTATGGATAATGTCCTCTTAATTCCCAGCTGTCTCAAGAAGGACTAATGTGAAAAATATTATATACTCTTACATTTTACAGATCATGAACAGATGGGGGGAAATGTGCCAATTGGTAAAGAGATTCATATGCAGAATAACACACCTCAAAATGGTGTTTCCAAAGGTTTTTCTTTTTTAAAATTATTAAATTTATCTTGGGTAAAATTTAATTACTCCTTGGGGGTTTCCTGTAATGTTATATGCGTAATTCATTTGAGTTTATGCCTCTACAGATATGAATGTTTGGAAGTACAGGTAACCTTGTAATGAATAAAACTGATAAAAGGTTGTGTTCCAATAAAAGGGAAATTATGGAATGATTATTCACTTTGTGAAAGGCTCTGTCATAGGGCACGCTTTCCTAAAGCATTTTAAATTGGATTAATTTACGAAACATTCGTTTATACACAACATTTCAGGAACAAATGTAGTGAGGAAATGAGAGAAATAGTCCTAATAAGATAGAGCTCCCTTCCGCTGCTGACATTTGTGCTTCCTGCCCCCCTGCAGCTCTGATAGCCATCGGGCGATACAGCATGACAATAGAGACCGTGGACGTTGGCTGGTGCAAGGAGATCACAGACCAAGGAGCCACCCTGATCGCTCAGAGCAGCAAGTCTCTGAGATACTTGGGGCTGATGAGATGTGATAAAGTGAGTTGCCTGTCGAACTTCTTTCCTACGTATCAGTGCCGCTTACAGCTTGATGTTAGATTCTTCTTCTCTACCTGGGTATATATACGTATACATGCACGTACTTATGTTATTACAGGTATGCATGGTAAGCTGCCTGGTTTTCTAAACTAATCTGAGATGATTTTTGAATATCTCTGTTTAAAAATGAATGTTTGTGCTTATGCAGAAAGAAAACAGCAATCACACACACACTCAACTTAGATTCTGGCTTCCTGTCCGCAAGTCCGCGGACCACGATTAAACGTGTTTGCACGGCACACCGCAGTGTGTGCGGCTTAACAGTGAAATTCCAGTCGGGTTCCAGGTCCCCACAGCAGTAAGTTGGAAAGCCCAGTGCCAGATGATGCTGTCGCGTCTGAAGTGTGCGGCTCCGCTGCTCAGCGGCTCTGTGTCCTGGCCCTCGGGGGGCAGGAAAGGGCCAGGGAGGCAGTGGCCGGTGGGCATCTCCACACTTCAGATGCTGCTTTTCACACGTGTTGAGAAGCGGTCCCAGAGGCCCCACCGAAGGTCAGTGGAGCTGGCCAGAGGCATGAGCCTGAGTTTGAGAAGTTGGGCTGCATTTAATAAAGATGATCAAAAGCTGTGCTGATAACCAGGCATTGGAGAGGCACTTTCCCCTTTGTCTCTTTTACGTTTTCCTGGTAACAAATCTAGGAGATAGTCGTTTGCACTGCAAAGGGGAGAAGACGGAGCTCAGAAAGACCAGGCCCTGCCCCAGACCCCCATCCAGCGTGGCGCCCCAGATCTTCAAGCCTGTGGCCACTGTCCGGGGCCCACCCCAGGGGCTGTCTCCAGAGAAGGGGGTGCTTCCTTGAAAAAGACCCGCCTCAGCTCCTGGCTCTGAAAATGTTGGCAACTTGTAACAATTTACACACGTGTGCTCCTTTCTGTGATTGGTGATTAGGGACAATGTAGCAGAAGAGCATGAAGCTAAATATGTATGCCTCTCCAAGGACATGTATTCTCTCTAAATGTAGCAAATTGGGGGACCAATAAGAATGGCCCAAATTCTCTGTGCGCTTTGTCAGTTTTGTTAATTGACCTAGTTCTTTTTTCCAGATGTTTTACAATCCCAACTTACACCAGACCTTTCCAGTTAGTTATGATTAGAGAGATTTTATATACTCAGCCCAGCCTAGAAAGCTGGCTGAGTTTATTACTGAGCAACAATGGAGAGCCTGGGCTGGCAAGTCTCTCTTAAATTTCACTGCTAACTAACTTAACACTGCTGCTAACCCTGTCACTTCAAAATGACTCCTTTTAAAACAAGTGAAAGAGTCCATAGCAGGCAGAGTGTTCTAGAAACCCTGAACAGTGACAGCAGAACTCTTCGGCTTCTGCCTGAACTGCTGCCCGCGAACTGCCTGAGCAAGGGGAGAAAAAGGTGAGCATTTACAACCGGTCCGTGTGCCCACAGCCTTTGGCGGAAGCCTCCGTGTTTCTAGTCCAGACTCTAGACCTGTTGAGATCAGCACCCTCTTCGGATATGAATTTGGTACTCCAGTTAGTTCAGAAGATCCTTTCAGATGTATTTGCTGACCAGCATTTTGCCAATTTTCAGTAAGTGGAAGGATCCTTTTCTGCATAAATGCAAATTCGTCCAAAGTAGGGCTGTCACAATCCAGCCGGCTGTCGCCAGCCCAGCCCTGCCGGCCGGCATCCTCAGGCTTAAGGCAGTTCAGGGCCAAACACGGGAGGTTCTGTGAGGACGCAAGAAGTTTCCACACCACACCAAAGCGTGCGTAGAGCCTTGCGGTTAAAAGCCGGCTGGTTGACTTAAGTCAGTAAGTGTTAGTCGCTCCGTCGTGCCCATCTCTTTGCAACCCCATGGACTGTAGCCCACCAGGCTCCTCTGTCCATGGGATTTCCCGGGTAAGGGTACTGGAGTGGGTTGCCATTTCCTTCTCCAGGGGATCTTCCTGACCCAGGGGTCGAACGCAGGTCTCCCGCACTGCAGGCAGATGCTTTACCGATGGAGCTGCGCCTGCTGGTGGGTTTAGCTGGGTGGAAACCCGGCGTGAATGTTCTGTCTTCTACACGTGTATGATACTGTCCATCTTCAGATTCTAAATTTCTATCAGGACTCAAAGGAGCATGTGAGCAGCAAAGAACCTCAGGTAGCACTTGAGGACGTGTACTCTGCAGCCAGAGAGGAGGTGCAGATCTGGGCTCCGCTCTTGGCTGTGTTAGCTCGGACAGGTTCACCTCTGAGTGCTCCCGTGTCTTCATTTGTAAAGCGAGGATAATAACTGTACCCGTCTTATAGAAATGCTGTATTTACACGAGTGGACATATATCAAGCCCTTAGAGTAATGCTCATTATATATAAAATGCTTAATGTTAATAATTATTCTTACTGTCAACAATATTATATTAACCTGGGTCTTGATTTTTGAATTTGCAAATGAGAAAAAATTGCATTGCCTGCTATCCCATTTTTGAAAGGAAATCTTTAGAAAGAGGAAAGATGTGGACTCAAAGATGTTGCCATTTCACTTTAACCTCCCTTAAATTTAAGATTATTATTTCTACATAAATAGATCAATAATTGCATATTAAACACACTCTACGAAGAGAAACTGATGCCTCTGAGGGATAGTGTATTTGGAATCAACTTACTGATCCAGGCATAAGGCTGAAGAAAGATTTGCAGTGGGGGCAAAGGTGAGTTAAAGATGAAACAATTCAAATAGGCAGGAAAGCAAAAAGAAAGAAATAAGAAAAATGATGAAGGAAAGGATATTAGAACCGAAACGGAAACAGTGAAGTTCTGTTTAGGATGCAAAGAGCCACTGTCCGTCTCCGTGTGGTCCTCTGTGCCAGCAAAGACAGGAGGAAGAAAGTTCATTTGGGCCTCTCACTTTTCTCCATGTGCCTTAATCTAAGCTACTAGCCCCTGGAAGCTTCTTCAGTTGAGTTCTCTGTCCCCTCTCTGCACACCAACTGGAGCCAAAGGCGGGGGCAGAGAGACCCCCTGACCTCCACAGCGAGCCCCCTGGCAGGCCTGCGGTCGGTGGGCTTCCTGGTCTGGAGAGGGATGGGCTCATCACGTCTGTGCATCCCAGGGCTGGTGATCTGCGATCCCGGGCTTTTCTGAAGTGCTGAAACCCAATTCTATTTTCTTTCACTCGGGGCCACTTATATTTGATTCGGAAGCTATACTTTAAAAATGTCTGCTTTTTTTTGCCCCCTCACTTGAGCTTTTGAAGAATTAAATAACAAAATGCATTGTTATCTGTTGTATGGGGGAAAAAAGTGTTTTTCTTCCTCACGCTTGCATTAGATAAACAAAGAACAGATGAGAAAATGTATCCTTTGCAGATGAAAGCAGCATGTACTTAGATTATCAGACAGCGTCTAAACTCAACAGCAGTAAATTTGTCTGGCAGCAATGGGTGACTCCTAAGAAGGAGTCCTCCAGTCGTTAGACAAATGCAGCGTTCCCCTTGTGCTTGTAAAATTAGGAAGCACATTAAGAAGCCCCTGTGTGAGTGGCTTTTCCGATTGCTGGATGGATAAGCACGTTAGAGGCATTACTTTGGGTTTGAAGCTGACGCCACTTAATCCCCTAAACTTCAGTGCATTGTAAGAGTGCAGAGAAGAAAGCGCTGTGTGAGATGGCTTTGATGAATTGGGGTAAACTTATATTCTTAAAGACTGTTCAAAGGCTTACTTGACCTTGGGAATTAGAGTTGACCCGAAGTCACCTATCAACTTAACACGCATTTATTTGGTGATTTAGTTAAAACTACTTGTATAACCAACGGGACTCTCTAAAAGAGCAATATGTTTTTTTCTGCTTTCCGCAATTATAGACAGTCAGTGGCTTTGGTCATGGAAGTCGTTTTCATAACTTCAGTGAATTCTAGATTCTATTCAGATCTGTTTCTTCTAATAATATGGTATTTTCCTCACTTTTTACATGGAGAACAAAACTAAGAAGGACAAAAAAAAAAAAGTTCCTGGGAAAGCTGTAGGGCCAATGAAAATGCAGTATTCAAGGTTAATGACAAATGTTTGGGGTAACAAGGTTGATGAAAAGCAAGGGAGCCCAGTGGCGTGGCGTTGGCTGAGAAACCAGACCTCGCCAGAGGCAGGCCGGCTGGTTTGGGAAACCTCCGTGATAGAATGTCGCAGTGGAAACCTCTGCAACGTGTGTTAATACAGAAGTTTGGAGACAGAGGGCCTGAATTATGAGCAGCGAATAACATCATAAATGTAGCAATTCTCAAATGCCAAACCCTTGTGAAAAGCAGTTGGATGAAGAAATTCTGGAGCTTTTAAAAGCTCCCTTTCACTTTCTATATTTTTTTCTTTTTCTGTAACTTCATGCAGAACTAATTTTATACACTGTTCATTTGATTTGAAAATGCCAGCGTCTGGGGTAGCATTAAAGAGCATTATTGAGGGAGCCACTCTTGGCAAAGCGCTTGGCTGGAAATGCTTGTTGGCGCTCACGTGTCTGTGGACTCGTCGATGGGGGCAGGGAGCCCCCGTTCACCCCACTGCGCGCCTCTGCCCAGAGCAGGTTGCAGCCCTTCTGTGGGGAAGCCACCTTGCCTCGGCCCATAGGGGCGCCAGGAGGGCCACGGGGGCCACCCGACTTAAGGAGCAGATGTAAATAGATTCTGAAAGGTCCACCCCAATGTCCTCTGACCAAAGCCTCTTGGAATTTCTTTGATTTCTAGTTGACATAAATTAGAATTACACAGGCGTGAAGAGTCCGCCCAAAAAAGATCAGAGAGGCTGCTGGGGGAGGAAAGTTGCCTCTGTGATCCTATTGATTATCCAGCTGCCTTAGGCCAGGGGCCTCCGTGGAGGCTGACTATTATTGATCAACACACCATGGAAATAATCAAATTAATTCATTTCTCATCAAACTGCCACTGCCAAGACCTTTCTCCTCACCTGCCTTCATTCCTGAACTGCTTAGTTGAGGAGCAAACAGATGATCTCTTTTAATAAGGGATGATTTCTTCAGGTCGTAAGAAATCCTTGTTTTCACACAGGGTTTCTCTCATTGAAATGGTGGAGAGATTTAATCAAATCAATGCGCAGTCAATGCAGAAAGAAAGTCAGGGAGACCAGTCAGCTCCTTAAAGCCAGGAATCTGCTTTGCAACCTTAAAATATCAAGGGCCAAGTTCTGCGTGCCCAATGTAATGTAAAAATATCCAGGAGGAATTGACCACTGCGTTGGTTTTTTTTCAGGAAGTAATTATGGTAAGAGAAAGCCTCAACAGCCTAAAGATTTCTGCGGAGAAAATGGAGTTTTCATCAGCTTATTTAGGAGCCATGAGCAGGAAAGCCCTACGGGGAAAATAATATAGGACTCTGTAACTAATTTACAGAACTAACTGGAAAAATCAGTTTAGGGGAAAAATAATTTGCGGGGACCTGTGTCCAGGACTGTTTGGGTAGCAGTTCAGCCATGAAGCAAAACATGTGCCTGCAGGGGCTGTCTTTGCCCGCAGTGTGTCCACAGCTGTCTCCAGGATGCCGGTAGCCAGAATTTTAAGGTTACAAATGTATGCCTTATCAAAGAAAACAAAACAAAAATTCTCCCCTGACAAGGCGGGAGTGCTCTGACGATATCAGATGGGGCGGTCGTGGGAGACATATCCGTTCCCCAAGCTGCCCGCCAGGCCACATGCTCCAAGAGAGGATGTGAAAATCCGAGAGTTGTGTGTGGTTGGGGCTCTAAAATCCAAACCTAAGTCCTTCGCTTGAAGTATTAGCATCTTGTTCCTTTTGCTGATAAAACAGTTTCTCCCAGTGATTTCCGCATAGGAGCACTTTAAAACACATTTTTACAGCCCTCTCTGATTATCCCTGGTAATTGAAACAGGGAAAAAAACATTAGCTGAAATTCAGAGGTTATCTCTCCACCTCATTTTAGCCAAGGCCCCATCTCCTCCTCTTCCAGCCCTCCTCACCTGAAGTTCTCCAGAGCAGTCACTGAAGGCCTTTCTGTTGTTTAAGTAATAAAGCAGGAAAGCCTCACACAGGGGTCACCCTGGTAAGTGCTAGGGGCAGACCGCTACATTTCCAAATTCTTCACCCTTCGGTTGACTGTCTGTGGGGCTTCGGATAGCTTAAGCTCTAAAAGCCTGTTTTACCATCTGAAAAATGGGATCATATTTGCCCCACGGGATGGTTATGAGGTTATATGAGATACTTCAATAAAGGACTTAGCCTGAGGTCATGCAGTCTGTAAGCGCGCAGTGTCAGCTACCATGACTGTTATCATTATTGACTCACGTATATACATGGCTGCCCTGGAATCGGATATTTAATCATGATGTGAACTGCCCAGTTCATATATTCTAGCCATGAATATAAATTCATATGCTCAGATCTTACAAAGAAAACCTAGGCCCCTGAGACTCAGACAACAACTTTTTTTTTAATCTGTTTTTTGAATAGCTGCTGCTGCTGCTAGTTAGGACCCATCAAATGATGGTCAAACGTATGGAGGATGAAACCTCGAGACCTGCAGGGCTAAGTAAGTCCTTTCTTGTGAACAGAGAGAGTAAGGGCTCGGCAAGCCAGACCTCCCGTCAGTTCCAGGCTGGTGTGTCTCTTCAGGGAAGACTGCGTGTCCCTGGAACCTTTTAGGGGTGTGCAAGTAGCTGCTTGTGTCTTGCTCACTCCTTTTGTGGGACTGATGCATGGTGAAATGTTTTTTTAAAGGAGGAAAGAGGAGGCCTGCTGTTCCTTAAAAGCTGCGGGGTGAATAGAATGTTATGTTGGAGTTTGCCTGAAGCATCATTGCTTTGCAGTAAATCGTCTCCTTGGAACTCTGATTTGGCTTAAGTAATTATGAGAAAGAGTTAAGGTTGGAGATCATATTGTTTTTTCTGATTTAGAAAAGGTTAACAGGGAGTTCTTACAGGAAGTCTGACCCCAGCACTCCTAAGCATCTCACTTCACAAAGTAGAAATGAGGGCCGCCTGCCGACACTCCGGAGACTAGGGCCTCTGCGGATCCCTGGAAGGGGGCCCCCAGCATGCCCCCTGAAACCCGGCCACTCAGCGCCAGGCTACCAGGGCCTACCACGTCTGGCAAGTAGTTTTTCAAGAGAAAGCCTCAGTTTCCTTCCCCAGCCTCCAATGTTTATTATATATTTTATCAGTGTATTCAAAAAGCATCTGTTGAGCTCCTTACTATGTTCCAGTAACAGGGGACAGGTCAGAAAAAAACAGTGAACGAGATCAGAGTTCCTGGCCCATGGAGCCTGCAGCCCGCTGGGGAAGACAGACAAGCAGATGGGCAGGCACAGTGGCATCAGGGTGCCAGAATTTCTGTTTCTTCTGTGCGAAGAACCCCGCTTTGGCCTCACATGGCTTTCGGCAACCGTCCTTGCAGTTTTGTCTTTCCGACACTCGACTGTTCAGTTCCCGGGAAGGACCGACTGTGAACACTCGCCGTTACTTTTCACCACCCCGACAGGTCTTTCCACGCTGCAGGCGACAGCGACTTCGACCTCACTGACTCCGCTTTCCGCCTCCCTGACCACAGCTCGCTCCATCCCCGAGCAGCTGCACCACGTGGTGCCAGGCTCCTGGCTCCTGCTGCCTCCTCCCAGGCTGCCCTCTGCACCTGCATTGCCTTATCCGTAAAGTGGGGGTGAGAGGAGCCCCGATCTCAGGGCTGTTGGGAGGATTCAGGGAGTCGGTGCCTGTAAAGTGCCTTCCCTGAGGAAAGTCATGGGTGTTAGCCCTCGCTTGTCGTGGTGGTGGGTTCTTGCATCCTCATCCCCAGGACGCCCTCCTCCTAAGAATGTAAGGACTGTGGGGTCCTAGCCGGTGCTGTACAGCCAGGCCCTGCTTCAGTGGCTGGTGCGTTACAGATACTGAACGAACAGTGGTGGACGGCAGACAGGTGGCTTGCGGGCTGTCCCCACCTGCGCTCTGCGCAGCCCTAGGGTCTCGAGTAGGTGCCTGCGAGCCTCTCAGGGATGAGAGTGTGGCTAGGAGGCCAGAGGGCCTGTCCCAGCACATAACTGCAGCCCCAGTGACCCCACTCTGACTGCTGTATCTGCTTGGCTTATCTATTTGATTTGTTTACTTATTTACTACTTTGGTTTGCAGAAGTATCATACAACCAAAAGTGAGTTTGAAAACCGTTAGATCCCATTGCTTCTGAATCATTTGACAGAAAATAGAAAAATATCTATTTCACTTTCACTTTTCAGATGGTGGGGAATAAATGAGTAAGAAAGATGACACTTTGGATTTAGTACCAGTTCCCTGTAGCTGGGGGGTTCTGAGTGCTGCCTCGGGGGCCCAGGTCAGTCAGGGACAGAGTTCAGACATCTGTGGTGTGACGAGACTCATACCTGTCAGAGCCTAATCCTGAGCTGCTCTGATTCATGTAGAGCCTCTCTTCTGAAAGGCAAAACTGCCGCTTGTTTATGCAGAAGAAACTTTTGCTGCTAATAAATTTATTTTAGGAAACAGGTCAAATCTGTAAATTCTACCTGTTGGAAATTCAGTTTTAGAAAGATTTCTTTTTTTTAATCAGGTGTCCACTAGTGATTACCATCACCCTAAAGCTTTATGTAAGAAAATAAAAATTGAAATCAAGAAAGCCATTAAGCACAAAAGAAAACATAATTTTAGGTTCTGAGCATTTTCTCTCTCAATTGTGTTTTTCAGCTTAAGTTGCTCTAGTCTAATTTAGAAACACACAGATGTGTTCCCATAAATATGTTACACTCGCTGCTCCCTCAGTGACGATGTTTATCAATTATCCTATTAGGACCCAGCTTTTCTCAAGTAGTCTTTTAGGGTGCCACCAAGCCTTCCCCAGTGGCTTTGTCCATCCAGGCGTCCCACACGTGTCAGGATTGGTGCTTACCTGTGCCGCACATGCAGTCTGTACGAAGATGTACAGCCTTGCACGGTGGGTCAGTACCGTGGGTTTGCAGCCTCAGGACATCCTATCCCAGACTACACCTGAAGTTTCCACTTGGCTTGAAACATCCTTCTGGGTGGAGGCTCACTCGGTGGAACGGGGAATGAAAGCGTCGCTGATTCTTCTCTCTGACGGTCTAGTTGTGGACGCCTGTCATCCTGGTCTCTAATCAGAGGCTTCAGGTTGGCGAGCCCCCATTCTCACTTAGCGCTGCAGGCGTTTCTGTGATCCCCGTTCTTCCAGATTCCTTGTAGCTTTCTCGCCGGTGAGTAGAAGCAACGCTAGTGTTGACAGGCAACCCACATCTCCCGAGAAATAGAAAGCATGAGGCCAGGCCTGTTTTGATACTGACAGAGCAGAGACCATCGTGGGTCCTGGGTGGAGAGGCTGCCTCTGGCCAGGCTGCCTGCATCTGTAAGCCTGCCTCTGCCAGGCTCACTGCGTCCTCGGCGTCTGTCTCTTTCTATGCTTTGGGATTTTGAGAGGAGTTTTTTTGCCACCCAAGAGTAATATTTCTTACCTCTGTATAAAGAAATACATCCTCGAAGGCCTCGGGCTCTTGGCATGAGGTTCATGCCTGAGGCCTAGTGCATTAAGGGTGGCCTGGAACCACACATATTTAGCGGGTGGTTTTTAGACTCCAATAAGATAGCCGTTTTCTCCTTAAGATTATATCAGACACTCAGTCATGTGCTTGAGAAAGCACTGGGTGCTTGTGTGAGCTGGGTGTAGGGGACTCTTTCCTTCCACTAGATGTTGGGAAGGTCAGGTGGCCACCTCCTGTGTCTCTAGGATCTCATCAGTCAACCTGAGCTTCACCCTGAAGTCTTCCAGGGGCTTTAAAACATACTTATGCCAGGGTTCCAGTCCTCCAAGCCTGGCGTGCGCTTAGTCTGGGATATGATCAGCCACTGGGACTGTTTCAGAGGTTCCCCAGGGGGCTCTAATCAGCAGTTGGACTGGGAACCTCTGTACTCTGGTTTGCATTCTTGTTGCAGACACAGTTTAATTTCTTTTTTTAACTTAAAAATTTTTGTGAGTTAAACCCAAGACATTTTGACTTCGTAGGAAATCCACTGAGAAATGTTTTTTCTAGGCAGAACACCTGTGTCCCCTTAGCCTCCGCGGACAGAACTGTTCATGTTAATTACTTTCATTTAGCAGTCACCGCCACGCCTCCGCTAAGAGTTACATAACAAGATCGCCTAAGCTATGTGTGCAGTATTCTGGATGTTCTTAGTTATCCCCTAGTTTCAGAAACTGCACAAGATTTTCTGGGAGAAAACTGTCCCTGGAATTCTTTGGCAGCTGCTGAGGCTGAAGTCCAGAGACCTCTTAAATGAATTTTCTTTTGAGGGGATTATTGACACAGTTGAATCCATCCCACGTTGGGAAACACAGATTGATATTTGTTATGTATGAGTCGCCATGGGGTGCGGAGAGAGAGACCTTGATTTGGCTGAGAAAGGAAGTGGAGTGGAAAGGCACATGACTGCCTGCAGACGCGGGCACTGTCTGCTCATGCTCAGAGTCCTCCCGTGGTCCTCCCCAGCCTCTCCCCTCACTGTGGGTCCTCCCGCAGCCTCCTCCTGCCTGTTGAGCTGCTGGACCGCGGGGAAGCTCAGATTGCAGCCCCAGGGAAACAGATGAGGGGAGAGACCTTAGAAGCAGCATCCAACTCCTGGCGTCCCAGACCTCCCTGCCCTGGTCACAGGTGGCATCGGCCGGATGTGGCAAGTCACCCAGACAGGGCCGTGGGTGTCCTGCTGCAAAGGGAGGGAAACAGAATCATGAAAACACCCACCCAGCCTGCAGAGAGCCGGCGTACGTGGTCGGCAGTGCAGGTCCTGGAGAGAAAGTCCCCATGTGGTCTGCTCTCTCGTTCCGTCCTTAGTGGCCTGTGTAAAGTATTTTACACTGCCCCGAGATGACTCATCTCATCCACGTGCAAATTTGGAGTGTTACTAGATTCCCGCCCCCTTATTTGATCCGTTTTAGTCCATGCCCATCTTGGGCCAGTGGGCACTCGGCGAAAGAGCGGCTGGGCCTCATCTGCATTCGCATCGCCCACGAGGATTTCTGCTGGCGCTTGGCAGACGCCAGGCCGCAGGGAGAGCCGGCTCGTGTCCCAGGAGCCGAGCCGCTCCTGACTGCCCGGGAGACCACACGCTGCCCCCAGGCCGCCAGGAGTCAGCCCGCGGGGCTGTGAGCAGCGAGGGGCACTGCCCGGGGAGTCTGCAGGGATGGCAGGCCAGCTTGGGGGAAGCCAGAGTTAGGAGGCAGGACGCTCTGTGCTGTTTGCCACACTGTCCCAGGCTCCCTGGGGGCTCCTTACTCTTCGGCCTTCAGAAACAGGGTGGGGGATACCTATTTTCTCCCCCACCACTGCACCAAGCTCAGAGCAGTGCCCTTGTAGAGAAGAGCCTGCTTCAGTTACCCCGTCGAGTCTGTGGGACAGGCTGGAGAAGCATTGCCTTACAAAGTGAAGGACAGACAAGCTGTTTTCTTCTCGCTCTTGAGCACATGTCTTTTCTCCCCTGAATAACACATGTGTACTTCATGCATGTAGCATCAAAGCTGATATCTGTGTCCTTCTGGAGTCCACTCAGACACCCCTGATTTTGGAAAGCCCTTTCCAGGCCTCCTGACAGAGGTCAGGGCCTATGAAGTTCTGCCCACAGCTGCCTCTCCATGCCCCGGAACGCATTCCTGAGGCTTTGCTCTCCCCGTTGTCATTGTCCATCTTCTCTGCTCAGGAGGGCGGGGGACTGTCCCTGCCAGGCTGGCCCGTCTGCCTCTGGGACCCAGAGGGACAGGAGACTGCAGAGAGAGAACGCCGGGTTATGGCGTGGGGTGGCCACTGGCCTTCTCGAAGGCCCACAGCAGTCCTGTGGCTTCATCATGCTTCTTCCATGTCTCAGGGTCTCACGCAACCACAGTTCCATAACAGGATGTTCTGCAGGCCAGAGGAGAGCCGTTAGAATTAAGGAGATCCATTAGAATTAAGGAGATTGGTTAGAATTCACATTCCTGCAAGCAGCCGTTTTGAAGAGGTCGTAAAGGTCTTTGGAACGTGTTAGGGTAGCCCGGAGTCATTCTGTGTTACCTGGAAAATGAACGTCTGTGACCATTTACTAGGAGGCTCAGGCCGTGGTGAGACGGTTGGTGCACACATAGCATGCAGGGCAGGGCGGCTCGGGGACCGGAGTGCCTGCATTGTGGATCCGGATTGCGATCCTGGCTGCGTTCACCAGCTGTGACCCCACGTGAAATGCTGATTTTGTCTGAGGTGCGATTCATCTGTAACCAGCAGTGTTCATGCTTAGCCGCTTGGAAAATGGCAGATGCCCACTGAACATCTTCCCTCCGTCCTTACTAGGATGGGGACGTACTTTCATTTTGCCTTATTGGTCATTAGGATGAAAAATAAATTATTTTCAAGTATTTTGCCAAAATAAACCATGAAGAAAAACATGTCCTCAGTGTCTATCCTTCCTCATGAGCACCTAACCTGGAAGAGTATGGTGTTTCTCTGTGGGGAGTGTGCGGCAGTTTCAGTGGGAGCATGTTTCCCTGTTTGGAACTGTACTGCCCATGGTAGTAGCTCAGAGTTCCCCGACTTCCAGGATCTAACGCTCGATGCTCTGAGGTGGAGCCGACGTAACAGTAAGAGAAAAGTGCGGAGTAAATGGAATGCGCTTAAACCATCCCGAAGCCTTCCCCACGCCCAGTCCATGGAAACACTGTCTCCCATGAAAGCAGCCCCTGGTGCCTCCAAGGATGGGGGTCGCTAGGCAGTTGAGACAACAAATACAAATATGACTGACAATGAAACCAACCAACCACCAACCCCCCCCCAAAAAAAGAGCCCCTCAAGTAACAGTGAAGGCGTGCAGAGGTGCTGAAGCCCAAGCAATTAGAAGGTGGAAATAGCATTGCTCTGAGTCAGACACTCCGTCCACGGTTCCCCTGCCACCAGACAACTGTGACCTCAGAAGGAACCTTAAATGTCCCCAAATTGCAGTCTTCTGTGGGGCCCTCCTGGGTCTGCTACCCTAGCAGGGCAGCCCTGGTGCTGCTCACTGAAGCGTGAAAGCTTGTGAATCATGGGTTTCTGCAAAGCTCTGGGAACCTGCACGTGGCCAGGTGCCATGAGCTGCTGCTCAGCGCTGTCTCCCCAGTGTACTGAGCCACGCATCCCCAGTAGGAAGGGCTGCCATCAGTCCATCTGAAGTATAGCCTATGGCTTCCCTGGCGGCTTAAGTGGTGGAGAATCTGCCTACAATGTGGGAGACCTGGGTTGGATCCCAGGGTCGTGAAAATCCCCTGGAAGAGGGCATTGCAACCTGCTCCAGTGTTCTTGCCTGGGGAATCCCATGGACAGGAGCCTGGCAGGCTACAGTCCATGGGGTCTCAAAGAGTCAGACACGACTGAGCGACTGCCGCACTACAGCCTCGGCACTTCCTTATCACCGCCTGGCAGCCACGTGGGCCAGCGAGCAGCGGCTGGTGATGCTGAACCGCCGTCACGAGCCGCGGTGGTCTCCTGTGCAAGAGCGTGGGGAAGCCCGGGCAACGTGTGTCAGGACAGGTACCCGGTGGAGTCAGATGGCAAGAAGAGAAAGGAGAAGCGCTCCAAGAATCACCTTGTGTGTGCACGGCAAAGGGCTAAAGGAGTCTGGAGCTGCCGCACTGTGAGCTTCTAGAGCCTGGCCCCGCTGTGGCGGAGCAGCCTGGGCGCCAGGTGAGCTTATCGCCACCGTTTGACGCAGTACTGTTCGGTGCCTCTCTGGTTACTGGTACACACTCATGGAGCAACACTCAGCCAACCAGTTATCACTGAGTACTCTCTACGTGCCAGGCGCGCGCCCGCTGCTGGAGGCTTGGCAGTGAGGAGAAGCAGGGGCCTATATTCTGATGGGACGGGAATGTGCCAGGTGGTATGTGTAGGCCTGAAAACACGGAGATAACTAACGTACTCCTCGCTGTCAAGGAGCTTATTGTCCAGGAAAAATGCAATACATTCATTGTTCGGGGTGCTTTGGACTGATGTTCACTTTTTACAGGGAAACTTTCTCCTTAAAAAACTGATTTTAAGTAAATCATTATATTCTTAAGTGTAGTTTTAATATACTCCAGTGCCAAATATTTCCCCTCGACACAAGAAAATACATTCTATTTTATAACATGAGTCAAAGAGGAAATGAGAATAACTTGAATGGTTTCTTCAACAGATATCATCAGATATTGTATTTTTTGAACAATAGGTATCATTGGGGAGATAATTTAGGCCTAATCTTACACTTTCTAGAATTTTCTTGGGAAAGTGTCTATAAGGAGGTGAAGAAACAGGTGATGGTTTAGGCTAATAGGTTAAACGGAATCTCAGAAACCCTGCCAGTCTCTCCTCACCCTGCTGTAGTAGCAGCAGCGCCAGGATGAAACTATGGTATGATTTACCTTAATTAGCACAGCGATTTGCCTCACATTTTCAGAAAGTGCTAATAGATGTTAACTCAAAATAGATTAAAATACCAGACAAATTGCCACTACCTTAAAAAGACTTACAATAATTTTGAAAATGTAAATTATGGTTATACAGTCTTTGGAGAGAACTATAAAATCTAATTTTTCTTATATTTAAAAAAGAAAAAACCTGCAGTACATGCTTCCCCCCCCTTTAATCACAGTAATTTCTCCAAATGACACTGCTGAGTATTTCTTTAAGAAGATCCACTGCATTTCTCAAATCTTATGTGTAATATAGAAATTGCCATTGATAGTTTGCAGCAGAGGAAAAAGAAATTAAGAACAGACAACCAAGGATCATGGGAAAATTTTTTTTAATTCATCTTCATGTTGTGTTTTTATGTTACATACATTTTATGAGTCGGAACAGAAAATAGTTCTTTTCATTCTAGCATGTGGAGCTGCTGATGACAAAGTGTGTGCAGAAACTCATTTGTAGGCCTGAGGAGCTGAAATGATTTGGACTGCCCCTGTGTCTTACACCCAACTTTTTCTCTAAGGCACCAAACTGCTTTTGGAGTCTATACAAAGAGGTGAGCATAGTGTATACTTGTGAGGAGTAAATGAAAATACTTCAGTATAAAATGTGTCACACCTTATCGCCAGGAGACACTATAAGTAAAAGATAGAACCTTCCCTAGTGGGAACACATGTATTTCCCCTGAATAGCTTCTACCAACAAAGCTCTGAAATGGAGTATTTGCATTTCCCCTACTGCTTTATTTTCTAGAGTTTACAGAACACAGTTAGCAAACGGACTGCTTAGAAGACACATTATATCCACAGAGGATAACCTGTAGCATTTTTTATACAGCTACACAAAACCGGATTACTGTCCTTTTTTAACCCACAACCTATGAAAGCCAGAAATCTAGCCCACTGTGTATTCTCAGCTATAGGTGGGCCTTGCTTTATGCAACAGAAAAAGGTAGACTGAATTTCAGTAAATCAAGGGATATAAAAGCACATTAAAAGAGCTGACTGACTAAATTAACCCTACCATGAGCCTTTGCTAGAGTCGACAGTTAGCCCCTAACTGAAGCTAATTCCTGGACTTCATAAACCGGTATCTTCATGTATCAAGTTTGCTTCAGGTGACTTTTATCTCTTCATGCAAAGCAGCTATCACATGGTGACACTTTATAAGAATTGGGCCTCCAAAACAAAATGCCTGTCAGCCCTTGGTGTAAAACTTTGTCCGGGCCTATGTGTGGATCAGAAAAGACTTATTGTAGAAGACAAGCCCATCTTTCCGGTGGGTTTGGAGGTTTTCTCTTCTGCCTCCATTTTTCATCTATTTTCACTTAGTTGTTTCTTGAATGCTGGTGATTTGGGACACATTTACTTTCTCTACCATCTGAGGGAGATTTTCTGAAAACCCTTCGGCCAGGTGACTTCAGCTGTTCCTCCGTGAGACTGGCTTCCTTCCAAGTTTATTTGTGGAAGCAGGGAAGAAAGTAACCTCACCCGCAGCCTGGGGGAACATCAGGTGAAGGAAAGGGAGGGTTTCCTGAAAGTGGCTGTTGAAAACCTGGACTCTGTTACTAAGAAAAATTTTGTACCCTTCTCTAGAGAGCATTAAGACAGAATAGATCTTCTTATATATGAAGTGTATTATCAAGGTTAATGACTTCCCTGGTGGCTCAGAGGTTAAAGCATCTGCCTCCAATGCGGGAGACCCGGGTTCGATCCCTGGGTCGGGAAGATCCCCTGGAGAAGGAAATGGCAACCCACTCCAGTATTCTTGCTTGGAGAATCTCATGGACTGAGGAGCCTGGTGAGCTGCAGTCCATGGGGTCACGAAGAGTCAGACACGACTGAGTGACTTTACTTACTTACTTACTTTACTTATCAAGGTTGCTTCTTACCCTGTGGTGATAGCTAATGTTATCAAGGTTTATTTGTGAAATATCTCAGAAGTTGAACAATATTGAACATCACTGTAGAGAATTGGTCACCCTACCATAGCATTAATCAACTCAGTAAATGATCATTTATTGAGCCTCAGCTCTACTATAGGAACCACCATTTGAGGACTTTTTTATGTTAGTCACAGTGTTCAGTTCAGTTCAGTTCAGTCGCTCAGTCATGTCTGACTCTTTGCTACCCTGTGAATCACAGCACGCCAGGCCTCCCTGTCCATCACCAACTCCCGGAGTTCACTCAGACTCACTTCCATCAAGTCAGTGATGCCATCCAGCCATCTCACCCTCTGTCGTCCCCTTTTCCTCCTGCCCCCAATCCCTCCCAGCATCAGGGTCTTTTCCAATGAGTCAACTCTTTGCATGAGGTGGCCAAAGTACTGGAGCTTCAGTTTTAGCATCATTCCTTCCAAAGAAATCCCAGGGCTGATCTCCCTCAGAATGGACTGGTTGGATCTCCTTGCAGTCCAAGGGACTCTCAGGAGTCCTCTCCAGCACCACAGTCACAGTGTTAGGCGTATGATTCTATGCTTGTGACATCCTGTGACATGGGTACTCTTACCCTGTTTTCACAGTTGAGGAACAGCACCGCACAGTGTTAGGTGCCGGGAGCCAGCGTGAGGAATCCCACCCGTGACAAGGTCATGCGGCAGAGATCTGATGGGCAAGGCGAGTCAGATCTCAGGTTTTCCCCTGGTATTTCCTGAGCACGTACCCCGCAAAATAAGAATATGCCTGCCTTATTGTATTGTATTTTTCCACTCTTCTGACATACTCTGGAAAAAGTCAACTCAGGGCTTTAGTCTTCTGCATTTGAAAGAGTGCTTCAATCCAAAAACCCCTCTGATGGCTTTCTAGCCTGCCTGCAGGACTCGTACAGCTGCGCATGTGATTGTTTGAGGCCTCTCGACCGCGGGAGGCACAGGAAGCTTAAAACACCCTAGGAATGTAGGGGCTTCCGAGGAGTCAAAATCATTAGAATAGGACTGACTAAAGGTTTCATTTATTGAGCCAATACTTGCTGCCAAATTTTCATATCTTTTATTTGTAGATATAGTTGGTATATAGAAAAACAGGTAGTAGACCTGGCATTAGCAACATTAGATCTTTGGGTTAAGTACTTTCTTTGTTATAACCCACTGCACCTTTTTTCTACAGGAATGTAATTTGTATTTTGAGGGTGATGCAGAGTAAAGAAAAAACACTTCTAGGGAAAAGGAGTTTTCTGGTTGATAGACAATTATCCAGGAAGAGAGCCATAAAAATGTTAACAGGCCTCTTGGTCAGAAGATAATGTAAACCACCTGAGGCCTTTTGTATATGGGAGGGTATGCAATAAGAAAGCCTGGCCTCAGTGAGGGTCAGGACTGCTGCCCCTGCATAACTCCGCATATTCCATTATTTCTTTATGTGCAACTTGGGGCATATAAGCTGATTTTGAAAAATAAAGTTTTTGGAGTCTTGCACCGATGCTGGGCTTCCCCATGTCGTTCTTTTCTCCCCTCTTTTGGCTGAATTCCCATCTGGAGCAGGGAGGCTCACCACGTCCACTTACTTGCCCTGGCTGCTAAGATCCACGCGAAAGGGAGCCTAAGGCAGGGCACCCTTCGATATTCAAGTGGGCGCCTGTGGCCTAACGTAGATGGTGCAAACCTCTTGTCTCAAGTTTTTATTGGTTTTCCCCGTAAACCAAGTTATTCAGCCTCCTTTTCTCCGCTAAATTTCCTACTGTACTATTTCTTCCTAATCTAATTTTATATCTCTAAATAAATACGTTTTTCCTCACCAACGCCATCCCCGCTTCGAATTCCCTGGACCCACCGGGGCTGGACCCCGGCAGTTAGGAGTATGATTTTATCCTGTAGCGTCCTGTGACATCGGCACTTCTGTCCTATCTTTGCAGCTGAGGAAGCCGCATCTTGAAGTGAAACCAGGACTCTGACCTGTGCCTGGTTGACTGCAAGGTCAGCTATGGCCACCTCATTTCTTCTCTGCTTTGCACACCGCTCCATAGTCTTACTAAGGAGAAAGCGCAGTCTCTGGTGCCCAGACTTTGGTTCAGATAGGAGAGAGTCAGGTGGAGAGATGACTGCGGTGCAGGCTGAGGGTGCTGAAGCGATGGGCCTGCAGGTGCCCGCGTGGGCTCAGAGCAGGAGCACCCTGCACAGCTTCACCGAGGGCTTGGTGTGGTCAGGGAGGCTCCTGAAGGAGCGAGTCTCCGCGCTGAGGACAGGTCTTGGGGAGGTTACTGGTCTTGGCCAGGAGCGTGTTAATGTCTGACAGCACTTTGCTCTTGAGTTTCTGGTTTTTGTTTGTAGTTTGTTATTGTTTTCTTCATTTACTAAGAAGTAAGTTTGGCTCACGAATGACAAAATGATCATGGTTCTTGTGGCTCTTACATTGAAACAGGAGCAGACATTAAACAAAGCAATTATAAACTGGCTTTTGAAGGTACCAGGAAGAAAAAGTAGGCATTGTTGGAAGAGAGAATAACCTGGAAGCCTCGCCTGGTTTGAGGAGGGAAGCAGGCTGAGAGCAAGGATCGAGCTCCCTGGGGAAATGACACTAAGTGAGGATGAGGACCAGCCATGGGAGGGGGTTCTGAAGGGGGAGGTGGGTTTAAAAGCATTCCAGATAAAGAGAAGGGCAGGTGCAAAGGCCCTGAGGCCAGAAAGGACTCGGACAGCTTGATAACTTGACATTAGGCCAGGTGATTGGATAATATCGGAAACATACCAGGAGACAGGCCCAGCTAGGTGATGCGAGACTTGGTCAGTTACTGTTTCAAGCAGACTCAGCTCAAGCTAGACTTGGGTGGAATTTAAATTTTAAAAACTGTTAATATTGCTCAGAAACCCTTTTAAGGTCAGCAGTCGACATTCTCAGCTCTGCTCTGTGTGTCAGTTTCCCTTTTTATTCAGAACTATTTTCTTTGTGTTTTTGTAAACAAACGTCATACATTGTGACACAAAAAGATCGAACTGCATAGCATGGTTGAATCTGGAATGACAATTGATTCCAATACAAGAAAGTCTTGAATAGAAACTCTGACAAAAAATGAGCATCATCAGCACAACGTGGAAATATCAACTCTGAATTTAACAAAGACTACATGTAACGTAGTTTAACAAAACACCATGTTATTTCAGAAAAGTGCAGAGGACTTAATGTCATGGTCAGCATACTCCCAAGCTGGCTTTCAAAGCAAATTGCAAGGGTCTGATATTGTTTGAGGTTATTCTGATGGTCCTGATCTTTTTCAGTAGTGGACAGATGTGGAGAGGAAGCACAAAAATGTGTCTCAGCAGAACCTTCTTGCAGACCAGCTTATTCAATACAAATGAAGCATTATTGTATTTGAAAATGCTGAAGTATTCGATAAAGATTTTAAATAAAGCAACCTAAAAGTTGCAGTTCTTAGGTTAATCATTTATTTATCTGAAGGATGAAGGAAGCTGTCTACTTTTGTGATATGAACTGCAATCAGCTTAAAAATAATTGACAAATTAATCCCTTCACAGCACAGCAATTGAAAAGGTGTTAGTTTTAATTAGGCCTGTCTGATTGCCTTGTCTAATCAAGAATCAAGGTGGTGTCTTTGATGGTTAAGGTCTGTTGGGGCCATCTCTGACCTGCCAGCCATGTATGTTTTAGTGATTGATTCCTCAGATTTTCAGCCCTTTTCCACAAAGGGGCCTGAGGTTTGCCAGCACCTTAACATTTAAGGGGAAGAAAAATAAACATTTTGCCCAGCACTCCTTCCAGAGTCCCATGCATCCTCTCCAGCAGTCTATGGTTCTCTCCTAAAAAAGCTGCCAGGTGGGTGGCAGAGTCAGAGGCGCATGAGAGTGCTGTCTCATGCTGCCTCCCCTCCCAGGCACTCGCCCTTCAATGGACATGGTTCAGATCTAGGCAAGCACGGTCATTTATGCTCCCAGAAAGCACTAACTTCCTGGTACCTTACATCTTAAAAAAAAAAAAAAAACCCATAGGGAGAACATAGTACTTAGTACTATGTAGAACTTAGTACTGCATAGAACTTAGCATTACTTACTTAGTACTTAGTACTACATAGAACTTAGTACTATGTAAATTCCCTGGTGGCTCAGAGGGTAAAGCATCTGCCTGCAATGCAGGAGACCTGGGTTTGATCCCTGGGTCAGGAGGATCCCCTGGAGAAGGAAATGGCAACCCACTCCAGTACTCTTGCCTGGAAAATCCCGTGGACAGAGAAGCCTGGTAGACTGCAGTCCATGGGATTGCAAAGAGTCAGCCACAACTGAGTGACTTCACTTTCACTTTCACTGCATAGAACTTAGTACTATGAAGAACTTAGTGCTATACAGAACTTAGAACTGCTTAGTACTACATATAACTTAGTATTACTTAGTACTTAGTACTACACAGAACTTAGTACTGCTTAGTACTACGTAGAACTTAGTACTATGTAGAACTCAGTAGTACTTAGCACTACACAGAACTTAGTACTGCTTAGTACTACCTAGAACTTAGTACTACCTAGTACCAGGTAGAATGCCGTCCTTAGGGCAGGTCTTGCCAGCAAACACTTGCTGGCGCTGCTGAGAAGGACGTGGGGCGGGTCGCGGTGCCCGTGTGTGACGGTGGCTCTTGTTCGCTGGCAGGTCAACGAGGTGACGGTGGAGCAGCTGGTTCAGCAGTACCCGCACATCACCTTCAGCACCGTCCTGCAGGACTGCAAGAGGACGCTGGAGAGGGCCTACCAGCTGGGCTGGACGCCCGGCGTGTCTGCCGCCTCCTCCTGGGTGCGGAGCTGGGGCGGGCGCCCGGCCGGGGCGCGACTGTGCTGTGTCCCCGCGTGTGCCCCTGTGTGTGTCCGCGTCTCATTTGCATACTGCATAGCGTCCGCGCAGTTGCTATTTGTTCCCAGGTGAGCTGGTCATTTTTTGTCTTAAAAATGAAAGATTTTGACAGGCACAGATCTTTAGTTTTTAAGTTCAAAGGCTTATCTCTCTCTCTGTCTCTCTCTTTTTTTTTTTACTGTGGAATCAAAAAAAAAAAGGATCCATTATTTTGAGCTTCTAATTACTGCCATTGGAGATGCCCCCAAATGAAGGCAACTGCCTTCTTTTTTGATGAGAAAGAATTGTGCAGTTCTGCGGATGGTGACCAGAACGGAGTGACGTGGCACTAATTAGAAGCCTGAGAACCAGTGCTTTTCAGGATTTCAAGCACATCCACGGGTGTCGGTTCTCATCCCGTCTCACACGTGCGTGCACACACACACACACACACACACGCACGCACTTTCTCCCCAGGCCTTTCTCCAGGCCCCGCCCTCCCCTGCCACTCCCCCTAGTGCCCCGTCCCCACTGGGCTCCACACCTGCCATCCAGTGGGCAGCTTAGGGACTAAAGAGAGCAGGGCCTTCTGTGAAGTTTCCATGTGGAGTCAGCGATCTGACCCCCACTGGCCAGCTCACAGAAGTTAATTATTCACTACTCTGCCAAATTCTCTGGAGTACTAAGTATTTGAGTTTTACGTTAACATTTTATTAGCTTTTATTTAATGGATAGTAACTGGTCCGGATATATTTTAATGATATTTGGAGCTAATCTTAGCATTATCCACATTAAAGTCACCAATGTAATTAATAGTGTGCAGTTATTTAAAAAAAAAAAAAACTCTACAGATCATTTAATTATTTTTGTTAATTTGGTAATTATGAAAGTATATTTCTGAGATTCGGGGTTAGTCACATTAATAGAAGATTAATGAGTAAGCTATAAGTAGACAATCTTTCTTTTGATTTTTTTTTTTTCTTTTGCTTTGCTTTGGGCTTTAGAACAGGTTTTTTGGATCTGTGCATGTTATATTTTCACTAGTCCTTATGCTATTGCAAAGATCTATTGCTGGTTAATGTATGAGTTTAAAAGAAAAGTTAGAAAATCTTTTCATTAAGATTCTGTTTACACTTGTCAGAAATAAGCATTTCTTTGTTTAGTTAAAGATCTCCAGCTTTCAGTTTAGGCAATACCTATTAGTAAATGAATATATGTTTTGATTTCACACATCTTTACAATTAATTCATAGTAGGGACTCAGGCTCATAATAACCTTTCCTAAGTCTTGATTTATAATCAAGACAGCAGGGAGCCTTTTTAAGCTAAAGCGTGATTATCTTTCACAGTAGTTAGATATACAAAACCCTGACTTGTGAGTTTGCTATTTATTCTTTCTCAATGTGGACATAACTGGGTTTTTTTGGTCTTTTAACAGATATACTCAGATTTGAATTTCACTTTATAGAAGTCCCAGTGTTGCTAAAATGATACTAGCTGTAAGAAGTGAAAAATAGCTTTACATTCAAGTACCATTCACTTATTTATAACTACTCTTTTTATGTAAACAACTGTTTCCTTTGATCATGTCAACATGTTTCTGATGTGGCATGTTTTTGCTTTTAATTCCAGTCAGTTTGGAAAATCTAGTCGCTAAACACCAAAAGTATTTTTTCCATCACTAAATGGGTTACTAATTTAATTTGAAGGGAATAAAAGTTATATAAGAAAAAAAGCTGTTTGCTATTATTAAATTGTAATTCTTCTTACACATCCCACTGTATCGTCTTCATATTCATTTCCCCACCACTGAAAAATATCTTGTCACAATATTTTAACTGGTTTTTAATCCAAAACTAATTTATAAGATGACATGTATAGTAATAGCTTGAGTGAATAAGCAAAAGTTTAATTTTTATATATGTCACACTATATTTTAAATAGTCAAAAAGAAGAGGGGAGAGCCATCAGTGATATAGATGGTGCCATTTCAGTTCAAAGTTGTAAAATCTTGGGAGTGTTACAGTTTGGTTGTCAAATGGTTTCAAAAGTGTATAATCGATTTTTTAAAAATGTTGCATTGTTTGAATCTGAAGTACAGCACTATAACATGCTTTAGCCTGGGGGGTGGGGGTGGGGTGGGGGACTTGCACTTATTCTTTAAGATGTCGACTAATCCAGAAAGCCGGACACATCATAACCTGGAAAACTGCTTTGGTGTATTTGTAGGGATCTGTAGAAATATCATATCCAGCCTCAAAGCACTAATCTCAAAAACAACCAAGAAAACATTACCTTGAATGATCCTGTGATGGTTGTTGAATGTGTTCTCATTAGACACTTTGAAATAAGGCTTAAAATGAATTTTTTCCTGGGCAATCTAAAGTTTCTTTTTTTGCTTAGAATGTCATAAATATATGTGAACATGTTTAACGCAGGGCTTTTTATCCTCTCCAAAATGTCAACAGTATTTTCAGAATAAAGACTATATGAAATATATTGCTGTAGTGGAAAAGTCTGGTCTTTTGTCTTTAATGTCTTTTTGAGTGGATGAAGGAAATTCATCCAGTTTGTAGTTTCTATATTTCTGTGAATCTTTTGACCTTGCAATGGGTTGCAATAAAAGAGAAAGAAAACACAGTGTCTTTTGTTTTCTTTTAGAGACAATAAATGGCCTCCCTGATGCTCGTTGGGTGTGAGGCATGAAGCAGCCCATGCCCTTGTGTGTTTCACTGTAGACTTTATGGAGGTTCAGCTAACTCAGAATAATCAACAAGACTGAATTTAGGAGGCTCTCGTTTGGCCAGTGAGTACTGAGATAAGATTGAAAGCCTCAAGGATTTAAATAATAGGTTTGTGTAAAATACCATTTTCTAAACCCTGGTGACTCAGAGGTTAAAGCGTCTGCCTGCAGTGCGGGATACCTGGGTTCGATCCCTGGGTTGGGAAGATCCTCTGGAGAAGGAAATGGCACCCCACTCCAGTACTCTTGCCTGGAAAATTCCATGGACTGAGGAGCCTGGTGGGCTCAGTCCATGGAGTCGCAAAGAGTTGGACACGACTGAGAGACTTCACCTTCCAAACACTCATTCATTTACTTAGCTGTTTTTTTTTTCTCAAAGTAAATAAATTTATTGAGTTAAAAACATGTGTCAGGCACCAGGCATTTAAAATAAAGAAAACTCATTCCCATCCTGAAATTGCTCATAGCCTAGTGAGAAGATATTCTTAAAAATTAGCCACAGCAGTGGAGCACAGTGGATGTAATGATTAGAGGGAGCCCAAATAGCAAAGGCAATACCCTTTTACAAAGAGTGAACTAAAATAAAACAAGGAAAAACAGAAGTTGAAGAGGCAGACAGTAAGAAAAATTACCATTTTCAGCCTTGGCTGTTTATAGGTTGTTTTTTAAGAGTCTCCTGATAATTGGTGTCATGGGTGGCCACAGGCTCACACTGACGGCCGCGCCCTCACACTGGCGGCCGTGCGCTCACACTGGCAGCCGCGGGCTCACACTGGTGGCCGTGCGCTCACACGGGCGGCCGCGGGCTCACACTGGCGGCCGTGCGCTCACACTGGCGGCCGCGGGCTCACACTGGCAGCCGTGCGCTCACACTGGCGGCCGCGGGCTCACACTGGCAGCCGTGCGCTCACACGGGCGGCCGCAGGCTCACACGGGCGGCCGCAGGCTCACACGGGCGGCCGCGGGCTTGTCTGAATCTACAGTGTCTGCATCATTTGAATTGCCTATAACTGTTTTTAAAAGCATTCATTACAGGAGTCCCCACTGCCCAAGAGAAACAGGCAGCAATCATCCCAACCAACCAACAGCATGCCAGCAAGCATGAACTCGCTGTCTGAACCACAGAGAACAGCAGGAATAAGGCGGCATTACTGCAAGTCCACAGGGAAAAAAGACGAGATCCCCATCTTCCAAGGCTTCAATATCAAAGGCTAAGATACATAATTCACAGATGTTTAAAATATTCAAATATATTAAAAATTATTTGTAACACGTATAAGAAAAAACTACCAAAAGATGAACAAAAATTTTTAAAAATAAAATTTCTAGAAATGAAAACATAATTGAATGTTAAAATGGAAAGGCATGAGAAGACAGGATTCAGCTATAGAGAGAATTCGTAAACTGAAAGGTAGATCTGAGTAAAGTAAAAGAAAACTTGAAACAAAACCATGCTTTTCTTTCCTTCGTGGGGATAATTTCTGTATGGATGGCTGACACGTTAAGGCACAGGGGACATATGAGGCTCTCCCACGTATCTATCTAATCTTGCAGAGGAAAAAAAAATAGAACAAAGGAATGGCATCGTTTAAAATTATAATGGTGTTTCATTTGTTTATGAAGAAGAAAGATTTTAGGGAAAGATATCAAAGGTTTAATTTCAGGTTAAGTTAATTTTGAGATGCTTATTAGACATCCGAATGAGTACACTGAGTTGCGCACTTTGATACAGGAGCTCCGCTCCGTGGAGAGGTGTACAGATGGCATTTTAAACCATGAGCCTGCCTGAAAGTATCTCTGGTCATCATCCATTACTTTAAATAGAAAATGAAGTCTGAGGACTATGGTTTTGATCACTCCAAAATTTGGAAGGCAGGAAGAGAAAGCAAACCCTTCAAAGGAAACTGAGGCAGAATCACCTGAGAGGAAGGCAGACAACCAAGTATGTTCTATCCTAGAATCAAGTGAAAGCCAGCAAAATCAAATCAGCCGCTGCTCAGGGAGACAGCGGATCAATAAGAACGAAAAAAGGAAAAGGGAATCCTTGCAAAGGTTTAGAGTGCTGGTGGCCCTTGGCAGGCAGGCGTGGGACCCCACGGAGGCTTCCAGTGGATCCGAAGTTCTGCTTCGTAAGTGGAAGAGTGCTCGTTTTATTAAGGTGCTTCGCAGTGTGTGCCTATGTGGCAAGCTACTCTGTATCGAATACTTTGTCAGATGTTAGGCGAAAGTTCCTACCTTGTGTAAGTCAGTCGACCGGTGGTCCGGAATTGCTAACCCTAGATGCGAGCTCCCCTGCCCGGGTGGGGGTGAGGCTAGCTCCGTGTGAAGCGAGTTTGCCAGGACCCCCGTCTAAGCAGGTGGCAGACCTGGAAGAAGATGCTGGTCCAACCCCCCTTCCTCCTGCGCTGGGAGCACAGCATTGCCTGACTCTCGGGACCATCGCCGGAGCTTTGAGCGAAGAGCTGTCCTCGTGGGAGGGAAGCGGCGGTGAGGACGCCCGGGGCGGGTCTCCCTGTCATTCCCCACGCGGAAGCCCTGTGCTGCTCTGTAGCGCATTATCACTTCCTTTTCAATTGCACAGTCAAATCTGGCATCGAAACCTTTTTAGTAACACAGAGGCTTGTCTGATAATGTGAAAACCTATAGCTGAAAAGAACAGTCAGGGTAAAGTCTATCCATTTCATTACATGAACAAACCGCGATTTATTTACCCATCCCACCATTGCTGAATACTAGGCTGTTTCCCGTGTGGGTATTATGCTTACTAAGATTCATCCCCAGTTTCCTGAGATCCTTAGTAGAAACACACGTAGCAGTATTATTTCCTCAGTCCCTGAAATGCAACCTTCTATCTCCCAGAAATAAACTTTGGAAAACTAACATCATCTCATAAAGAGCATTTCCTTTCCTATGATTTTGCTTGGCTAATAAGATTGTGTACGAATGTCCTCGGCCCAAGAAAAGAGAAACGTCCAAAGAGCGTGTGTTTATTTCAGCTCTTTTATTCACCGTGTGATAGGTGGGTGTTTCTTATACTTTTTTCAGTTTGGCATCCGATCAAGTGGCAGGGCAATTCATGGCTGGATCAGGCTGGCGGGCGCGCCACTGAGCTCCTTTCTATAGCCCGGAATTTTCCAGGGGGGTGGCTGTGTGTATGCTCATGTGCTAATATGCAGCAAACAAAGGAAAACAATGTTGACCGAATGCAGTCTGTTTAGTCTTCTTTGTTTCTTGGAGTTTTTAGTGATTGACATAATGGAAAATGAAAAATTAGTTAACTAAAGGGCTTTTTAAAAGCTTTTTTTTTTTTTTTTTTTTAAGAGATGCTGCTTTGGTGGGCCTGGGTGGCTACGACAATGCTAATTTTTATAAATAAGACCAAAATGAATGGTAAAAGCTCAGCAAGCTTGATTCTGTTAGAAAATAATTCTACTGTAATTTAAGCAGCATCTTGCAACTGACTCACTTATTGGCTTAAGTGAAAAAAAGGACATCTTGATAATTGGATTTCAATGAAGCTTGTATTAGTGTTTCTTCGATTCCAAATCAAAAGATGGATTGCTATTCAGGGCCCATGGATGAATATAAAGAGGCAAATACTTGGAAACATGCTCATAGATAACTGAAATAATTGGGTTTAACGTGAAAATTAAGTTACTGGCACCCCTCGTTATTAGATAACGTAGATGACTGAATTTGCTCAAATGTATCCTAATGGATGTTTAGTCCATTTCCTTTCTCTTTCCCTGTGGCTGCTGTTGAATGTTACTGCCCCCATTTCTTCCTAGTTACACTTCATCTGTGGAGCTAACCAGAGTCTAAGAATATTAGTGATCAGAGTCTTCATTGCCTCCAAGGATGGATGGTACATTTGAAAGTGATCCCCTAACATGGAATTGGGAGGAGGCAGGGAGAATTCAGTAAACTATATAAGACACTCCGCATTTTAAAATATCTTGTGAATATAACAGAGAAAAGCAGGTAACACACACTGTGTGTGTGTTTGATACAGTTTATTAAAATCACAGAGCAAGTGCCACTTAATACATAGAACAAGGCTGACACCCCATAAGCCCCTATCCCAGATTCCCCTTTCTAAGCCCAGACACTTCCCTCCTTCCAGATAAAATCACTCTCCTGACCTCTATAGAAATCATTTTCTTGCTTTTGTTTTTGTTCACTGAAAAGAAAGAAAAGAAAATGTGTGTGTGGCCAGTGAAAAAGGAGGTGAAAGAGATTCAGGGTTTGCCATCTGAGTAATCTTAAAGTGTCTTCTAGCTACCACTGAAGCCTAAAAGAGCGAGTGAGAAATTAATGAAACAAACGTGGGCAAGTATTAAAGATGGGTCATTTTTTAATAAAGAGCACTCCAGGAACCTGCATTTTGATATTAAAAAAAGATACCACCTATTTGAATCCTTAAACATGTAGCTTGGTTTTGCAGTTTACGTGAAAGAATCACATGGTGTGTGCTGCTTTCTAGCTTTCTGTTTTCACATGATAGTGTCCATAGGATCCATGCATTTTATTGTGTGGAAATACTATTCTACTACCAAAGCGTATGGTTTGTTTCCAAACCAAACATGTCCTTGTACAGGATTCACCATGCACACAAGCACACAGGATGCGTGCGTAGGAGAAAAACTGCTGCGCCTTGCGTATCTTTCAATTCACTGGGTGAATCCCCACCATTTCCCGAAACTGTTGAAGGAATTCCCATTTCCACCAGCAGAGCGAGGACGTTCTCACTGAGCACCTGCTCGCTTCCAGTTGCCCTGCAGGCACGTCTTGTTACGTTTAGTCTGCATCCTCCAGAATATTAGGAAGCTGGGTACTGTTTCATCTGTTTATTGACCACTTAGGAAACAGTGGTTGTAAAGGCCTTTAAACCAATGTTTGCCTTCCCGTTTCAGATAAAGGAAGGAACCTGGACAGGAAAGGCCTGAGAGGATTGCCACAGTTTCACTGTGGATCTTAGCTCTGGGGGCAAAAGCTGAGCAAGGCAGGCCAGGGAGGTGAGAGGCCCTTTAAGAGGTTTACAGACTAAAAGGACAGAGCTTTCTTTCCCTTCATCTTCCTGTCACTCCAGTCCCTCATCTTCCTATGACTTTCTTACATCCTTTTGTATGGAAGGAGGCCATTATCTTGGATTTAAATGAGAAATTATGGGGATATGAGCATTGCCTAAACGCAAAATCGTATGGTTATTGTGATGATGTAATTAAATTAAATATCATGAAAGCCAATGAAATAAGAATGGGAAAAAAGAGAGTTGCCAGTTCTCTGCTATAAAAACAAAGTTGGATGCTTTGAAAAAAATTCAGTTATTGAAAAGATAGGGACAAGAAAAATCCTTCAGGTTAGTTATAGGGCACACAAGGTATAGAATGTGGAAACATTATAAAGACCTGAGGGATTTTAGTTTGCTTCAAAAATGAATTTAATTTCTGACTCTTTTTAAAAGAAACTGAAGCTAGAAATCATAGATGATGTGTTATAGAGATAGTTTATTCAAGAATGACAGTGTAGAACACAAAATCGGTCTTGTCTATACATCAAAAGATTAGCAAATGAATGCATATATATGTGCTTGTATATGAAAAATAAAATATTGAAAAAATATATACTTAAATGATTTTTAATAAACTTTTAAAATGAAGTAACCAGCTAGCTGTCCTTGCCATGCTGATAAGAGGGATTTCACTGTTCTTACTTAGACCAAAACATACCCTACTGATGGGAACTCATATTTTAAAAAGTAATATTTTTTCAATTGAAATATAATTTGCCTACAATAAAATGCCCATGTGTTAAGTTACAGTTCTTTGTAACTTTGAAAAATATGTAGCCTTTTGTAATACCTCAATCTGTACAATATATATAAAGCAAGCTATATAATAGACGTGTGTATGCAAATATAAATACATGTGTGTGTGCACCACCCTAGGAATTTTCCCCGTCACCTCACTCCACCTCAATCACTGTTCTGATTTCTGTCACATATTATTTCTGCCTGTTATTGAATATCTTATAAGTGGAATCACAGAGTACATATTCTTTGTGTCTAATGTCTTTCCCTCGCATGATCATTTGTGAGACTTATCCTATTGGGTGTATCAGTTGTTGCTGAGTAGTATTCCATCGTATGAATATGCCACAATTTACCTATGTTACTTTTAACAGACACTTGGGATATTACCAGTTTTTGACCAATATATGGTGATTTAGTGGCTAAGTCATGTCTAACTCTTGCAACCCCATGGACTGCAGCCCACCAGGCTCCTCTGTCCGTGGGCTTTCCCAGGCAAGAACACTGGAGTGGGTTGCCATTTCCTCCACCAGCGGATCTTCCCTGCCCAGGACTCGAACCCGGATCTCCTGCATTGCAGGTGGATTCTTTACTGACTGAATCACCAGGAAGCCCTGTTTGACCAATGTATATAAAGAGCTATAGATATTTTAGTAAGTTTTTTATGGGGTATATTCCTAGGAGTGGAATCTCTTGGGTAAATGCCTAGGAGTGGCATTGCTGAGTCATAGGATATGATATAAACATAGTCCTTATAAGAAAACTCTCAAACTGGTTTCTAAAGTGTATGTTCCACTGCTACCAGTACCAATGAAAGAAAGGGTCAGTGAATTACTGTACCTCCTCACCAGCTGTTGATATTGTCAAACAATTTAGCCATTTTAGGGACCCATTAGAACTTTAAATGGGCTTTTGTTTTGATATTTGGATAAATTTAAGGATAATTGATATCCTAACAATGGTGAGTCTTCTAGTCCTCTAACATGGGACATTTCTCTATTTTCACAGTTTTTGGTAATTACTTTCAGCAACTCAGAGTTGCTTTCAGAGTGGAGATCTTGCCTGCTTTCCTTAAATTTATCCCGATGTACGTTGTGCTTTGCTGTTGTTACAAATGGCATCTGCATTTTTTCAGTTTTCCACTGTTTGCTGCTAGTGTTAGAAGTGCTCCTTATTTTCGTACATTGCCTTTGTATCCAGCAGCCTTGCCAAATTCAGTTTTTAGTGTTTATTAGTTGTCTTGCAAATCCCTAGGATTGTTTTAATTAAAAAAAATCTGCAGTAATAAAAACAATGCTGTTTCTTTCTGATCTTTATAACTTTTATTTCCTTTGCTTAATTTATTGTACTGGCTTATGAACTCCAATACAATATTACATACACATCATGAGAGATGACCTCCTTTTTCCTGATCTTAGGGGAAATTGTTTCATCTTTGATAATTATGATCTTAGTTATACAGTTTTGTATGTGCAAATAGTAAGGTTGAAAAGATTCATTTCTATTTTTAGTTTGCTTAGAATGTTTATTACAAATGAATATTGATTTTGTAAAGTGTTTTTCTTAATATTTTAATATCCAGTCATATCTATTGTTTCTCCTAATGTCATTTTTCTTCATCCTGAAGGATGTTTTTAGTATTTCTTAAAACCAATTGATAATGATCATATAGGTTCTTTCATTTATTTTCTTCCATTAGATTCTAGCCTCTTAATGTCCTTCTGTTTTCTGAAAGAGGATGTGAAAGTCATATTGTTTATTTCTTAAATGGTTAAAAGAATTCTCCAGTGAAATTATTTTTGTGTTGAGACAACACAGGAGTTTTTTCATTACACTTGAGTTTTAGAATATTGGTGTGAAGTTGTTGTTTATAATTCCCTTTAACCTTTTTAATGTTTATAAGATCCATAAAGATACCCCTCCTCAGTCCTGCTTTTGGTGATTTATATTTTCATCTCTAAGGAAGAGATTTATGTTTCCCTCTAACCAAGCCTCCAGAAGTTCAAGGTCATCAGCCAAGAATTTAACTAATGGAATAAAGCAAAAAAAAAATCAACAGAGATGATAACAGAGGCCAGAATCTCTGCAACTCATGGTCTATAATGTCTTGTGTCCAATCAAAAACTAACAGGTATGTGAAAGCAAAAGGGAAATCTGACCAACATTCAAGAAAAAAATGAGCGAGTTGAAATAGACCTGATGTGATCCAGATACTGGAGCAGACAGTCTCTCTCTTATTTTTAAAGAAACTATTGTAAATATGCCCACGTATTGTGAGGAAAAAAAGGTCATAAAGAGTGAACAGATAAGGAATCTCAACAGAGAAACAGAAATTGCATTTAAAAAAATGGAAGTTCTAGAACTGAAAAGTACAATACCTGAAATAGAAAATCCATTGAATATGGGTTTAAGAGCAAATGGAGTTGGAGAAGAGTCCATGGATGTGAATATATAGCAATAGAAATGATCTAACCTGAAGATGGAGAGGAAACAAGGCTGGGCGGAGAAAAACAGAAAAACGACTCTGGGCCTGTAGCACCGGTGGCCCAACACAGTGCAGTGTGAAGCCCAGCAAAGAGGAAGAGAGCAGAGGTGACCATTATTTTAAAAACCAACAGTCAAGGGCCTCTAACTTGGAAGGACTTAAACGCTAGCTCTTTCTTGTCTGTGCGGGCAGACCTGAAATGTGTCAGTCTTTCCAGCCTTCCGGGCGCTGCTTTCGCGGAACTCTCCAACAGGCTCCCGCGCGCGCGTGGAGCGCGAGGCAGCCCGGCTCGGGGCGGCTTCCATGCAGGTTCCCAGGCCTCTCTTTCATGCCCAGGACTTCCCAGTAAATGCCAACCTCTTGGACGCTTCCCTGACCCTTCGGGTCTAGAGATGGCAGCTTTCTGCCCTAACCTAGACGGTCTCTGGCCTCCCTGGTGCCACGCACACTGGGTCCTCTGCGGGGAAAGCCGCGGCGAAGCCAGGCTCGCGCAGAGCCAGCTTCCTCCCCAAATGGCCGAGGCCCTTCAACAGCCGCCTGCTCTGGGTGGTTCTGCGGTGACTTCAGGAGGTCTTATGTTTTTGTTTTTTCCCTACAGTTTAATTGTTATCTGTGGGAGGGTTAATCCAACACAAACTGCCATGCCGCTATCAACCCCACAACTCCTTATGTATTGATATTTAAAAAGGCCAAATTTAGACTGGAGAATTGCCGTCGGTGCCACGTATATGCTTTGTACAGTTGCAGAGACAGCTTGTTGCCTTCTAATACCCATATTCTCTTTCTTCTTCAGGAATAGTGAAAATGAAAGTCGCTCAGTCGTGTCCGACTCTGCGACCCCATGGGCTGTAGCCCACCAGGCTCCTCCGTCCATGGGGGTTCTCCAGGCCAGAATACTGGAGTGGGCTGCCATGCCCTCCTCCAGGGGATCTCCGCAATCCAGGGATGGAACCCAGGTCTCCCGCACGGCAGGCAGATTCTTTACCATCCGAGCCACCAGGGAGGCCCTTTTCAGGAAAACCCAGTTGGATGGAAAGTCACATTTCCCAATTTCCTCTGTGGCAATATCAGTTCTGCTGCATATAAGCAGAAACTATTGGGAGGAAAGGTGCAGACATCACTTTAAGAGAGAAAGAGACAGCAGAACACCCCTTGTTCTCCATTTCTCCCCTCCCAGCACGTGGTGTTGAACAACAGGCGGGGTTTTGCATCCACCTTGGATCATGAGTTGATAACAACGGATGGAGGAGAGTTCATGCATCGCCCAGGAGCGTGGTCCCTAGTCTCTGTGCAGTCCCCACACCAGATCTGCCTTCCAGCACAGCAGGGCTCTATGAAATGAGGGAAGTACAAGTGTTCATCTTGCTCCAGCTCCTGTTAGTGGTAGCTGAGGCTCATCCTCACTGATATGGACGCAGGAGGCTCCTATAAGTAACGCACCAGTTATTAATGGTCCAAGTATTTGTGTTGTATTAGAACTTTTATCAAGAAAGTATGTGAAATGGGAGGGCATCGGCTGCAAACCAGGAGATCTGAATTCTAGTCCTGCCTCTTCCCACTGTGGCTGCATATTTTTAAGCAAGCCTCCCTTCCAGGGCACAGTTTCCTAATCTCTGAAAATGTCTCACTAAACTAAACGATCCCTAATTTTTCTCCCCCATTCCACTGGAACTCTACAGTGCAGATCACGTTTTTACTGTTTTACATAGTTATGGAGGTTTTATTCTATTTTTTTATTTAATTTGACCATGAAATTTTACTTCCAAACAAAAGTCCCTTTAGCCCTGATTTTCCAAGATCATTTGGTGATCAGAATCAGAGTCCATGTTCCCGTGGATCTTGGTCTGTTGACCTCAGGTTTTGAATGGAAAGCATACTTTTTTGCAGGGCTCCTCGCTGCTCACAAATATTTCCCTAATTTTTTAAAAGGCTAGAATCCATCAGTGGCACAAATCAAACAAATAAAACATCTTTTCAATAGCACGGAGGCTCAGGACTGTGGCTGAGCTGATGAAATGGTTTTTATTTTCTAGATGACTATTTTTCAAACTAGAAATATGTTTTGCATCAGTGATGTGTTAAGGTCAAGTCAAGAAAAGAGACAATATGTCCCATGTCACGGCGAGCAGGATAATGAGAGTGTTCTCTGGGAGCTGGCTCAGAGGCTGTTCATTTCACCGGCAAAAGGTTATACCAGACAGATTGCTTCTCATTGATGCCTTAAATTAAACTGCTGACATGGCCTGCCTCTAAGTAAGACGCATACGTGTTTGCCAAACAGACCCTAAAGAAGAGCCCTGTTTGAGAGAGGTGGTTCCTTCAGCTACAGGCTGGCAGGCTTTTCTGCTTTTAAGGCAGGTTTAGGAATTGAACCAGCTTTTCAAGAGCAGGGTAGCTCCTGGTGTGGTCACCAGGTAGGCCTGGGGGCTGGGGGCTGGGGGCTTGGCAGAGTGCTCTGGGGCAGAGGTTAGAGGAGTACCTGCTTCTCAGATGCCGCCTGGACATGCCACACATTCCAGGTGCACGTGAGATCAGGGGGAATACCTGAGGCTAGAGAAATCCCCACCAGAGGTTCCTTTCCGCTCCTCACGCCCCCCCATTCTGGCCTCCCCTTACCTTTCCCTCCAGCCAGCTCCTCCCACCTCCACGTCAGGGCTAAAGGAAAACTGAATGTCATGGCGAGGGGTCTCCTGATCAGCCATAGGGGTATCACAGGCGCCACCCCGGAGGCGGAATCTGCATCCCAACCAGATTCCCGGGTCATTCAGAAGTCCTGGCCCAGACATTTCACACAGGGTGAGGCAAGGGTGATGCGCCAGGCGCGGTTCGAGGTCTGGAGGGCACAGCAACGACTGAACAGGCAAATCTCCCTTGCGCTGAGCTTACATTGTGATGGGGGCGGGGGCAAGATCAGTAAATAGGCAGGCAAGTGCTGGCGTTTCTGCTGGTGATGAGTCTCAGGGAAGGGAAAGGGGTGAGGGAGTGCCTGCCTATGAACGCACATCCTCACGAAGACAGTAACATTCGAGCAGAGATAAAGGAAGCAAACGCTCCCTTGCGAGCTCGGTCGGTAAAGAATGCGCCTGCAGCGCAGGAGGCCCTGGCTCAGTGCCTGGGTGGGAGGACCCCCTGGAGGAGGGACAGCCTGCCCACTCCAGTGCTCTGGCCTGGAGACTCCCACGGACTGTTGGTGTGTGGGCTCACAGAGTCGGACACAGCTGAGCGGCTCTCACTCCACTTTCTTTCAAAGGAAGCAAGGAAGGAAACCTGTGGGTGAGTGGCCAGGAGACCTGAACCCCAGCCCAGGGCCTCCCCCTCTTTGGCAAGCGGAACATTTTGAAGATGCTCAGACTTCCTGGTACTTATTCTCATCTGCCAATTAGGAGTAAAAATACTAATTTTTTATGAATTTGGGGGTGACTTCAAGGATCAGAAGTAATGAACATAGGCTTGAATGCCAGGATCGAGGCTCCTTGACCCCCTGCCTCTAACTCACAGGGGAAAAACTGTGATGTGAGTTACAAATGGAGGCGTAAGGACTGAGCTCCGGGCAGCTGCTGTTGTTGTCCAGCCGCTCAGTCATGTCCGACTGTGACCCCATAGACTGCAGCACGCCAGGCCTCACTGTCCTTTGCTATCTCCCAGAGCTTGCTCAAACTCATGTCCATTAAGTTGGTGATGCCATCCAACCATCTCATCCTCTCTTGTGCCCTTCTCCTCCTGCCCTGTCTTTCCCAGCCTCAGGTTCTTTTCAAATGAGTCAGCTCTTTGCATCAGGTGGCCACAGTCTTGGAGTCTCAGCTTCAGCATCAGTCCTTCCAATGAATATTCAGGACTGATTTCCTTTAGGATGGACTGGTTGGATCTCCTTGCAGTCCAAGGGACTCTCAAGAGTCTTCTCCAACACCAGTTTGAAAGCATCAATTCTTCACTCAGCTTTCTTTATGGTCCAGCTCTCACATCCATACATGACTACTGGAAAAAACAAACCTTTGACTATACAGAATTTTGTCGGGAAAGTAATGTCTCTGCTTTTTAATATGCTGTCTAGGTTGCTTATAACTTTCCTTCCAAGGAGCAAGCATCTTTTAATTTCATAGCTGCAGTGACCGTCCGCAGTGATTTTGGAGCCCCCCGAAATGAAGTCAGCCACTGTTTCCACTGTTTCACCATCATTTGCCATGAAGTGATGGGACTGGATGCCATGATGTTAGTTTTTTGAATGTTGAGTTTTAAGCCAACTTTTTCACTCTCCTTTTCACTTTTATCAAGAAGAGGCTCTTTAGTTCTTCACTTTCTGCCATTAGGGTGGTGTCATCTGCATATCTGAGGTTATTAATATTTCTCCTGGCAATCTTGATTCCAGCTTGTGCTTCATCCAGCCTGGCATTTCTCATAATGTACTCTGCATAGAAGTTAAATAAGCAGGGTGACAATATACAGCCTCGATGTACTCCTTACCCAGTTTGGAACCAGTCCATTGTTCCATGTCTAGTTCCAACTGTTGCTTCTTGACCTGCATACAGGTTTCTCAGAAGGCACGTGAGGGGGTCTGGTATTTCCATCTCTTTAGGAATTTCCCACAGTTTGTTGTGCTAAAGGCCTTAGCAGAGTCAATGAAGCAGAAGTAGATGTTTTTCTGGAACTCTCTTTTTTGATGATCCAATGGATGTTGGCAGTTTGATCTCTGGTTCTTCTGCCTTTTCTAAACCCAGCTTGAAATCTGGAAGTTCTTGGTTCATGCAGTGCTAAAGGCTGGCTTGAAGGATTTTGAGCATTACTTTGCTAGCATGTGAGATGAGTGCAGTTGTACAGTAATTTGAACATTCTTTGGCATTGCCTTTCTTTGGGCTTGGAATGAAAACTGACCTTTTTCATTCCTGTGACCACTGCTGATTATTCCAAATTTTCTGGCATATTGAGTGCAGCACTTTAACAGAATCATCTTTTAGAATTTGAAATAGCTCAACTGGAATGCCATCACCTCCATTAGCTTTGTAGTGATATTTCCTAAGGCCCGCTTGACTTTGCATTCCAGGATGTCTGGCTCTAGGTGAATGATCACACCATCATGGTTACCTGGGTCATTAAGATCTTTTTGTACAGTTCTTCTGTGTATTCTTGCCACCTCTTCTTAATATCTTCTGCTTCTGTTACGTCCATACCATTTCTGTCCTTTATCGAGCCCATCTTTGCATGAAATGTTCCCTTGGTAGCTCTAATTTTCTTGAAGAGATCTCCAATCTTTCCCCTTCTGTTGTCTTCCTCTATTTCTTTGATTGATCGCTGAGGAAGGCTCTCTTATCTCTTCTCGCTGCTCCCTGGAACTCTGTATGCAGATGAGTGTATCTTTCCGCTTCTCCTTTGCCTTTTCTTTCTCTTCTTTTCTCAGCTGTGTGTGAGGCCTCCTTAGACAACCATTTTACCTTGTTGCGTTTCTTTTGCTTTTGGATGGTTTTGAGCACGGCCTCTTGTACACTGTTAGGAACCTCTGTCCATGGTTCTTCAGGCGCTCTATCAGATCTAATCCTTGAATATATTTGTCACTTCTACTGTACAATCATAAGAGATTTGATTTAGGTCATATCTGAATGACCCACTGTTTTCCCTGCACGTGTGCTGAGTCACTTCAGTCCAACTCTTTGGGACCCTGTGGACTGTGGCCCACCAGGCTCCTCTGTCTATGGGCTGCTCCAGGCAGGAACACTGGAGTGGGCACCAGGCCCTCCTCCAGGGCATCTTCCCGACCCGGGGACTGAACCTGCATCTGTTACATCTCCTGCCGGCAGGCAGGTTCTTTCACCACCAGCATCACCTGGGAAGTCTGGTGTTTTCCCTACATTCAATGTGAGTCTGAATTTGGCAATAAGGAGTTCATGATCTGAGCAAGATTTTTTTGTTTTGTTTTGTTTTTACTGACTATATAGAGCTTCTCCATCTTTGGCTGCAAAGAATATAATCAGTCTGATTTGGTGTTGGCCATCTGGTGATGTCCATGTGTAGAGTCTTCCCTTGTGTTGTTGGAAGAGGGTGTTTGCTATGACCAGCAGGTTCTCTTCCCAAAACTCTGTTAGCCTTTGCCCTGCTTCTTTCTGTCCTCCAAGGCCAAACTTGCCTGTTACTCCAGGTATCTCCTGAATTCCTACTTTTGCATTCCAGTTCCCTATGATGAAAAGGACATCTTTTTTTTGTTGTTGGGCGGTTCCTCTAAGTCTTCCCAGAGCACGAGACCCAAGCTGTGGTCTCACTTCCCAGAAGGGAAGTGCCTTCCCGTGACCTCCGCTCACTGATTTCCTTCCTACATGCTCTCCACCCCACGTCCTCCCCGCCTGCTCATCTCCATGCCCAGACCTCTCTCATCTGCTGTCCCTGACGTCTCTGAGTCACCTTTCCCCAGATGATGGGCTTTCCCCAGGCAGGGGCTGCTTCCACGTTGCCCTGGCAACAAGGCTTTCTCTCCATCTCACTGGCTCTTGCCGAGTCTACATTCCCTCCTCCCTTGCCTTCATCTTGGGCTGTGCCACGTGTAGCATCTGGCTGCTCTGTGACCCTTGTCACTACAGTGTAAGTCCTATTCCATGAACTTAAAGCCAGGATGTTCAGCCTCTGCGTCCTGTTTGCTAGGTCAGCAGGGACCATGGGGCTGACCCACCTGGAAAGTGCCCGGCCAGCATGACATCTGGTGAAAGTGAGCCTGGGACAGTGGCCGTGCAGCATCCTACGTAGTTTATTCCTCACCGGCAATCAGTTCTTCCTGGATAATTTGAGAGAATGTCTGTATTTAGTGTTTCTGTAATTTTATTTTGCGTTTCAGTTGAGTAAGTGTTGCTGAATATCTGTAAAATGTGTGATAATTTTTTTTGTAAAAAACTCAATAAAAGAAACATTAGCATAGGAAAATATTTTATGTTGTGTAAAACACTTGGCTGAGGAAATGTTTTAATGCATTATATCAAAATGCTACAGACGCTCAGCAGCTAAACTCCAGGAGCGAGCTCTGTTTGGCACTAACGGAGCTGGAACTTGGCAGTGCCAGGTTGGGAGAAGGGCACTGGGGAGGCCATGATCCAGAAAAGAGCTGGGAGTCAGCGGTTCCTCCTTGACTGAACCAGCACTTATTTGCTACCGTCCAATGTGAAGCACTAAATCTAGGCTCTTGGAAAATACCAGCGGAAAAATGCTTCCAACCTACCCTCCTGGGACTCACAAACTAGAGATGGTCTGGGTATAAGCAGGAACTCATCTGGCCCATTTTTAGGGGAGTACTGTGAACAAAGTACTGTATGGCATGCGGGGAAATGAAGACAGAACAGAGGTAGGCTCGCTGTCGGTTCTAACAGGAGTGAGAAAACGAATTCAAGAATTGTCGTAAAAAATGTTAAATGTGATGAATGGTAGATTTTGACACTGATGATTTTATATTTTTAAACCCAGCATCTCATAGCACTTCACAGTTCTGCTTGATGGGCTTTTTGTTGTAGAATTTTGGTAGCTTACAGAGTCCCCAGTAGTCATGTACAAATGTGAGAGCTGGACCATGAGGAAAGCTGAGCACCAATGAACTGAAGCTTTTGAATTGTGGTGTTGGAGAAGACTGAGAGTCCCTTGGACTGCAAGGAGATCCAACCAGTCCATCCTAAAGGAGATCAACCCTGAATATTCATTGGAAGGACTGATGCTGAAGCTCCAATACTTTGGCCACCTGATGAGAAGAGCTGACTCATTGGAAAAGACCTGGATGCTGGGACAGATTGAAGGCGGGAGGAGAAGGGGACGACAGAGGATGAGACGGCTGGATGGCGTCACCAGTGCAATGGGCATGAGCGTGAGCAAGCCTAGTAGCAACAGTGTTAGTTGCTCAGTCGTGTCTGGCTTTTCGCGACCCCAAGAATCGCAGCACGCCAG